>JXTB01000046.1:75225-175862 GCA_002914805.1 Parasponia andersonii
ATATAAATAACACGTATTTGTTAGTATTTGATGTCGCAAATAGTTGAAGAAAAACAAAATAAGTAATGTCATGACGGGAAATATAAGATTGTGACTTTTAGTAATTTTTAGATTGAAACAGTGATAAATAATAATTTTTACAAAATTCCAATAAATTTAATATTTATAATTTTAATTTTTAATCCTCAAAATTCAAAAGTAAGAATCCTTTCATTACTTTTAATTTCTTTAAAAAATATACACTTAATATTTAGAGGAATTCTATTTAATTTATTTGGAAACTTTTTATTTAAAAGCATGAAGTTCAATAAAATGAATCTAATGTCCAAATAATTTGCATAAAATCATTTGCATTTATAAGAGCTCAATTTAATAAAAAAATTTATCCTCATACATCCACTTAGTAAATATGCTACTATTGGCTAAATAAATTTGACATAGAAAATGGAAGATGATTCAGAGTACGAACCAACCAATGGAGATGATTGGAACTACAAGCACATGCCAAATATGCTTGTCAAGTCATAAGAATAATTATCACAAAATAAATCAATACCTGAAGGTGGGAGAAAGTAGGGAGTGAGCACGTGAATATTCAGTAGAACTCAATTACCTTTTTGAATGGATGCAATTTTACCAAACCTGCATGGTTAATAACTTTTCCAAATTCCATTCGTAGAACAAGTTTATAAAATAATTCTTTTCCAAAATAATCATGTGTACAAAACCAAAACTAGAAATTGCAAGAATGTATATATCATGAATCAACCCATCTCATGAGCTCATATCCTCTCATTACGAACTAGAGTAACTCATACTACGTATACTAAGTACTCTTTACTTGATATCTATCTCAAAAAATCGAAGGGACACCTATATGTTTAAGCTTACTGAATCGAGGGACAATTGAATGCCTTCACCTACTGAATGAGAATAATCAGAAAACCCCATGTGAGTTTACAGGCTCTTACTGAGGGCGGGTATACTGGTCCACCTACTACAACAACGCGATGTCTAAGATGTATATTAAGTGTGACCTTATGGTATGTACAATATATAACTAGATTTATATAATAACCATGCAAAATATAACTAAACAATGCTTTAAAATTCTACTTGATATTATTCTAGAATTTACTGTACCTTGGGCAAGAAATCTACTGAATCATCCCAAGATCACGATTTTATAAATATGTCTAGATGTCACACAATCTAATTTCAGAATAATTCAAGATTTTCTAACAGTTCATTAAAATATCATTTAATTCAGGATTTTTCTCAAAATTGTCATACTGTAAATCTTAAGTGAAATTAAGTATAAAACTAGGTAATTGAATCCCTATCTCAATCTAGTGTCCAAATAGTGTTATGGTAACATGGAGGATATTTGGCGTTGTTTGGGTGTCGTTTGAAAGTTCAAATGTCATTTTCCCGTCTTTGATCGATTGGTTTGAAAACTCAATTTTCAATTGGAGCTTCAGATCATGAAACAGACTTTATCACTGAATTCAGAGCACCTAAAAATGCTAGATTAGACATATAACTTGACTAATCAGGTTCTGGCCGATCTTGTGCTCACGGTAAAACGAGAAAATCTGAGCCGTCAGATCCCATCACCAAATATAGTTAATATATATATATATATATCAAAATTCTTGTTTTCTCAAGTACATACAAATGTGAGGCTTATTTTTCGATATAACGGTCAGATTGAAAATTTTCAATATAAAATTAAAATAACTCAAAATTGTTCAAAAATGGCCAAATTCAATCCGGGAAAATTTCAAGCTGAGATATATATATCACGTGAAAGATCGTAAATATATGAATCGAACTCGACCGATTTCACGGCGAAACATTACCGGAAAACTTGTCGGCATCAGAAAAACAGCTACGGCTTCATGGCGTTACCGATAGCGAATGGAAGAGCGTCAAGCCATGAGACCAGCAGCGCTAACCTCATTTGGTCTTGGGCTTCCGATTCCAGATAGTGGTGCAGCTTTTCCGATTGAACGTTATATATATGTTTTTTCTCATAGCATTGTTCTTTTTCAGTGTACCATCTCAATAGTATCAATCTATTGAAAGGAGTAGCCTAATTCCTTATAAATCTGATTTCATCTCATACTTTTACCAATGTAAGACTTTGTTCCAACCTAATACATTCTCCCTTCAAACAAAATACCATATTGCCTATTGAATGATGATAAGTTTCATCCGTGGATAACCTATCACGTCTCCACTATCATGTACTCGTGGAGTTCACAAGCATACACATCAATGTCTTCACCGAATTTTTCCCATGTCAGAGGTTAGTCCTCCTCGAGTGTTCATGAAGTTTTTGGCTAAAATATGAAAATATCTGTGTCATGACCCAAAATCCGGGCCAGTAGCAAAAGGAGAATTTCACAAAAGTAGGAAATTCCTTAATTTATTTAAAAAGTGAAAAAAAAAAGTTTTAGTTTGATAAACAGTCTATTTTAATAAAATATTTGGAATTTCATCTCGTAAACCTCTCCCACAGTTCATATACACCATTAAACATAGACCGAATAATAATCTAAAAATGCGAAATCAAATATAAGTCCAAATATCACCATCATCCACAATGAAACTCAAATTTCAGACTGGCATACCTAAGTTCACAGACAAAATAGAAAGCAGTAATCTTGATTCAATGCTAATACAAAACCCAAATAGTCCAAACACCACAACAACAAGTTTCTAGCATTATCAAGAGACGAACTACAGTCAATATGACCTCTTACTCCTCTTAATCACCAAGATCGTACTGAACACCACTTGAGGAAAAAGGTAGGGGGGATGAGCATAAAATATCTAGTAGGAAAAACAAATACCTCGATCGAAAATAATTTAATGATAGAGAATTCTTGCATGGTTAGTTTAGTCCGAAACATACATATATATAATCCAAACCAGAAATCCATATATATATATATATATATATATATATATATATATATATATATATATAAAGCAGTGTAATCAATATCATTCAATTCATATGCACATGACACAAATTAATCCATACCCATGAGCTTATACCCTCTCATCTATGGAAACCCAGGATGATAGCACTAAGTATACCTAACAGCCTGCCTGACACCTAAGCCCATACTCGGAGGGGACACTTGTGTGTTGCCTACCAAACCTGAAGGGGCAACTGATTTGCCTACGTCTACCAAATAGGGAGGTAATCAGAAGTAACAAAACTTCATGCGGGTTTACGGACTCTACACTAACAGTGGGGCACGTAGCGCCACACTGTAAACTCATGATGCTAACACGATACTTATGTATTATCCTATAATACCTACAATACAGAACTGAAGTGTCAAAATAATCATGCTCGGGGTTTTCAATAAAATCAGCATACTAGGTTTTATACGAAAATAGACAGCATAATGACCCTATTTTTAATATACCCAAAATAACCTGTACTCAGAAAATTCCTAGAAAAATTCAATATGTATACATCATACAATCAATCCCCATCACAGATGTTTAAATAGTCTAAAAATCACGTTTGTTCTCATGTATCACAAAAAATAAGTTTTATTCGAAAACGGTATAAACAAAGGTAATTGAGTCCCTATCTCGCTCGAATAGTGATACCACGCTATTGAATCTTCAAGGTATTATTGACGATCGCCCGGAGAGTTGGAGACCAATTCCAAGCCCTTGATCGTCCTCTTGTGAAAAATCAACTTCTCACCAGAGCTTCAATTCAACAAATGGATCTCTTCACTTAATTCCTAGCACCCAAAATAGCTAGGTTAGACATATAACTTGTCCAATTTGGGTCTGGGCCTACACCGGGCCGCAGTACGTAAAACGAGATAAAATCTCGACCGTCCGATCTCGATTTCTGTGCCGGTCACCAAACATAGGCAATATATATATATATATATATATATATCAAACTTCTCTATTTTCCGAGTATAATCCAAAAATGACAACTTTTGAATCGGGTAGTACGGGGTTAAGATATATATACTTTGATGATCCTTGCGACGATACAAAACCAACGAGATCGGTTAGAGGTCGAATGGATGCCAGAATCTTCGCCGGCGACTAAAAATCCGAAATGCTCCAAACGGCTCCTCCTTCTTCACCGGCGACGGTAGCAGCTCCGGTGGCCTTGCAGCTGGCTGGCACTGGCTCGTGGTGGCCTGGGAGAGCTCTGCCTACCGTCAAGTGGCCGGATGATGCCCGGGAGGCGAGTTGCGGCGGTGGTCCTCCTTCGGCTGAGGGAGAACTGAGAGAGAGAGAGAGAGAGAGAGAGAGAGAGAGAGAGAGAGAGAGAGAGAGAGAAAGCGAGCTGTGAGAGAGAGAGAGAGAGAGAGAGAGAGAGAGAGAGAGAGAGAGAGAGAGAGAAAGCGAGCTGTGAGAGAGAGAGAGAGAGAGAGAGAGAGAGAGAGAGCGAGCTGTGAGAGAGATAGAGAGAGAGAGAGAGCGAGAGAGAGAGAGAGGGAGAGAGAAGGAAATGGCATGTGGCCTGTCTTTATGGGTAGTGCAATTTTTCAAAAATTGCACATAAGTCCCCAAAATTTCAAATCTCACTCAAATTAGTCCCCAAAAAATTGCAATTTAATCCTTCTGTACAAAAGTTTTGCAAATTAATCCCCCCAATATTATATCTGAAAAATTAGTAAAATGTCCAAATTACTCTCGTAAATTCCAGATTTTTACATTCTTCCCTCCTTATAGGAATTTCATCCTGAAATTCAAAATACAAGTCAAGGTTTACATCATAATACAACTTCTAATTGAAAGTTAAATAAATAAGGGTACTTCTTGTACATCTCCGTCTCGAGTTCCCATGTAGCTTCGTCTTCTTTGTGATGTTCTCAAAGTACCTTGACAAGTGGAATCTTTCTATTGCGAAGCACCTTCAACTCTCTAGCCAACAAGCAAACATGCTGCTCTTCATAGGACACATCTTCTTGGATCGGTACATGCATATATTGGTTAACATGAGATGGTTTTGGCGTGTACTTCTTCAACATCGACACATGAAACGCATTATGTACGTGACCCAACTGTACAGGTAGATTCAAGCGATACGCCACTGGTCCAATTCTTTCAGTGATCTCAAAGGGACCAATATAACTTGGAGCAAGTTTACCCTTAACTCCAAATCTTGTCACACCATGCCTTGGAGTCACTTTCAAGAATACGGAATCACCAGTATCGAACTCTACCTCATGTCTCTTAGGGTCAGCATAACTCTTCTGACGACTCTAAATCTCCTTGAGTCTCTCTTGGATATCCTTGATCTTCTCAGTATTCTCTTCAATCAGTTCAAGTCCAAGAGTAACACACTCTTCGGGTTCTGCCCAACACAAAGGCGACCTACACGATCTTCTATACAATACTTCATATGAAGCCATACCCACATTGGTCTGATAACTGTTATAGTAAGCAAATTCTACCAAAGGAAGATGATCATCCCAGTTCCCACCAAAATCCAGTATGCAACAAAGTAGTATGTCCTCAAGAATCTGAGTAGTCCTTTCAGACTGTCCATCTGACTCCGGATGGTGAGTCATACTGATATCCAATTGCGTATCCAATGCTTTCTGCAAGGCTCTCTAAAACTTGGAAGTAAAACTTAGATCTTTGTCGGAGACTATGCTTGAAGGCACACCATACAAGCATATGATGTTCTCCACATACAGTCTACTGAGCTTTGTAAGTAAGTAATCCATCCGGATCGGTATAAAGTGAGCACTTTTTGTCAACCGATTGACTATCACCCAAACTATGTCATTCTTCCTCAAGGTCTTTAGGAAACGGGTACTTAAGTCCATGTGATCTTGTCCTACTTCCATTCCAAAAATGACAACGGTTGAAATAATCTAGCTGGCCTATATTGTTCAGCCTTGACTTGCTGACAAGTTAAATACTTAGCGACGAAGGTAGCTATATACTTTTTCATCCCTTTCTGCCAATACTATCGCTTCACATCCCAGTACATCTTGGTATTGCCTGGATATACTACGAACCTTGATTTGTGAGCCTTTGTTAGAATGGTTTCTTGAAGGTTAGGGTCATTAGCTACAGCCAACTTCCTACTGAAAAGCAAAAACCCTTCTCTATTAGTGCTCCAACCATCTAATTGTTCACCATTCCAAAGTCAGTTCCAGATTGTCCTCAACTCTTTGTCTTGCCACTAACTCCGTTGAACATTCTGGAGAAGTGATTGTGAAATCACAATGTTGCTCAGGCAAGCAACCCCTTCATTCTCGAAGTACTGGAAGTTGTAGTCACCAATCGCAACTGAGTTCTTCCAATCTTCAAACACTAGTGCAGCTAGTGTACCATGAGGCTTCCTACTCAGTGCATCAGTTACAACGTTGGCCTTACCAGGAATATATTACAGGTCGAAGTCATAATCCTCCATATACTTAACCTATCTTTGCTGTCTCAAGTTCAAATCCTTCTGGGTAAAGGAATACTTCAAATTCTTATGATCCGAGAATATGTCAAACTTTACACCATACAAGTAACATCACCAAATCTTCATAGCAATGATCACTACTGCAAGCTTCAGATCATGGGTGGGATAGTTCCTCTCATGTGGCTTCAACTAATAATAAGCATAAGCCACAACTCGACCATTCTACATTAATACACATCTCAAACCCATCTTCGAAGTATCGATATACACCACATAAGGCTCGTTACTATCAGGAACAGTAAGAACAGGTGCAGTGATTAAACTCTGCTTTAACCTGATAAAAGCTTCTTCACTTTCGTGATCCAAAACAAACTTGACGTCTTTCTTGGTTAACTTCATCAAATGCAATTCTTGAGAAATCTTACACAAAACGACAGTAGTAGCTTGCCAAACCGAGGAAACTATGTACCTCCATCACATTTCTCGGTCTTTCCTACTCTAAGACAGCTTCAATCTTAGCGAGATCGACTAAAATACCTCCATGAGAAATCACATGGCCCAAGATCTTCACTTCTGATATCCAAAAGTCACTCTTCAATTTCTTGGCGTACAACCAATGATCTCTCAAGGTCTTAAGTACTATATCCAGATGTTCGACATGTTCTTCTTGAGTCTTAGAATACACCAGGATGTCATTGATGAATATAACCATAAAACGGTCCAAACACGGCCTGAAAATCCGATTCATGAGATCTATAAAGGCTGCAAGTGCATTTGTGAAACCAAATGGCATCACCAGAAAATCAATATACCATGTCTAGTTCTGAATGTTGTCTTAGGTATATCATCCTCTCTTATCTTCAATTACTGATAACCGGATCTCAAATCGATCTTAGAGAAGAAACTTGAACCACCGCATTAATCAAACAACTCATCTATCCTTACCAAAGGATACTTGTTCTCCTGTCAATTGATTCAACTTCTGGTAATCTACACAAAGTCTTAATAAACCATCAGCTTTCTTCACAAACAAAACAAGAGCACCCCAAGGAGAAGTGCTACTACGAATAAAGCCTTTGAAAATTAAGTCATCCAACTCTTCTCTTAATTCTTCCATCTCAGCAGGAGCTATGCGATAGGCTAGAATAGAAACTGGCTGAGCTCCATGAACTAGTTCAATACAGAACTCGATCTCTCTATCAGTTGGTAACTCCAATAAGTCTTCAGGATACATCTCCGAATACTTACACATCACCGGAATCCATGGGTCTTGATCGTCTATCCTCACCTCGCCATCCATAGCAAACAAGTTCCCATAACACTCGAGTTTCTTCCTTCCACCCATGCACGCTTTCAGAACAGGACTAGGATTCAACGGACTCATCTCCGCTTGATAGATAATAGGTTGCCCATCACCAGGAAAAAGAGTCACCCGCTTCTTATGACAGTCCACAACGACTCGATACTTCGATAACCAATCCATACCGAGTATCACGTCCTACTGTCCCATCAGTAATACAATCAAATCATCAAGAAGCTTCCTATCACCAACCATAATCCAAAAAGACTTGCACACACTAGACACATCGGCTACTCCTCCCATAAGTGTACCCAACATCAATATATAATCCAAATCAGAAAATTCCAACTCTAATCATTGAGCAAACAATAAGGATATGAATGAATGAGATGCACCAGTATCAAACAAAATATGTGCCCAAGATTATGAAAGAAGGATCATATCATTAACAACACCTCGGCCGGTGCGATCCTGAATGTCGTCTGCCCCAGTAAAAACATAGGCTTGGCTGGTCACCTTCTCTTTCCTTTTGTTGCTTTTACCCTGGCCCGAACGGCTACTGCTAGGTCCTAGACTACTACTGCCAAAACCATGCCCACCCTGACTCCCTGAGGCCCGAGGAGTCTGAAAACTCTAAGTAAAACCCTGAGAGCGGTATTGATGCTGATAAGGTTGAGGAGAAGTAAAAGTCTGCGAAGCGCCCTGTGACTGTTGCGGCCTTCCCTATGTGTTTTGATAAGAAACAGAACCAGACTGGCTCCTCTATGGTCCTCCTGGAGAAAGAGGAGATTTCTGCAGACGGTTGGGACACTCCTTCTTCTGATGACTCTGCTGGCCACAAACAAAGCATCCTCTATACGGACTACCTCTGCTACCCTATGAAGAACCACTGTTGTTCGAGCTCCCACTGTTCAGAGTATCTTGGGATAACTTCTATCCCTGGTTCCTTCTGGTGGCTTTTCTTTCATTACCTCTCTGCTGGTTCCTTCTAGAATCCAATCCTTCTTCAATGGCCTCTGCCCATTGGATAGCCACTATAATCTCAAGGAGAGTATGGAAAGTCTGAGTACCAATTATGTTGAAAATATTCGGATTCAGACGACTCCTGAACTTGGCAACTCAGTACTTCTCACTCTTACCTGGTCCAAGAGCAATACTTGCCAACTTAGTGAACTCTATCAGGTATTCATTCATCATTCTGTTACCTTGAATCAAAGTCTCAAACCAGTTCACAACTTCATCCTGTTGATCCTCATTGGTATACTGACCATTGAAAATCCACTCAAAGTCTTCCCAAGTCAGACCCACTATATCTTGCATCCATTTGATTGTTTCCCACCAATGAATGGCACTCCCCATCAAACGGGTAACAACAAACACAACCCAAAACTCAACCAGAGTACCAAGGGCCCGAAAGTACCTCTCCATCTCACGCAACCAAGCAATTGCCGTGAGAGCTTCTAGTCTCCCGTCAAACTGCCCTGGCTAGAGACACATGAACCATAGGAGATGATCAGCTTGATCAAACTGACGTTCCCTCAGAGCTGGAGGCTGATAGTTTGGATTGCTTGTTTGGATGAATGCTTGCTGCATTGCCTCGATCAGATGAGTGAAACCCGAACGAGGAGGTTCAGCACCCGGCTTGTGCCTCAGAACTCTTCTTGAAGGCATCCTTAAAAGTCTAAACAATATGATAAACTATTAATGCGATAATGATGAATGCTTGTCATAAAATCAACTTCAATATAGTTTAATGGTGATACGTCCGAGCTGTTAAACTCAAACTCTGATACCAAAAAGTTTTAGTTTGATAAATAGTCCATTTTAATAAAATATTTGAATTTCATCTTGATGAACATCTTTCACAGTTCATATACACCATTAAACATAGACCGAATAATAATTTCAAAATGCGAAATCAAATATAAGTCCAAGTATCGCCATCATCCACATTGAAACTCAAATCCCAGAATGACATGCATAAGTTCACAGACAAAATAGAAAGCAGTAATCTTAGTTCAATACTAATACAAAACCCAAATAGTCCAAATACCACAACAAGAAGATTCTAGCATTACCAAGAAACGAACTACAGTCAAGATGACCTCTTACTCCTCTTGATCACCAAGATCGCACTGAACACCACCTGAGGAAGAAGGTAAGAGGGGTAAGCATATAATGCCCAGTAGGAAAAGCAAACACCTCGATCGAAAATATTTTAGTAATGGAGAATTTCTGCATGATTAGTTTAGTCCGAAACATACATATATATATAATCCAAACCAGAAATCCATATATATATATATATATATATATAAAGCAGTGTCATCAAAACATTCAATTCATATACACATAATACAAATCAGCCCATACCCATGAGCTCACATCCTCTCATTTGTGCAAACCTAGGATAATGGTACTAAATATGCCTAACAGCCTGCCTGACACCTAAGCCTATACCCGGAGGGGACATCCGTGTGTCACCTACCAAACCTGGAGGGGTAACCGAATTGCCTACGCCTGCCAAATGGGTAGGTAATCAGAAGTAACAAAATCCCATGCGGGTTTACAAACTCTGCACCGACGGTAGGGCACACAACACTACACTGTAAACCGATGATGCTAACACGGTGCTCATGTATGATCCTATGACACATGCAATATAGAACTGAAGTATGAAAACAATCAAGCTCATGTTTTTCAATAAAATCAGCATACTAGGTTTTATAGGAAAACAAGCAACATAAAGACTTTATTTTTAATATACCTAAAATAACCTGTACTCAGAAAATTCTCAGAGCAATACAATATATATACATCATACAATCAATTCCCATCACAGATGTTTAAATAGTCTAAAAATCACGTTTGTTCTCATGTATCGCAGAAACTAAGTTTTATTCGAAAACGGTATAAACAGAGGTAATTGAGTCCCTACCTCGCTCGAATAGCGATATCATGTTATTGAATTCTCAAGGTGTTATTGACGATCACCCAGAGGGTTGGGGACCAATTCCAAGCCCTCGATCGTCTTCTTGCAAAAAAATTAACTTCTCACCAGAGCTTCAATTCCATAAACGGACCTTTTCACTGAATTCCTAGCATTCAAAATAGCTAGGTTAGAGATATAATTTGTCAAATTCGGGTCTAGGCCCACACCAGGCCGGTGGCACGCAAAATGAGGTAAAATCTCGACTGTCTAATCTCAATTTCTGTGCTGGTCACCAAACATCGGCAATATATATATATATATATATATATATATATATATATATCAAATTTCTCCATTTTTTGAGTATAATCCAAAAATGACAACAAAATCACCACCCAACGACCGGATTAAAAAGTTAAACTTAAACTCAAAATATCCAAAAATGGCAACTTTTGATTCAGGTAGTATGGGGTTAAGATATATATACCTTGACGATCCTCGTGAGGATAAGAATCCAACGAATCTGGTTAGAGATCAAATGGATGCCGGAATCTTCGCCAGCGGCCAAAAATCTGAAATGCTCCAAACGGTTCCTCCTTCTTCTCCGGTGACAGTAGCAGTTCCGTGGCCCTGCAGCTGGCCGGCGCTGACTCGTGGTGGCCTAGAAGAGCTGCACCTGCCGTCTGGTGGCTAGACGATGCATGGGAGTCGAGCTGCGGCGGTGGTACTCATTCGGCGAGCTGAGACCTGAGAGAGAGAGAGAGAAAGAGTGAGCTAGGAGAGAGAGAGAGAGAGAGAGAGAGAGAGAGAGAGAAATGACAGGGCACGTGGCCTATCTTTATGGGCCAGTGCAATTTTATATATCTCCAAAATTTCAAATCTCTCTCAAATCAGTCCTCCAAAAATTACAATTTAGTCTTTTTGCACAAAATTTTTACAAATTAATCCCTTCAATATTATATCCGAAAAATTGGTAAAATGTCCAAATTACCCTCATAAATTCCGAGTTTTTACAATCTGGGTCCATGCTCGCTGCACTATTTATTGTGCCATGAATTCCTTAAAAAAGAGTTGAGGGATCTCACAAGGTCAACATCTTAAGAGAAGTAATCTAATTCCCATCTTTTGCTTTTGCTAACGTAAGACTTTGTTCACACCCAATAGACAACTCTAATTTAATAAACAATAAATAGATATAAATAAACGTCATGTGCTATTCAAAAGGTAATGCTGACGTAGTCCTAGCTATGTAGTCAATTACATATAATTTATAACAGGAATAAAAGCAAGATAATATAAATAAATAAAGCATGATAATATAAAAAAAATACAGTTAGTAACTGACACATGTGATTTAGGCAGCCATGTAGTCAGGTTAGAAACAAGGCACTTGTATTTATGGAGTTCACTCGGTACGTAGGAAGAAAGATGGGATAAACATGGCTTATTAGAGAGCAATCTTAAGAGAATTAGTGGGAGCAAAGTATAATTATATGATCTTGGACGATTATCATGAGATGACGATGATAACTCGCGGAACTTGAGACTAGATTTCATGCAAAGATGCTGTGGCTTCCTTAGACTTATGGTGGAGAGAATTTGTAAAAGGGAAAGATAAATTAATGCTAAACTTGATGAACCTGAGGAAACGAATATTGGAACCATATGAATTTTGAAGCAAGATGATCTTAAATTGAAGAGAGATTAGTGCCTCCAAAGAATTAGAGGGATATATGAACAGGAGAACAAGACAAAGATGTAAGGATGGGAGGTCTTAGACAAAGGAAGGAGAGAATAATAACTTCTGCCACAGTTAGAGAACTGGAGAGGAAGAACACGAGATAAGTAGAAAAGAGAATTGCATTGATATAAGAATGGATTGTTTGTTGTATTACAAGAGACTAAGGTCTTCATTGTAGACCTTAAGAACTTGGACATTAAGTTAATCAAGCTCTTCCATGTTAAGCAATTTTGACACTCATCCATTCTCAAGACCCGTTGGTACAAGCCAAGGCATTTTACACATGGCATAGTTTCTAGAGGCCTTCTTGTCTAAGGAAGTTTGATACATGGTGAGGCTAGATCTATTGGACAATATAGCTCTTGCTTGCACATCATCAATGTCCAATCTTGACACACGAAAATTCTATAAATTTCTAGCTTTTTCTTCCGATGAGGTGCTGAACCGTAATCCTTTCCAAAAGCTCTTGGGTGTAGCCTCTAACTCAGTCTTGTCAAGTCAATTGGTTGGTTAATGGGCAAAATGTCATGATATGCTAATTTGAAGATGGAATGGCATCAAGGTGGATCCTCTTCCAGTGAAATGTTAACATTTGGCCTTGAGTTTGCCACGTATCATTTTGATTAATCTTGTTTAAGTTATGCTTGTCACATAATTTATTGGACTAAATATATACTAAGGGAATCAATCAGAACTGCATATTTGTGATAGCTAAAGGTTCTTGGATGTATGTTTCACGAATCATGGGCTTCATTGATATTATTATATATACTAAAGTTGTCCCAGATTATTATATATACTAAAGTTGTCCCAGATTTACTGTACTTAGAGCAGTAACCAGATTTACTTTGTTTTTTTTTTTCATTTTTTATATTATTATGATTTTACATTTTTGTCCTTTCAATGTGACTTGGGGGTTTTTTTGGGGATGAGGTTATTTTGGTCATTTTTGGACTATTGAATTGTCAAAAATGGTCTTGAGTGCGTGTTATGGCCGACGGGTTTAGGTGGGGTTTTTTGGGATTTTTGCTAGCTCTTAGTCTTTGGTTGTTCTGTTAAGTATTCTGTCATTATCATCTCTTCTAATTTTATCTTCTCGATCTTTCTGTTTCTCTCTCTCTACTCTTCGTTTTTCTCCGTCCATTCTTACTTTTTCTTCAGATCTCTTTCTTGTATTTTTAATATGGTTCATGGTCTCTTAGGATATGACTTTTTTTATTTATGCTTTATGTAAAATTTTTGGTTTTTTTTACCCTTCTGATGACTTCTTTTTGTGTTCTGTCATCTGCGTTCCCCCTTTTTTTTCCTTTCGACTTTCTGTTTTCAGTCTTTTCTTCATCCATTTTGACTTGGTTGCATAGATCTGGGTTCGACTTTGTTATTCCCTCTTAATTGTGTATTTTTTTCCCCTTTAACTTATTATTGTTTTGTGAGATCTTTTGGTCTTATTCTCTTTTTTTTCTCTGATTGTTGTTCATGAGATCTTTGTCTGTGGTCATATGTGAAATGATCACTATTGTTTTGATCTATTTTGCCCCTGAATTGCTTGATGGTGATATCTTTTAGGGTTAGTCTATTGTATTTTTCTTTTCGATTTATTCTGGGATTAGATTCGTATATTTGAGTTTTTTTTTTTGAATTATTTCACTTAGGTTTTTTATGTATACACCTGTTATTTAAGTGTTTATTTTTTAAATACGGTAGTATTTTTGTTGTTTCAATCTCTATTATAAAGTGTTAAAAAATATATTCATGTATATACGTATATGTCTGTGTATATAATGGTTGGTAGGTATTTTGTATCCATGTATTTACTTTTCTAGATTATTCTCAGAAGTTTTTCCATGTTTCTACTTTTGCTACATATTTTCTTATATGTCTTGCATTTTTTTCATCTCAATGATGATCTCTATTTCAATCTATGATAACCTGCCTCTCTGCATTTATGATTTCAGATTTCTATACTGTAAACTTCATTGATGTTCTTTTTGATTTTTATGTTATTCCAATTAGGGGAAAAAAAAAGGACAAATAGCAAAAAGAAAAACTAGAATATTCTCAGAAGTCTCTTCATTTTTTTACTTTGTCTTAATATTTTTTTTATCTGTGTTAGATTTTTTCCATCATAATGATGATTTCTGTTTCAATCTCTAATGATCTGTCCTTCTGAATTTATGATTTCAATTTTTCTTTTTACTGTAAACTAAATTAATACTCTTGATTTTTTCAGTTATTTCAATTAGAGAAAAAATGGGAAAAAAGAAAAAAAAAAGAAAAATAGAAAAAAGAAAAATTGATAACAGTATAAAAAAGAGAATTTTTTATTGTTTTATTATATTTTTAGAAATTTGGTGAAATTACAGAGAGATAATATCCTATTTCTGTTGTCTACTGACATCAACCTGTCATGCTTAACGAGTTTTTCATTTTTTTTCTTTTTTTCCTCAATATTTTTTTGCTATTGCATGTGTCTTTCTAAAATACTATCATCTGTCTAATTAAGTGTTCATTTAATACTTTCTATACATTTCTCATTGTTACTTAGTTTTTACTATGCACTTGAAACCTTGCTTCTCTCCACATTTCCTCTTATTTATGATACTGTAAACTTAGTATTATCTCTGCTAACCATATTTACTGTTCTTCTACATTCTTCTTTACTATTTGTGTGAGCTGTACTTATCTAAAAGTAGGTTTTAAAGGCTTCATTTGCAAGTATTTCAGGTATTACTAATATTTATTATGCTTTGTTATCTGTCATTGTCTGTTTCGTTAGAAATTGTGTGCTGCTGTAATGCATTATTAAATTCTACTATATTTACACTTGTCTATTTATTATTGTATTGTCTATTACTATACTCTATTTATTTTGAGTTTTCTTCGCAAGAGTTTTTTATTTCTCTTTTTTTACATTGGATGTTGCAAAATGTTGTTGTGTCTCTTTCAATATCCCTTTATTTAGCATGTCTCTTTCTTTTGTTCTGTTATAAAGTTATTTTATTGGTTTCTTTGTACTCCCATTTTGTCTGTAAGCTGATTCTATTTCTTTCGTTCTTCCTCTTAGGATTGGACATTATAAAATATTGTTGTGTTTCTCTCAATATTTTCTTATTTAACATATTTGTTTCTTTTGTCCTGTTTTGAAATTATTTTACTTCATCCTTTTTTATTTTCGTTTTCTGTGTGAGCTGAATTCATTTCTTTCCTCATTAAATCCCTTTCAAATACTTTTTTTAAATCATCTTTTGCTCTTATTTTATTTCTGTCTTTTTTTTTTTTTTTCCCTTTTCTTCTCTCCTTGAACTCTTTTTCAACTCTGTTTTAAAATTTCTCATGTATTTAGCAATGAAGACTATTTATTTCTTTATCATGTGGAGCACTATATATACTGTCTAGAATCTACTGTGGATAATAGTTTTCATTATTGATCCCTTCTTCAAGTAGAGTTCTGTAGTTTTAGCCTCTAAATGTTGTAAGAAGTAATTTTAGGTTATAAATCTTTTCCTTATTTTTCCTAGACTAGGTATGTTCATAGATGGTAATCAGCACAACTAAGTTATCTAGGATTTATTGTGCATGCAATAGTAACTAAGCTTTTTGGACATATTGTCTCTTTTTTCTCATCTTTAATCATATTATGGTTTTATATTTTTGTCCTTCCAGTGTGACCAAAGTGTTATTTTGTGGATGGAGTTCTTTTGGCCATTTGAGGATTGCTCATTTGATGAAAATGGGCTTGGGTGGGTGTTATAGCCGACCAATTTAGGTGTGATTTTTTGAGAATTTGACTAAGTTTTGGTCCTTGGTTGTATTGTTGGGTATTCTATCATTATTGTCTCTTCCAATTCTATCTTCTCGATCTTTCTCTTTCTCTTTCACTATTCTTTGTTCTTCTACGAGCCTTTTTTTTTTCTTTCTTCAGATCTGTGATTAAGGAAATTATGTCTTTTGTTTCTATGATTATAATTTTTGACCATAGAATTATTTTCTCGATTTCTGGCTGAATTTTAGTATTTAGTCTTTGAACTTTAACTGGTCTTCCTCTTATAAGAATGGTCGTCTACTACTCATTTTGGCTTAGGTTTTGGGCTGTTTATTTAGGTTTTTAACTATTATGCTAAAGATATTTCTATTTCTTTGTCAATTTTTCCTTCTTTCCCTTTGTTCCTCATTAATCCTTTCTCTTTCTTACTTTTTATCCACTTGGTAGTTTTTGGGCACATTTGAGTCATACTCCCATGATGTCCATTCTTTACCTTTTCAACTTAATTGATATAAGGTATATGGCAAATTCAGCCTTATATTGATAACATTTCAAATCTTTATTTAATTACCAAAAATATTATCCTTACAAACAAATGGAAAGAAAATATTTCTTAGGTGGCTAGATAGATACTTGAAACAAATGATCTTACAAATTTGCCATATATTGATGATATTATCATATGTTTGAACCAAATATTATATATACTTATATATTGGTTTCAATATTATTTATCTATATTTATTATATATATATATATATATATATATATATATATATATATTACAATAGACATAAAAAATTGTTTACATCTTATTGATCACAAAGTATTTAGCTCTTTCAAGTGATAAGGAGGACAATGATGACTTTGGTATGAAGAAAAGAAAAATAGATTGTAGTCGGATATTATTGTAAATTATTATATTATTGTAAAGTTATTAAAGAAATTTGCAGATATTATTGTAAATTATTATATTGTTGTAAAGTTATTAAAGAAATTTGATTCTTATTATATATTTTCTTTTGCCATATGTATGATTTTGTACTTTATTTGCTTAGATTAAAAGCTTATAATTTTGTATAGAATCAAAATTGTGTTTCATGGACTTGATTATTGTTGTTTTATTATTTCACGGACCTTATTTTTGTCATATTAGCTAGTAGTATAAAAATATGTTCACTTAAAATAACGGATATTATATAACATATAATTAAGTTTAAAGAAAGATAAAAAGAGGAAGCTAGCATCGCAAAATTAGAAGGAAAAAAAATTAATTATTTTCTATGTCTAAATAATGTTATTGCATTATTTCACAAATCTTAAATTAATAATTATTGATACAACAATTTTTTCCCATGTTCTCAATTAAATAAATAATAGGATAATGTCAGAAACTTTTGTACTACCAAAGTGTCAACGTAAACGCCCCTATTGCTGTCTTCTGGACAAAAGCACAGTACCTAATCATTAAAATAAGATAGATCACCAGAACGAGAGCTCTGATATTATTTTAGAAAATATTCATCAATCAAGAATTATCTTAATATCAAGTGCCACAAATTTTGAGAGAAATTTCTCTAACTCAGCGGAGTCATTAATATTAACTAATATTAGTACATAGAGTAATTCTTTTGCTCTCTACTAAAAAAAATAAAAATAAAAATAAAAATCATTCTACTCGTTATGAATTCAATCATATATAGATTTACTTACTCTATATTCCTACTTGATATTGTATTACAAGCAATATCAATAGATATTGTGATCTTGGAGATTGCTCCTATATTTGTGACTATTGTAGCCCATCTTTTTAGTTTGATAAATCTACTAAAGAGATTCATCGACCAAAATATAACTTATGTTATAAAGACAGAAAAATTTAATTTCCCTTACCAAAAAAACTTCCTCCTGTACTTGATCAACTACTTGATTACTACAGAGGATCTTTAAGCACACATTACCGAAAAAATATTCGAATCTTTAATTCTATGTTTGCTTTTATGTCATTCGGAGCAAATATTGAACATAGTTCAAAAATTTCAGGCAATCCACATATTTTTAAAATTAGTGGTCAAGTATATCATCTTATGGGATCTTTATTACTCATAAATAATAGCCCTCTAAAATTTTTCGACTATATATATATATATATATATATATATATATATATATATATAACATAGAAAACGAGATTAAAAATCGAATGACAATATTTTCATTTGATGACACATCAAAAGCACTAACAAGATTAATTGTTGAAAATTTAATAAAATACTCAATGAAAATAACAAATTAATAAAAATTTTCGACATGGTTAGAAACAGATACAATAAAGATGAAATTCCATCAATGAAATTAAGATTAATAGGAAGACGGCATACATATAATAATCAATACGAATTATCTACTTCAAATGATATAGGAAGTTTAATTGTTAGAGATATTAGTGAATATGAAGATGGAAGAGATTTTATAATCCAAGATAAAAGAGATAATTTATAAGGGATTATAAAACTACATCCATCTTATATAGCTCCACAATATTCACTCTTATTTCTATACGGAGAAGATGGTTACAAAATTGATTTAAACATGAATATAAATAGAACATCAAAACAACCATAAAAAAAATAGAATACCAATGAAAGCATTTTATTGCTACCAATTACAACAACGTGAACATGTAAATAACATTTTATTTAAATATGAAAGACTTTTTCAACAATTTGTAGTTGATACATATGCTTTAGTTGAAGAAGATAGAACTAGTTATATTAGAAAAAATTAAAATAATTTAAGATCTGAAATTTATCAATGCGTTTAAGACGCTATTATAAAAGGAGACACAGATGCTAGAGCAATCGGTAAAAAAATCATTTTCTCATCTAGCCATACTAAAAGTCCTAGATATATGATTCAAAACTATCAAAATGCAATGACAATATGTAGAAATTATGAAAATCCTGATTTATTTATTACATTTACGTGTAATCCAAGATGGCCAAAAATTGCAACTACCTTAAATAAAATCTCCAGTCAAAATCCTGAAGATAGACCAGATATAATTGTAAGAATTTTTAAAATGAAACGAAATCAAATTTTATCTACTATTAAAATAGATAAATCTTTGGAACAATCATCGCAGATTAGACTACATATTTATTTTACAAAACAAATATAGAAATAGTAATAATAATAATAATAATAATATTTTTTTAGTTATAATTAAAACTAACATTTTTCCCCTCTTCTCCCACCCCACCTTTTTAATGTTTTTTTTTAATTATATAGATCTGTATGTGGTCGAATTTCAAAAATGTTGTTTACATCATTGTCATTTCTTATTTTGGTTATATTTGGATAAAAAATTATCAAAAATGTCACAAATCAATAAATTTATTTCTGCTGAAATACTTGATTCTGAAAAATTCAGATAAATATAACATCATAGCAGAATTAATGATACATGGACCATACAACATTACCAAAAAAATGCTCCATGTATGAAAAACTCAATTTGTTCTAAAAAATTCCCAAAATAATTTAAAAATGAAACAATCATTGAAGAGAATGGATTCATCAATTATAAACGTAGAAATATAATATTTTATGTACAAAAAAAAAGTATTAAACTAGATAATAGATTTGCAGCTCCTTACAACAAAGATTTATGTTTAAAATTTCATACTCATATAAATGTTGAAATATACTCACAATCTATCTTAATCAAATACTTATTTTGATATTTAACAAAAAGTCTAGATAGAATGAGAGTAATAATAGAAGATAATACATGTACAGAACAACCTGACCAAACTATTATAAAGAAGTTGATGAGATAAAAAAAAACTATATTAATTGCCATTATATAACACTATATGAAGCTATGTGGAGATTATATTAATATCATATATATCATAGAAATCCAGCAGGACAAAGATTAACAATTCATTTACCACATATGCAAAATATAACATTCCACTCAAAAAAAAAAAAAAAAAAAAAAACTACTCTAACAGAGTGGATGGAGGTCAATAAACTCAGTTTAGAAGCTAGACAACTCTTATATACAGAATTCCATACTAAATGGGTTTGGAATAACAAAGATAAAATTTAGACACATAGAAAATCAGGATACTGAATTGGTAGAACTTTTTATAGCTACACAAGTTCAGGAAAACTATATTATCTGAAACTATTATTAAATCATCAAAAAGGTGTAATAAGTTTCGAATCAATATGAACAATTAATGGTATAACATACTTAACAAATCAAGCAGCATGCAATACATTAGGTTTATTAGGAGATGATAGAAAATAGAATAAATCAATACTAGAAGCCTCATTTTGGTCAACATCACATCAATTACGACAATTATTTGCTATAAATTTATTATTTTGTAATGTAAATAATCCTATAATATTACTTCAAAATCATTTGAAACTTATGATAGAAGATATCTTACACAGAACAAAAACTTTGTTCAGTAATCCAAATTTCCAAATCCTGGAAAATTATATAATTGTGTATTATATGAATTAGAAGAATAATTAACTTTAAATTCTTCAACTTTAACCAATTTTAATTTATCATTACCAACAAGAATATTAATTGATGATTTAAATAATAAATTTTTACGAGAAGAATTAGACTACAACATTAATAAATTAAAAGAGTAAAATAATACTTTGGAAAAAATTTTGAATAATGAACAATGTTATATTTATAAATAAATTATAGACTCATTGAATAATAAAAAATAAAAATTATTTTTTATTTATAGACATGGAGACAATGGAAAAATTTATTTATAAAATACTATTATCACAAAAATCAGATCAAATAATAAAATTATTTTAGCAGTTGTATTATTAGGAATAACCTTATTATTATTGCCCAGAGGTAGAACTGCACATTTAAGATTCCGAATACCATTATTAACTGACAAAATTTCCACTTGCTACATTAAAAAAGGAACCTAATTAGCAAAATTAATTGAAAAAACATCATTACTATTATGGAATGAAGCACCAATAAATAATAAACACTGTTTCAAAGCTTTAGACAAAACACTACAAGATTTAAATAATATTAGTCAATCTTTTGGTGGAATGAGAATCATATTAGGTGGTGAATTCTGATAAATTTCATTTATTATACCTAACAGAACAAAAGAAGATATAATAAATGCAAGTATAAATAATTCTTACTTATAGCTATATTTTGAGTTATTATCATTAACAGAAAATATGCAATTAAAAAAACCCTAATACCAGAGAATAAGAAAAAAAGGAAATTTTAGAATTCTCAGAATGGATATTAAATGTTGGAAACGATACTATAGAAGGAATAAAAGATCTAGAAAATGAAGATATAACATAGATTAAAATACTTGAAAAATATGTAATACAATATGAATAAAATCCAATTCAAAAAATTTCAAAATTAGTAAATGAAGATTTTGAAAAAAATATCATAACTAACTGAATCGAAGACTTATTTATTGTCTTTTAGTATATGATGAGGTAAATAAATATTTATTGTCTTTAATACTGACTGAATCGAAGACTTATTATAGTTATGATACAATAATAACTTCACCCAAAAACATTGATAAACTTAACTTCTTATATCCCCAAGAATTGTAATATACTTTAAATTTTAATGGTATACTACCACATGAACTAAATTTTAAAGTTAGAACTTCAATAATTTTATTACAAAATCTAAATCAATCAATAGGATTATATAACAGAACAAGACTTATAATTTCACAACTCACAAATAGAATTATAGAAAACCAAATTATAAATTTAAATAATGAAAATGAAAAAAATATATTCCAAGAATAGAAATGATTGTAAATGAATCTAAATGGTCATTTATCCTAAAAAGAGAGCAATTTTCTATAAAAACCAGTTATGCAATGACAATAAATAAAAACCAATAACAATCATTAAATAAAATATGTATTTTTTGATAAAATGAAATATTTATACATGGTTAACTATATGTAGCTTTATCACGAGTAACAAATCCTAAAGGATTATATATATTAATAAACGAATTAATTAATAAATATCTCACTTATGTGAAAAATATAGTTTATCAAGAAGTTTTAATAAATATCTCAATTATGTAGATTTCTAAAATATATTATTAATTAAAAATTATTAAAATATCAATTTTATGTTAATTTATTTATATATATATATCTATTTACATGATGTATATAAAATATTTAAACATTCTTTTATATAATTTTTATTTCATTAATTTTTTGTGCTTTGCAGTTGGAAAAACAATAAAAAAAAATGGCAATACCAATACGAAGTCTTAAACCGAACGAAATTTAAGGAGTAATTGAAGCCCACATCAGTAGACTCTAGCAAAACAATGACTATATAATTAAACGTTTAATCAGTCTTCATTGTATTCTACTTGATTACGAGGTAGCAAAAAAAATATTAAATTAACTTATATCATACTTCCTAATAGTCTAATATATATATATATATATATATATATATATATATATATATTTCAATAATTAATCTTATAAAATATTATATAATACTAACATACATTTTTAATAAAATACAGCATGAATCAATCTATAGAACGATCAAGGCTTGAGATGCAAATCACATCTTACAATAAATAACTGAAGGAAAAGTATACAAAATTAGCAATTTTAATATAACACTAAATAAACCAAAATACAAGATCATTTAACACGCCACAATGTTACAGTTTTCCAAAGCAATATTATTCGCTCCAATAACAAGTTCAACAGCAAATATTCCGATACACAAGTTTTATTTTACTTATTTTGATCAACTATCCTCAAAAACAGATATTCACGATATCTTATCAGGTATTTAATTTATACTATTTTTCTCTTATTAATTTTTACCAAAAATCATTTAAATTCTCTTATATTAATTTTTTTCTCTTTTATATCAGATATCATAGGAATGTTAATAGAAATATAAGACTTAGAGCAAACAAATATCAAAGAAAAAATGACACAAAGGTGGATGTTAGTGGTACAAAACATCAAGTAATTAATTTAGTTATTACTTAAATTCAAATATTAGAAACCAAAAAAATTTATGCTTAACTTTAATCACACTTTAACATCATTTTATTTTAATTATAGGAGTGAAAGACTACAAATCACTATATGGGGAGAAATAGCAAAAAAAAAAATTAATACAGATATTGTACAAACTATAGATGAACCAGTTATAATTATTTTTACATCCATGATGATAAAACAATATTTGGGTGACTAATAACATACTTTAAATCTGTAAATAAAAATAGTAATATATTCTATCAACATATAAACTAATATAAATAATTATGTTTAATATAGAATATATATGCTGTAAGTATAAGAGCAATGATATATTATATGAATATAGGTATACCTGAGACTAGTGCATTAAAAACAAGGTAATAATAATTCTTTACATTTTGTTAAATTATAACATGAAAAAAGATATTTTATTTATCTTTATTAAATTTTATTGTTTCTTTGTTTTTTTATAAATATACTATTTAGATTTCAACAAATAACATAGTATATTGAATTTCTCTAGCTCATGTTCCAAAAGAAACACTACCGCCAAACCAACAGAAATTACAAAACAATAAAACAATTGCAGAATTAAATGAGTTAGATCCCTTAACTCAACTGGAAAATAAAACTACATTAAAATCAATAAAAATATTATTCGATACTATAACTTATAATGATATCAATATTTTTTAACTTTCAGGGAACAAAATTTACAGTAAAAGTGACAATATTTAATTCAAAACACAACAAGATTGGTATTACAATTCTTGCCATCAATGTTTTAGACAAGTCTGTGAAGTAGGAAGCGGATGGTGATGCGACACACATGGCCATCTCACATCAACTCTCGTTCCATGGTATAAAATACAATCAACTATTAAATACTAAATTCTTTTAAATACTAATTTCTTTTCTCATTTTGAGATTTCAATAGGTATAAATTAAATACCAGAATCCGAGATAAAACGGGATTTACAAATATAACAATATTTGGAAAAGTAGTTCGACTCCTGATCAAAAAGCCATGTACAATATTGACAATACAAGAAAGCTATACTAATCCAATAACATGGCCACCAATGATCGAATAATTATGCAGGAAAATAAAAATATTTCAAATTTATTTTAAAACAAATGAAGCTCTAATTGACACAATCGTATCAAAAGTATTTGATGATGATGATGAGACAACAACATTATCAGTTCCAGCATTGCCAGCTATCCCAGAAATAAAAACAATACTGACCATACCATTGGACCCAAAAATACCGATTCAAAAAATAATTACGACTAATTTATACTTAAATTAATAAATACAACATATAATCCATTATATAATTAATTATATAACTCCTTTTCTATTTTAGGTCAGAAGCAGTGTTAATAGAAACAGCAAGAAAAAGAAAATTAACTAGGTAATAAATCTAATTAAATTCGAGCATAAATGCCTCTTAATTAGAAAAAAAAAACCATAAATTTTCTTTTATTTTTTATTCTAATTTTTCTTCTAACTTTTCTTTATTACAGCAAGGAGAAGCAAAAGAAGAAAGGAAAGTAAAAAACATAAAATTAATCATCAATCTATATCAATGTCAAAAAAATTTGTAACATTCTAAATGATATTGTATTATATTATAGACAAATATTATGCTATTGTAAAAAATCATTATCTACTATATATAATATAGTAAATATTTTATAAAATACTTTGTATAATATAACAATTCATCATGTTTTATACAATGTCTTACTATATTCCATATTTAACCCGTAGTAAATGCATGGGTTACACCACTTGTATATACTAGAATCTCATTGTTCTGATGATATTAGTTGTCATAGAGACTCTTATATTGTTTTTATTTTTGTTTGAGTGTAGTTTCTCTCGATTTAGAGTTTACTTCCCATAAAGAGTTTTTGGCATGATTGGCCTTTATATTATTCGGTATTGATAAAATGTTCTCTGAGTTATTTTTTTTGCAATTAGATCCCCAAGTTTAAAACTCTTGACAATTAAGTCTATTTTGTTAGTAATTGTTAAGATATTGGATAAAATTGAGCATTTTCGAGTCACATATAAGGTTTTCAAATGTCAAAATCAATATTTTACTAGTATAAAAAATTCTAATACAATTTTCATAATTTTGAAATCTGTTTTAAAACTTCTTTTTATTTCCCTTCCAAACTAATTAATGTTAATGAAATACTAATTTATTTCATTTAAATATACTCAATTTTATAAAATTTTTAATATTAACAAACAAAAAAGATTTAATTACTAAAATTTTTAAAACTTAAATACCTAATTACTAAAAAAATAATTCAGAGATTATTCTGCTAATCTACAAATAACATAGGGGCCAAATATGTCATAACAATTTCCCAAAGACTTTATTACCATCTCTTTGTCTACTCTCCATCCGCCTAATTTTGATAAATTTTTTATCACGAAAATAACCTAACTAAAATTATTTCTGAGTACAAAATCTGAAAAAGTAATATTATCCACACTTCAGCCTTTGATTTTTTTTAAAAAAGAACTTTAAATAACCAAACAAACTGTATTAATCTCTTCATACTATATTTAGACAATTCTCACAATGGCAAATATTGGGTATATCAATCTTTTCTATTCAAATTATATATATATATATATATATATATTGAACTGATTTAGATTTAGATATACTATGTCGGTAAGTTAGTGAGTTTATTTATATTTTACTTTGAATTGTCTTGCTTTTTTATCTTGCGTTTCAATCGATTCATAGTGGGTAAAAGCCAAATATCTATAATCAATGTTAAATCTAAGCACCAAAGAATGGTGTATACAGAAAGAAATACGAAGATAGATCGTGGGAGGAGAAAAGATGGGGAAAGGAGAGAATTATTGAAGTATGGGTGCTTCTACGTCGATAGAGGATAAGAAGATGATATGTGGAAAAGGAAAATAGATTTTGATTGTAGGGGTTATTTTGGAAGAATCAGTGAGTGCAATAAGAACAAATTCAATTTTAAATTTTAAATTAGGGGTGGTTTTAGTAAAGGTGTGAGCAGTGTAGTCCAATGCGTGGCAATAGATCCACCTTTGCACAAAATATAAATGTGGAGTGTGTTCCATATATGGGGTTTTCAATAGCATTAACCTTCCTTTTTTTTTTTCACTACTATTTTTCATTCATTGGTTAAAAAACTGCATATTTATTATTTGACATCTTTAGAAAATCAAAGATGGAATTGGGAGTAAGAGGAAGAAAATGGATGACGATTATGTCGAGAAAGATGCTGGGAAGTATTTTGGTCTCTAGGATCCGAAGTTCTCAAAGAAAACAAAAAGGCGATGAGTATTCTCTTATTACAAGTTTTGTTGAGAAAATCTTATTATTCCATTTTTCCTCTTTTTCGAAAGAGATTTTTTACCGGGCGAAAGGGTCTTGTTAAGGAACGACATTGTCAATCTTGATCTTCAGCCAACAACTTTTCTTTTTTTTTTTTTTTTTTTTTGTGGTAGTTACTTTTACTGATGAAACATTAGATTAAAAAAAATATTCTTTGAACTTTACAATGGTGATTCTATTGCATTTTTCGTTGTAAAAAAAATAGTATTCCATCGAGAGACGAATATCTCTACGGAATCATCTTATACCTGATTGTGTTGAAATGTTGTCGATAAGTTTCATTGGTAGGCACCCCGAGTTAAAATTTAAAATTGCCAACTTAAAAGCATCCATATCAGAAATCCACATTCGCAGGTCCTATCAGTTGACATATTATTTGGTGATGACATTATTACACAAAATACACTGTAATCATTTCACTCTAGATCTGCAAACAATACATAACTGGATCGAAATATGTATGCGTGACATCTACAACGGTATATGATACACGAAATACATTGTCAACATTTTGTAAGGTCCGATATTACTATTTTTACCTTCTTAATACTTAGCTTAATCAGCTTGATAAAGGGATGAAAAGTAGGAGGCAGAACTGCCGATAATACTATGATTACAGTCTTCGTAAAATCTTCGGGCGCCATGCTGGTTACTCCAGTGTAATATGTAAAGTACAGAGCAACTACACAGAATCGGAACTCCAACTGCATAGGGAGATTGTTTGTGAGGATGGTAAGCATGTAAAGAGACACCGAGAGTCCAAGGGAATTAAAAACCACGAATAAGAGATAGGAAACCGGACTGAAGGACCCCATAACGGAGGCCCCAGCTAGATGTTTAGGGGTAGTGGTGCCATTCCCTGTTAGGTTAGTGTCTTGCCAAACACCACTTGGAGGGTTGATTCCCACTTGAAACGTTGCTGTGGCCATTAAAACAGCCATAACCAAAAGGGCATTCCTTGCGTCGCTTGGATAATCTCTGCCCTTTTGGAACTTGAAGTACTCCAGCAAATCATCTTCAGGCTCTGATTTGCAGCGGTCTTCTGCGTTTTGCTGATAAGTGTCGTAGTCTAAGGTCGATGAAGGAGAAGCGAAGATGTCGTTTGCTCTCTTAGCTCCAGCGTTTCGAAGGAGCACATCGATTTCTCTATCACCGGCTTCGCTTGGGAAAATGAGTAGTAAGTCGAGGGCAGTCAGACCACTCTTGTTTACTGCATTTACTATCAGAGTACCACCGGTTGTAGTGTTTCCAAAGCCGATTAACCATTCCACCACCTGTGAGAAACTTTCTTAAATAGTTTGAGTCAACTCAATAGAACAATCTAGTGAAAACAATGGAAAGTACTAACGATATTTGGTCTCTCAGTCTCCTGTTTTTCAGCATATAAACAAATAACTCTCTCACTCTCACCTCTTGTCCTACTGTCTACATTTAAGTTCCCCTAAAAACTACATAAAACATCATTTTCCTTTATCAAAATTACCAACCCTTTTGCTTGATTTTGATATCTCCATAGAAACCTTAAGATTCACAACCAAAAAAAAAAAAGAAAGAAAAGAAAAATTCGATTATGGACAAGAACTTATACTTGCCTGGCGGTGTTTTCTCCATGTTGCTAGATGAAGTGCTGAATTACCAAATTCATCTCTCATATTCAATATATCATCCCTTTTCTTCTCTCTGATCCATCTCAACACAATATCAATTGCTTCAAATTGACTATACCTAATAACAAGGAGCAAAGCTGATTCTTTTTGCACTGTTACATCCTCGAGACTCTCAGGACAAGCCACAAGGATTTCTTTTATGATGTCTGACCTTCCTCTGCTGGCTGCAAAATGAAGAGGGGTCCACTTATTCCTTCCCTCTATCCTGCAAAGTCTTCGGTCAACTGTCAAAAGCTCCCGAAGAATCTCCAAATACCCGTTTGCGGAAGCCATGTGAATTGGACTAAAACCGTCCTCATTCACTTGTTTGGCAAACTCTGGTTTAAGCCTCAGAATCTCCTTGACGAAGTCCGTGTGGCCGGCCATGGAAGCGACATGTAAGGGGTTTTCTGATGAAGAGAGAGCAGGAGTGTGGAGTATGAGAGGTTTCTCTACAAGCAGTTGGTGTAAAACCATGGTGTTTCCTGTTTGAGAAGCCTCTAATAGCCTTGTGTCCATTATGTCATGTGAGGAACAACTCTGTTTCTTTACATGATATGTCGTCCCTGGTTGTTTTTGGGACTCGGGATATGTTTGGCTTGTGAGAAAGGAGAATGGGATTTGGCTAGACGAAGAAGAAACTGAAATTAATATTCAGTTTTCTACAAGATGAATTCGTATAGGGGGGAGGGAAAATATACCAAGGATTAGACGCGTAGCAATTTGAATATTATAAATTAAGTTGAATAACCATTTGTTAATAGATAAACGGATCATTATAATCATCTTTTTCTGGGGGAAAGGCTTACTAATTACTATAATCTTGGTTGACCTTAGGAATTAAGACAGTATTCTCATGTTGCGTCTGTGCAGTTTTTATGTATATAATATTTGCGTATTTTCATAGATAGGTATATATATATTCTTGAAGACTTTTTTTTTAAAAAAAATTTGGATCTGACCACGTCTCATTTTTCAATTTTTGGATTGTATTTTATATTCAGAAGCATAAATTGTGGTGTTTTTGTACTTAAGGGGGACTAATTTATACGACGAAGTGGGTTGACTCGATTGGTTAGAGCACTCACTATCTAGAATCTCGGTCATAGGTTCGAGTCATACCGGAGGTAAGTGTGAAAGTATATTTGTCCTAACAAGGTAGGGTGAGGATTGAATAGTAATAAGTATTTTCCTTTAATTTGTAATAAGTAGAGGTCATTAGTTAAGTCCTATTTTTTTTATTTTTTTTAAAAAAGGACATAGTTTATATCGTTATCTCTTCCGTACGAAAACCATAAAATCTGAAATTTATGGACAAAAATTTATGGAATACTCCTTCTTCCGATGACCCTGCTGGCCACAAACAAAACATCCTCCATACGAACTGCCTCTGCCACCTCCTGAAGAATCACTGTTATTCGAGCTTCCACTGTTGGAGTACCTAGGCTGACCACTGCCCCTGGTTCCTTTTGGTGGCTTTTCTGTCATTATCTCTCTGCTGGTTCCTCCTGGAATCCAATCCTTCTTTAATGACCTCTGCCCGCTAGGCAGCCACTGCAATCTCAGGAAGAGTACAGAAGGTGTGAGTACCAATCCTATTGAAAATATTCCGATTCAGATGACTCTTGAACTTGGCAACTCAGTACTTCTCACTCGTACCCGGTCCAAGAGCAACACTTGCCAAATCAGTGAACCCTATCAGGTACTCATTCACCATTCTGTTACCTTGAATCAACATCTCAAACCAGTTCACAACTTCATCCTGTTGATCCTCATTAGCATACTAAGCCTTGAAAATCCGCTCAAAGTCTTCCCAAGTCAAGCCCACTATATCTTGCATCTATTCCACTATTTCCCACCAACGAATGGCACTACCCGTCAAATGGGTAACAACAAACTTAACTGGAGTACCAAGGGCCCGAAAGTGCCTCTCCGTCTCACACAACCAAGTAATTTCCGTGAGAGCTCCTGGCCTACCATCAAACTGCCCTGGCTGAAGATGCATGAATCGTTGGAGATGATCAACCTGATCTAACTGACGTTCCCTCAGAGCTGGAGGCTGATATTCTGGATTGCTCATCTAGACGAATGCCTATTGCGTTGCCTCGATTAGATGAGTGAAATCCGATCGCGGAGGTACGGCACCCGGCTGGTGCCTCAGAACTCTTCTAGGAGGCATCCTTACAAGTCTGAAATAATATGTCAAACCGTTAATGTGATAATGAGGAATGCTTATCATAAAATCAATTTTAATCTAGTTTAATGGTGATATGTCCGAGCTGTTAAACTCAAAGCTCTGATACCAAAAATTTCTGTCACGACCCAAAACCTGGGTCAATAGTAGAAGGGAAATTTCACAAAGATGGGAAATTCCTTGATTTATTTGAAAAGTGTCAAAAGTTCTAGTTTTATAAAACGGTCTATTTAAATAAAATAATTAGAATTTGATCCTGTGAACCACTCCCATAGTTCGTATACACCATTAAACACAGATCGAATAATTATTTAAAAACGTGAAATCAAATATAAATCTAAGCATCATCATCACCCACAACGAAACTGAAATCGCAGAATGACATACATAAGTTCTCAGACAAAATAAAAAGTAGTAATCTTGGTTCAATACTAACACAAAACCCAAACAATCCAAACACCATGACAACAAGCTTCTAGTATTACCAAGATAACAAACTATATTCAAGATGACCTCTTACTCCTCTTGATCACCAAGATCGCACTGGACACCACCTGAGGGAGAAGGTAGGGGGTGAGCATAAAATACCTAGTAGGAAAAATAATTACCTGGTTGAAAATATTTTAGTGATGGAGAATTCTTACACGATTAGTTTAGTCCAAAACATACATATATATATATAATCCAAACCGGAAATCTATATATATATATATATATATATATATATATATATATATAAAGCAGTATAATCAAAACTATAAAATTCATATGCACATGATACAAATCAACTCATACCCATGAGTTCACATCCTTTCATCTGTGGAAACCCAGGATGATGGCACTAAGTATGCCTAACAGCCTGCCTGACACCTAAGCCCATACTCAGAGGAGACACCCGTGTGTCGCCTACCAAAACTGGAGGGGCAACCGAATTACCTACGCCTACCAAATGGGGATGTAATTAGAAGTAACAAAACCCCGCGCGGGTTTACGGACTCTATACTGATGGTGGGGCACGTAGCGCCACACTGTAAACCCACGATGATAACACGGTACTCATGTATGATCCTATAACACGTGCAATACAGTTACGAAGTGTGAAAATAATTATGTTCGGGTTTTTCGATAAAATTAGCAAACTAGGTTTTATAGGAAAACGGGAAGCACAACGGCCCTATTTTTAGTATTTACAAAATAACCTGCACTCAGAAAATTTCAAGAGCAATACAATATGTATACATTATACAATCAATTCCCATCACAGATATTTAAGAAAACTAAAAATCACATTTGTTCTCATATATTACAGAAAATAAATTTTATTTCGAAAACGATATAAAACAGAGGTAATTGAATCCCTACCTTGCTCGAATAGTGATACCACGCTATTGAATCTTCAAGATGTCATTGACGATCATCCAGAGGGTCGGGAACCAATTCCAAGCCCTCGATCATCCTCTTACGAAAAATTAACTTCTCACCGAAGCTTTAATCCTACAAACAGACCTCTTCACTGAATTCCTAGCAACCAAAATACCTAGATTAGATATATAACTTGTCCAATTCGGGTCTGGGCCCATACCGGGCCGGTGGCATGCAAATTGAGGCAAATCTAGACTGTCTGATCTTGATTTCTATGCCGGTCACCAAACATAGGCAATATATATATCAAACTTCCCCATTTTCCGAGTACAATCCAATGGCTGGATCAAAAACAACAATTGTAAACTCGAAATACCCAAAAATGGCAACTTTCAATCTAGGCAAAATAGGGTTGAGATATATATATATATATATATATATATATATATATATATATATATCTTGATGATCCTTGCGACGAGATGAATCCAACGGGACTGGTTGGAGGTCGAATGGTGGCCGGAATCGTTGCCGGCAGCCAAAAATCCGAATTGGCCTTTTCTTGCTTTTCCGGCGTTACAGGCAACGACGGCGACCGGGGACGGGCGGCGCAGCTTTGGCATCGCATAGGGAGGCTTCACTGGTCGGTTGTGCAGGCAGACGAGGGCGGCGGCGGCTCTTACGGCAGTCTGATGTCGATGGGCGGAGAGGATCCGAGAGAGAGGGAGAGAGAACGTCAGGGAGAAAGAGAGAGAAGAGAGAGAGAGGAAAATGATACCCACGTGAGTGGGAATATATAGGGCTGTGCAATTTTTGAAAACTTGCACATAAGTCCCCAAAATTCCAAATCTCTATCAATTCTGTCCCCCCAAAATCGCAATTTAGTCAATCTACACAAAACTTTTGCAAATTAATCCTCCCAATATTATATCCGAAAAATTGGTTAAAATGTCCAAATTACCCTCCTAAAATCCAGGTTTTTTACATTCTCCCCTCCTTAAAAGAATTCGTTCCAAAATTCAAAGTACAAGTCAAGGTTTACATCACAATACAACTTCTGACTGAAGGTCAAACAAATGAGGGTACTTCTTATACATCTCCATCTCGAGTTCCCAAGTAGCCTTATCTTCTTATATTCCCAAAGCACCTTAACAAGTAGGATTTCTCTGTTCCGAAGCACCTTCAACTCTTTGGCCAACAAACGAACAGGCTGCTCTTCATAGGACACATCTTTTTGGATCAGTACATGCACGTACTGAATAACATAAGATGGGTCCGGTGTATACTTCTTCAACATCGACATGAGAAACACATTATGCATGTGACCCAACTGTGTAGGTAGATTCAAGCGATATGCCACTGGTCCAATTCTCTCAGTGATCTCAAAGGGACCAATATACCTTGGAGCAAGCTTACCCTTAACCCCAAATCTTGTCACACCATGCCTAGGAGTCACTTTCAAGAATACGGAATCACGAGTATCGAACTCTACCTCACGCCTCTTCGGGTGACTCTGAATCTCTTTGAATCTCTCTTGGATATCCTTGATCTTCTCAGTAATCTCTTCAATCAACTCAGGTCCAAGAGTAACATGCTCTTCGGGCTCTGCCCAACACAAAGTCGACCTACACGGCCTTCCATACAATACTTCATATGGAGCCATACCCATACTGGTCTGGTAACTATTATTATAAGAAAATTCTACCAAAGGAAGATGGTCATCCCAGTTCCCACCAAAATCAAGTATGCAACAATGTAGCATGTCCTTAAGAATCTGAATGGTCCTTTCAGGCTGACCATCTGACTTAGGATGGTGAGCCGTACTGATATCCAACTACGTACCTAACGCTTTCTGCAAGGCTCTCCAAAACTTAGAAGTGAACCTTGGATCTCTGTCGGAGCCTATGCTTGAAAGCATACCATGCAAGCGTATGATGTTCTCTATATACAGTCAACTGAGCTTAGTAAGTGAGTAGTCCATCCGGATCAGTATAAAGTAAGCACTCTTCGTCAACCGATCGACTACCACCCAAACTGCGTTATTCTTCCTCAAGGTCTTTGGCAAACTAGTCACGAAGTCTATGATCTTGTCCCATTTCCATTCCGGAATGGATAACGGCTGATATAATCCAGCTGGCCTCTGGTGTTCAGCCTTGATTTACTGACAAGTCAAACACTTAGCCATAAAGGTAGCTACCTCTTTCTTCATCCCTTTCCACCAATACTACCGCTTCAAGTCCCGGTACATCTTGGTACTACCTAGATGTACTGCGAACCTTGATTTGTGAGCCTCTGTTACAATGGTTTCTCGAAAATTAGGGTCATTAGCTACAGCCAACTTCCTACTGAAAAGCAAAAACCCTTCTCTGTTAGTACTCCAACCATCTAACTGTTCACTATTCTGAAGCCGATTCTAGATTGTCCTCAACTCCCTGTCTTGCCACTGACCTCGCTGGATTGTCTGGAGAAGTGATGGTGAAATCACAGTATTGCTTAGGCAAGCAACCCCTTCATTCTCGAAGTACTATAAGTTGTAATCACCAATCGCAACTGAGTTCCTCCAATCTTCAAATACTAGTGCAGTAGTGCACCATGAGGCTTCCTACTCAGTGCATCAGCTATAACATTTGCCTTACCCGGATTATACTGTAGGTCGAAGTCATAATCCTCCATACACTCAACCTATCTTCACTGTCTCAGGTTTAGATCCTTCTGAGTAAAGAGATACTTCAAACTCTTACGATCGGAGAATATGTCGAACTTCACACCATACAGGTAACATCGCCAAATCTTCAAGGCAAAGATCACTGTTGCAAGCTCCAGATCATGGGTGGGATAGTTTCTCTCATGTGGCTTCAACTGACAAGAAGCATAAGCCACAACTCGACCATTCTGCATTAATACACATCCCAAACCCGTCTTCGAAGCATCGGTATACACCACATAAGGCACGTTACTGTCACGAACAGTAAGAACCAGTACGGCGGTCAAGCTCTGCTTCAACCTGTCAAAAGCTTCTTCACTTCCGTGATCCCAAACAAACTTAACATCATTCCTGGTCAAGTTCATCAAAGGCAAAGCAATTCTCGAAAAATCTTGCACAAAACGGCAGTAGTAACCTGCCAAACCAAGGAAACTATGTACCTCTGCCATATTTCTCGGCCTTTCCCACTCCAGAATAGCTTCTATCTTAACGGGATCGAATGAAATACTTCCATGAGAAATCACATGTCCCAAGAACTTCACTTCTGACATCCAAAAGTCACACTTCGATTTCTTAGCATACAACTGATGATCTCTCAAAGTCTTGAGTACTATCCCCAGATGTTCGGCATGCTCTTCTCGAGTCTTGGAATACACTAGGATGTCATCGACGAACGCAACCACAAAACAATCCAAAATCGACTTAATTGTTGGTATCTCTATAATCTACAAATTAATATATTATGACTACTAGTATTCTTTATTTTAAATATGGCCAATTTTAAGCATGTGAGATGATGAATAAAAAGTAGAGCATAGTAGAAACTTTATCTCTGACAAAGCCAGAGTGTTTTTCCAATGGGTGCATAATTTTGTTAAGATAAATTTTTTTGTTAAGATAATAATACCACAAAATATACGAAATATTAGTATTGTTCTTTCCAAGCTTTACAATTATTGTGTGCGAATCCTCACTCCGCAAAGTAAAAAAATAATTGTATGATAAGTGTAAAACTTAACAAGTACCATAAGCATAAATATCAGTAATTGAAGTTATCATACAATTATTTTATTTTTATTTTGGTTTATCATCATTTTTTCTAAGAGGGTCTAATTTTCTTTTGAAATATTTTTCTTATAATGTCGTTTTCTAAAATCAACAACCAACGAAGAAAGACAAGCTGTTCAAATAAAGCATGAAAGCAAATAGTTTTTCTAAGGTAAATATATAAATGTAATATTTTATATATGTATTTTTCACTTTTTTTGGTCGTATCTCTTCACCTAAAATTGGAATATTTAAGTTATGAGTAAATCAAATTTATTAGATTATTGAAAATTTGAGTGATTCGTGGATTAATTAATTAGCAATTTCTTATTTAGGAAATAGGGATTTGAACTCAAGACTCTTGACAGTGGGAGGAAATATGGCTGCCACTGAGCGATGCCTATGATGACTTATACAGTATATTTTTTCTTATATATTTACATTTAATTATAGGCTTACACAATTTCTTACCTGTCAAATCCGGATTTAATTTAAGGATAAATGAGTAATTTTGATTAAAAGGCAAAATAGCAAATTTGAATTTTTGGAGTAATTAATTAAAATTTCTGAAATATTTAAATTAAAGTAACTGAGTTGAATCTGGATAAAATAAAGTTTAGATGCGTTGAGGATAAAGTGAAAACGAATTTAAAAACCATGGACAAAAGTGTAAATAATTAGGGGTGAAATTATAAGAATTTGTCTATATTTGGGCCAAAGTACAATTAAGAAAATAGTATCTCACATGTGCAGCGGCTAACACACGAGCTATAGTTTCCGAAATTGCGTTTAAATTGCCAAAAATTCTCCTCTTCTCACACGAAGCAACTATTATTTTTGAATAAAGCTTCAAGCAGCTACTGTTCACGCTCTACCGAATCCGAGCCAGATCTACCTCACGTGCCATCTCACCAGTAAGAGGAGCTGCTAACAAAGCCACGCCCACCACCACTATCCAGTTTCACCGCTTGTAGCTAGAGATCGACTAGTCTGAAATTTCCATTGCCGCCACAATTTTTCAGCTACTAGAGCTCCATTAAACACCGTTTCGCGACACCACTAGCACTATTGGATTTATCTTGTCGTCGTCGTAATTTTTCAATCACTCATGGTTGTTAACTCGCTGCCAATAAGGTTTTAACTATTTTAGCCATTTTACCAAAGTTTGTAAAAAGTGGTTATTTTATAATTATTTCGTTAAATAATTATTAAACCGAAATAAATATATGATGTGAAAGAGGGTTGAAAACTATGAATAATTATAGTCGGCAAAAGTAAAAAAGGTATCCAGAATTGTGCTAATTTTTAATTAGTAAATGATGACATTTTTCTAAATATTTCCAAAAAGTAGTATTTATGTAATTTTTGTATTTTTGAACTTAATTAATGCTCAGGACCTCAAGATTGAATTCCGACTTTGAATTTAGATTCAGTGAGATCGAGAGGCGAATTTTGATATAAAATATCACTATGTTTCAAAATGACACAAAAATCGAGAATATAGCTTATGAATAGTGACCTCTGTTTTGCGTGCTATAGGCCAAATCCACACTGAGACCCTCTTCTAATAAGGTATATATCTAACCTAATATTTTGGGATGTTCTGAATTCAGTTGTGACCTCTGTTTCTTCATTTGAGGCTTTGGTGGAAAAGTCACTTTTTCTAGTGGATTTTTCGATATCCCGAAATAGTCGTTTAAATACCCAAGTGACCCGTGGGAGTTTTCTTAGAGCGTCGTTAGCTTTTTATAGCTACGATATTGAGGTTGAGGTTCAATTACCTTATTTTTCACTTGTTTTGATTTGTAACTACACTATAATTGATTTATAAAAAATCGTGAATTTTATGAAAATTGGTAAATTGTTGAAAAACATTAGATTATATTGAAATTGGACTATATAGAATTTTATACATATTTTGATTATGGGGTAATACAGCGGTGTACTACCCATATTAGAGTAAATCCTAGAATAATGTCAATTGGAATTTTAAAGCATGATTTGATTATTCATTGATGCATGGTTATTGTGTACTGTTAAATATTATATATACTATAGGATCGCATATGATATACATCTTAGGCATCGCAATGTTTAGTGGGTGGCCAGTATCTCCGCCCTAGGTGAAAGCTCATAAATCTGCACAGGGTCTTCTGATTATTCTCACTCAGTAGGCATAGGCATTTGCCCCGACGGTTCGGTAGGTATAGATACATAAGTGTCCCTCTAATTTTCTGGGATAGGTATCAGGCAGAGAGTACTTAGTACATGTAGTATGAGTAACTCTGGTTCGTGATAAAAGGATTTGAGCTCATAGAATGGGATGACTTATGATATGTGCAATGATGTGGTTTTAGTTTTGATTTTAAATAGTTGAATATTCTGGATATCAATTTTTTATAAACTTAGTTTATAAATAGATTTTGGAAAAGGTAATTACTATGCAGGTTTGGTAAAATTGTATTCATTCAAAAAATAATTGGATTTCTATTGAGCATGTGAATACTTATCCCCTACTTTTTCCAATTTCAGGTTTTTGACTATTTGAGGTAGTCGTCTAGATAGATAGACAAATTGTGCAACTTATACATACAGTTCTACTCTTAATCCCTGATGGGTATTCATACTTTATTAACTTTCTTTCCTCGTTCAATTATTTACCCAAGATTAGTAAATCTACTAAGTGGATGTATGAGAATAGTTTTATTATCAATTTGAGAACTTAAAACTATAAATGATTTAACGTAAATTATTTTAGATATTAGACTAAAGTTTTCAGTTGAGTTTATTTTATTAAAATTTATGGTTTCTCAACAAATATCCAAGTGAGACAACTGGAGATTTTCTAGAACTTTAAAAATGATATTGATCTTGAGTAAATATAAACTAATAAGAGTTTTGAATGATTATAAAATTTATATTGATTGAAGGACTAAAATAAATCATCTAATACTTAAGCATTTTTAAATTTTGTAAAATTAATATTTTATTTTATTTTTTTCATTAAAATTATTAAAAATCACAACTTTGGATTTCCGGACATGACATTACCTCTATATACCAATATAATATAAACTATTGTGGCTCTATCTCGTGTATATGGAATTAATTAAGAGCCACAAATGTATTTTTATATATTTACATGCAAATATCTTGATTGTTTTTATTACAGGTAATATCATGAATTCTAGTATGTATGATTTTCATAGATTGTTAAAACTTTTAACCCCGCCCAAAAGTCACTAGCTAGGTCTCTTGTTTTTTTTTAAAAAAAAATGTCTTTTAAAATTCTTGATTAATAAATACACATTATATTTTCAGTCACACTTTCCTTTATACCAGAAGCTCATCTTAGATTAAATTAATAATTACTCTAAGACTACAACGTAATATTACTAAATTAAATAACAAGGCATTGATGCGTGTTAATATTACATATTAATTGCTGAACAAGTAATTAAGGGAAGTTCATAATTAATTAATAGATAAAACAGAAGCTATAGGATGCAGAAACTATATATAAATGTGTGAAACTATATATAAATGTGTGGGAAGTAGAAGAAATGTAATTACTTGTAGCTAGCGATCATGATAACTATGATCAAATCAACTAGTCTTAGTCCATCTTCCTCTCACTGTGATCATCTAATTCCTCAAAGCTTTGAAATTAATATTGACAGTAATTTTCCTCCATTTGATTCCAAAAAAAAAAATAATATACCTCTAGCTTATGTGGAAAAAATTGAAAAATGTCGCTCGAGGGCCACGAGTTTTTGCCATGATAAATTGAAACACAGAGGTTTACTTAAGCGAATACAAAATCCCTCGCGGTTTAAGGTATGTTATCACCAAATATTTCAACTATGCGTGGAGAAATAAAGTTGCTGCTGCTGCTTGGCCGCGCTACAAGTCTGTCTCGCCAAATGTTGGCTCACATCAGTAAAATAAATTAAATTCTCTTTCTTAATTTTAAAGTTTCAGATTTGGATATTGCAAATATGCGTTGCGAATTCCAGATTTGATAATAATTGTAAAATCCCGAAATTTTAGAAGGGCATTTTGGTTTTTTACCACTTTTGGAATTAAAAATAATTAAAATAATTGTTTAAAATCATGGGTTTAAGTGAAATAAAATATTGAAATTCTGGGTTATTATACAATTTTTTAAAATACTAAATTGAGGGAAATTTGAAAACATTGTGGTAAAAACGTAATTATTGAAAAGTTGTTAGTGTCTATTTAAAATCGGACACGTGGCCACCTGCACTTTCCCTTCAGCTCACCCTCTCTCCTCCCTCGATTTCTCTATGCCGAAAAATGGAACAAATCCCGAAAATCAGCCCAATGCTGACGAGCCTCCTTCGGCGATCTTCGGGCTCCGCCGTCGAATGCCCGTTGCCAGACGAAGGTCTACCACCTATCCCTACCCTGCTGGTGCTTGCCGTCGTCGTAAAATGCAACTAGACACTACGGGAGCTTTTGTTCACCGCGGTCAACTCCAGCCACCTCAGGCCATGAAACTAGTCATGTTCAACTCGTCTCGTTACGATCTTTCACGTAGTATATATATCTTGATTCAATATTACCCGAATTGAATTTTGTCATTTTTGTCAATTTTGAGTTATTTTAGTTTTTTATTTAAAATTTTCTATCTGATTGTTGGATCTTAAAATAAATCTCATATTTGTAATGTACTCATGAAAACAAAACTTTTGATATATGTATTGACTATATTTGGTGACAGGCCTGAAAATCTAAATCTAACGGCTTAGATTTTCTCATTTTGCATGTTGCGAGTCCGGATTCGATCCTAGCCCAAATTGGTCAAACTATATGTCTAACCTATCATTTTTGGATTCTCTAAATTTGGTGGTGAGTCTGTTTTACAATCTGAAGCTCCGATTTAAAATCAAGTTTTAAGTCTATCGATCAAAGGTTCGAAATGATGCCGGATCTTTTAAACGACACTCAAATGACTCCAAATTTTCTCCATAGCTTCGTAGCACTATTCGGATACTCAATTGAGGTATGGTTCAATTACTAGGTTTTATACGTGTTTTAATTTCAAATTTTCATTATAACTACTTTGTGAAAAATCGTGAATAAAATAGTATTTTGATAAACTATTGAAAAATCTTAGATTATTCTAGAATTAGAGTATATGACTTTTACACATATCTATAAAACCGTGATTCTTAGGTGATTTAGTGGATTCTCTGTCCAATGTATAGTGAATTCTAAAATAATATCAAGTGGAGTTTTAAAGCATTATTTAGTGATGTATTGCATGGTTATTACACATATTTTGTTACATATTGTACATACCATAGGATCACACATGAGATACATTTTAGGCATCGCGTTAATGTAGTGGACGGACTAGTACACCTGCCCACCGGTGAGAGCCCGTAAACCTGTGCAGAGTTTTTTGATTATTCTCGTTCGGTATGTATAGGCATTCAGTTACCCCTCTGGTTCGGTAGGTTTAGATATATAGGTGTCTCTATAGTTTTCTGGGATAGATATCAGGCATAGAGTACTTAATGCACGTAGTACGAGTTACTCTAATTCGTGATGATAGGTTAAACTCATGGGATGAGTTAATTTATGATTATACGAATGTGTATTTGTAGTTTTAGTTTTGAATATGTGACTATTCTAGATATTAATTATTTTCTACCTGGTTTATAAATAGAATTTAGAAAAGGTATTAATTATATAGGTTTGATAAAATTGCATCCATTTAAAAAGATAATTGAATTTCTTTTGAGCATTCATGTACTCACCCCCTACTTCCTCCTCTTTTTAGGTGTCTATTTATTATGTGATAATTATTCAGGTGGCTTGACAAGTATGTTTGGCATATATTTACAGTTATAATCCTCTTCATTAGTTAGTTTGTATTCTATATCAATTCCCTTTTTCAAAGTCAAATTTATTTAGCCAATAATAATATATTTACTAAGTAGATGTATGAGGATGATTTTTACTATTAAATCGAATACTTAGAAAATAAAATGATTTTATATAAATTATTTGAACATTGGGCTTAGGGTTTTAAATTGAACTCTTTCATTAAAATTCATGAATTAATAAAAGTTTTTAAAACTAGTTAATTAGGATTTTCTCTAAACTTAAAATGAAGAATTTCTTAGAAATTTAAAATTGGTAGATAATATCATGATTATCAAATTTGTCCAAATCTTGTAATTTACTTACTTTTGAGGACTAAAACTTAAATTTTGAAGTACTTAAATTTTTCTGAAATTTTAGAAACTACTATTTATCACTATTTTACTTAAAATTACTAAAAGTCACAGCCTTGAAATTCCAGTCGTGATAGTTTTGGTATCAGAGCTTCGGATTTCAAATTCATCTGGGATCTTGCCTATGATATTTTAGTGTTTAAAAGGGTTTTGAAAAAGTATTTTAAAAATACTTCATACATCACTTAGAAATTGGCTAAATATGATGTCTTTACTCTGATTCATTTCGAATCTTTTCTTCACCTTCCTATAGTATAACTCTAATAACCTTGGGATGGTTATACCTTAAAATTCTAGTATCAGAAGTGTCGGAAATGACACGAGACTAATGAATTCTACTCTTATCGAAAATTTCTCAGTTCAAATGGGCATTCATCCTTGTACTCCTATGTCTATGATTATGATAAACTATGTGAATCTCATAGGTTTTAAAATAGCAATTCAATATTTTATATCTTGATTGCATGACTTGACATTATTTGTGCTTGTGGGGTTATGATTTTAATTTCTTAGAAATTATTTATATGTGATTAATCCGTTTTGGTGTTTGATAAATCATTTCTATAATCTTGTATCATGCATTGGTAGGACTTTTGGTTGGTCATCACATTTTATTTTTTTATTCATGTATTGATATAATAATATAGATTTGGTTACAAATTAAAAATTGTTCTTTTCCAGTCTTATCGAATTTGATTTTTGTAAAGAAATTCTCAAATTAATAAAAATTGGTTAGAATTAATGTCGTATTATTTGAGTTTGAAATTTTTGGAAATTCGAAATTGACAATTTAGGTCGGATACAATGTCATATTTTGAACATTTTGTTAAAAAAAAATTGAATATAGATTAAGTAAAAGTAACTTATTATTCAAGGAATGTATGATTCTCGAAATTTTTGGGCTATTAGAGATTTGGGATTTATCAATTTATCCTATTATAAAATTTGAATCTTGTTTTATACTAAATTTAGTTGTGATACCAAAGTAATCCTAATTTACATTTGGTAGTGTTAGTTGGAAAATATTTTAGGTCAAGGTAATTATCATAAACTTAAAGTTCCAAGTATTTTTCCTAATTTTGAACTTAAAAATAAAAAAAGCCTAAGACATGATAAATTGGTTTGAAATTTTTTTGGAAAATTCTAAGTTGACAATTTTAGTTTTGAATGAGGTAGATATTTGTATTTTACTAATGAATTATCTTTGTTTTCAACGTAACCACATACCTCTTAATTTTGAATAACGATTGGATATATAAAATTCATATATTCAAGGATTATATCCTTTAAAAAATAATAGTACCACTTGAGTCTAAGGTTTGCTAAATTACTAGCATTATAAAATTTACATAACTGATTTACTTAAAACTAGGTGTGGTACTAATAAGGTCTCATTGCAAATTTAGTGGTATTAATTTAGAACTAGTTTTGAATATACTAGATGTGATTATTAAAAAAAATTGCCAAGTATCTACTGTCACATGATTTTGAATCTAAAGGAAGCTTTAGAAATTTGATTTGCAAAATAATGTTTATGGCAAAATTTATGTGGTAACTTTTGGCAAAAGTTTGAATTTTTTTAAAAGAAATCATCGGTATAATTTAATGTGGTATGCATATAAATTCTTAAAAGCTTGTATATAAATTTCTAAGTCAAATGTATAATATCTTGTTGTGAGAATTTTGTTAGGTAAAAATGTGTTATGTGAACTTGTTTTGAATCTTATATAAGTGGAAAAATTTCATATTTTGAAAACTTATTTTGGAAATTTGTGAGATTTTGTTTTTATGATCTTATTTGCCTTATTGCTTGGATTAACTAATCCTTCTCAGCTTTTCATTATATATATGGCCTATTTAATAATGAATATGTGATGTTGTTGTTCATTGGAATTGTCGAATCCTTTGTATTCAATAAATATCTTGTTCATTGGATAAGTGAATCAAGTTGGATTGACTTTACATTATTTGCCTCAATTGGATAATTAGATACTTGTGTAATTTGTTTTAACTTAATTTTCTAAATATTGGGAACTCCTAGTGTTGGAGGCTTGAGATGACTTTGCATTTCATAATTTGGAAAATAAATATATTGGTTTTGAATACCTAAGTATTAGAGAAACTTAGGTGATGCATAATGATATCTGGTATTTTCTTTGAAATAAAAATTTTAACTATATGATTTCTGAAACTTAGATTTCAAATAGACAAGAGCTATGAAATAATATGCTTGAAAAATTGAGTAAAGTAAAAAAAAATTAAAAAAAAATCACATTTGACACATTCAATTATTTTCTAAAATACTTTATAGGTTCTTCTTATTGTTAAAATGACTTTTAATACCATTTTTAATAAAATTATCAGAGTGTGGTATTTCAAAGTTATGAAACCTAAAAAAACCCTCATTATTGTATTACTTAAAATTTTTCATTAATAATAATTATGGGAAATTATTTGCATAATGCGATTTTTTTTAACAAAAAGAAGACATGCTTTTGAATCTCATAGAGATATGAGTTTGAAACTTTGGAAAAAGTTTTGAAATTTTAAAATTCTATTATGTTTAACTATGATTTAAGAGAAATTGATATATTTTAAGTGCTTGATAGTCTAATTAGTAAACTATCTATCAAGCAGAAAAAAAATATCTTCTTGTCCTACTTACTTAGCTTAGTAAGTGGAATTATAGTTTTAAATATCAAACTGATTGACTAATGATGACAAGATTCAATCTTGTCGGTGTATTTCCTCTTAGTGTTAATGAGTGAGTACTATTTGAAGTACTTTGCTTATGTTGACTTTTGGGAGTTTTTGGAGACTCTGATTAAAATCTATTGTAGATTAGAGTCATCTTTGAGTTCGTTGGTATTGAGTTCGACTTGTAACTCATTACTTGATTTAAGTTGGATCCAAGCATCATTATGGTAGTATAATTGATGACATAAAGATCAGTTTACTTATGATTCTATATTGAGAGTTATTGAACTCTACCATTAAATTTTCAAAAAGAATACTTAAAGTTCAGATTTGGTTTACTAATAACCAAGGTGAAACCTTATTGTGAACTAGCGTAGTATTCCTATATGTCTCTGATATTTATACTATATATTTTCAAAACTGTTTTTGATTTAAAAATAAAATGAGGTTAGATTAGAGACAGGTGTCGATGCAGAGACAACCTATTCCATTAGAATTTTATTTCTGGGGTACTATAGTATTGCGAATAATTTTATTTGTATATTAGGTATTGACTCATTTCTATATGACTTTCCCTTGTACCAAAGACTTAAAAAGTCTTTAGAGGTAAGTGACGATCTGAATTATTGTTATAATCTTATGTTGGGCAAAGAGGCTTGGAGAGTCTCTAGATTTCATTATGCTATGGGTTATTATGGTATGATGTTACCTTAGGTAAAAGAATTGGGAAGCCTTTGGACAATATTTGTTATGTAGATACCTGCATTTTATAGGCCTAGATTGCAGTAATTTAGATAATGGTATTTGTTATGCTATGTATTTCTGTATTGATGATTTCCTGCTATGGAAGTTCTAGACTTATTCTTGACAAGAAATATTTGTGTACGTGATTATTACACATTCATTATGCGGAATGGAAAATGACTTATGCTATTGCACTCTTGTTATCATTTCGATCTCTAAACTTGTCTATCTTGTGTGTAGTATAACACAAGTAAAATTGTTTTCTATTTCAAAACCCTATTAGGGTACAATCTTGTATTCATGAGAATCTTGTTAGAGTCTTTGGACTCAGTAATTGTTTAGGACCAAGTTTAATTGCAAAAAAATAGAATAGTCCCAATGTGTTATTAATCTGGTGTAACCTAAAGACAGTATTGTAAATACCTGATATCTGATCTGCTATACTATATTGGTGCCTAACAATTATTGTTCTGATTATAGAAATCTTGTGTTTTCGACTTCTAGTCTTGATTGACACTACTACTACTGTGAATAATTACCAATTTGGGGTTATCGATTCCTAACTCTTGTTTTAAGGCTTTATGCTTATTGATGAGTCATCTTGCGATTCTATGTCTTTTGTATACATCCTTATCATATACTTTCATCTGACATTGGTATATTGGCGGAATCCTAACACCAAGTAAGAAATGTATGTTTCATATTTCTTGATTTAATTGATAACTAATTTATTACTTCTACATCCTATAACTAGTGATTCACTCTCTTTTGACTATTATCCCTCTTGTTCTACTTGTACTCTTGTCGTATTTGAATTTCGGGATGAAATTCTTTTAAGAAGGAAAGAATGTAAAATCCCGAAATTTTAGAAAGGTATTTTGGTCTTTTATCACTTTTGGAATTAAAAATAATTAAAATGGTTATTTAAAATCATGGGTTTAAGTGAAATAAAATATTGAGATTCTGGGCTATTTTGCAATTTTTTAAAAAGAAAACCTTTTAAGAATGTATGGAGAACGTAATAATTTCCTTTCAAAAAGAATAAAGGTATAGTACTCAATAATAAATCAAGAATTGCCGTGATTGGGAATAATAAAAAAAAAAAAATTGCTACGATCTATTCAACATATTTTCAAGAAGGAATGTTTTAACGCATTACTTTGTTCTCAACGATCGAGTATGTTAAAGGCATTGCGTGACAACTAATTCGCTATTTATAATCATGATTATACAAGGTAGAAAATGTATTCCAGCATAAAAAATAATATATACTACAAATATTTGCAGGCCGACTTTATTATGAACAACGTTATTACTACATGCATGTTTTCTTCTCAAATTACAAATAAATGTTTTAAAAAAAAAAAAAAAACAAGTGGCCTTTTGTCTAAATAAATGACAGTATATATATCGAACCAGTAATTTAACCAATTGTTTTCACTTCTTTTTTTCTATAAAGGAGGATTTAAAAATAAACAATGGTGGAAGGAATTTTTGAAAAGTATGGACAAATAGCTGTATATATATATATATCAAGAATATATAGTTTTATAGAGAATTACTTATTACAAAGAAAAAACAGCAGTAGTATAAAAGAAAGTGCAATACTTGAATTTATGGAGGCTCTACTATTGAACATTATATATAGAAAAATATAAATTAAAACAAATCATACAAAAAAATATATACATATATTTCTTTAAAAAATTTGATTTAATTATTGTTCCTATTCCCACATTCTGCCCTTTATGTTCTAGTATGATACTTCTTCAATTAATGTCTTAACTATTATCATTATTTTCAGAGAAACGTCTTAATTAATTAATTTAAAACTTAATCCGGTTAACTATACTCTGCAATGCACAATATATAATTAACTAGTGGAGGTACGTTGTCTTTTGAGAACATGAGTAAGTTCAACATAAATATTATCATCTCAATTTCCTTTTATTAAAAACTAATAATTTATTAATAGCATAGCAGAATATAAGTAGTTAATTAAGCAGACCATTTACTTAAATAACAAATCTCGAACCAAAAAAAAATTAAAATAATTCATTTATGCATTGTATAACGATGATTGGGATATAATTATAGTAGTTGGGGAAGCATAATTAGTTGAATTACAAACAAAAAGGTATATAGAAAGGGTACTAATATATGGACAACAACGAAAAGGGAAACGCTACGGTGATGAATATAATTATATCACTTATGATAATTTTCTTACTAGTTGTGTACGCCAACAATAATTCTGATGATCGTCCCCCTACAAAAAATAAACAATTAATGAGCTTTTGCCGGAATTGGGCTTATGAAATGTGTGAAAGGGAATTGGTGTACAAGAAATTTATTATGCCGCTCAAGAGGTTTAATGAAATTTATTACTACTGTAATAGAGTAAGTTTCGAACAATGCCTGAACGCATATGAGATAGTATAAAGGTAGCCTTTTTTTTTCTCTTACTACTACTATACATATATATATGTATATATGCATCAACAATGACATTAATAATGTTACTTTCGTTGCCATAAAAATTCTTTCTACAAAGTAATAATAATAATAATGAAGTTTTGTTTTACACAAAGTTTTGGACATATAAGTGATTTTTATTTATTTTCAACTTATGGTGGTAAATGTATTGCCTTCAGACAATTAGTAGTTGTATGCACTACTGACCAGATAAATACTCATTTAAAGTCGATTTATGGTTAAGTTTAATTTACATATGGTGGTTACTTAGTTACTTATAGCAAGCTTGAATGCAATAAGGATAGTGTAGCTACAATTTTTAAAACGGTTTGTGATATCAAAGGTCCCTAAATTATTTAAATACTGATATTTTGGCCTCTAAATTAAATAAGTGTTCAAGAATCTATTTGAATTAACCAATCAATTATAGCAACTTAATTTTTATCTAAAATTTTTAACATCCATTGAAATTTGAAGTTTGGACGGAAGAAAAAAATCATGTTCGTGATACTAAATAGTCGTTGCAAAGGAAAACCCCCCACTTACGTGTTTTTTCTTCCGTCCCATTTTAAACATATATTATTAATTTAAGACATAAATGACGTTATTATAACAGATGGGATAATTCAGAAAGATTTTTGAATATTTATTTGATTAGGAATCAAATGGTCATTACATAAAGAAGCATGAACCTTTAGTACATCATACTCATTCTTAAAATAAAAGGGCCTTAAATTCACAAATTAAGTTCCTTGAAAAAAAAAAAAAAACAAAATAAAGATGACCCAATTGCCAAATTGCTTGAGAAATAACCACGCAAATTGGAAAAAATGGTTTTATTATACCTTATTTAGATTTTAAGTCGGAAACTGGTCCTTATACATTGTGGATTATTATTTACTGCTATAGATATTGCACTTTACCTCCACAAATAAACAATAAAGAATCGGCACATTGCCCTCGGTGTATTTAAATTAAGGGAGATATGCTCCCTAAACTTTGTTATGTCAATTGACTTTATCAGTTTTAGAAATTTCATTAATAAAAGGGATATTATTATTTTTATACTTTATATTTTGAAACTTTGTTAAATTATATTTTGTATTTTATTTATTATCAATATTAATTTTTAGATTTGAAATCTGTTATAAATTTATACCTGACACTAATTTAGAGCAGTTAATTTACCAAAATATCGTTTAAATAATATAATATAAAAACTTATCTGAGAATAAATTTATTAAATCATCGTAAATTAACTGTTCTAAATTAGTGTCAGAGTATAAATTTATAACAGATTTTAAATCTAAGAGTCAGTGTTAATAATAATCAAAACATAAGGTATAAATTAATGTCCTATGGATAGAAAATCTAATTTTAACCTTTATAAATATCTATAGATAGATAAAAAAAAATAATCTAAACAAGTTTCACATTTAATAGACTGAAAAATGAAAAAGGGATCTGGTCCATATTGTACTCATTCGTATATATACATATACAATATCTAGAAATATGGATAGTATTATAGATCCCACCTAATTTGCAAGTTTTTTAATATAATCTAACGTGACGAATGAATTCATATATATACATATACAATATCTAGAAATATGGATAGTATTATAGATCCCACCTAATTTGCAAATTTTTTAATATAATCTAACGTGACGAATGAATTGTCACAATTTAACTAGTATATTTAACTTATTTTCCACAATTCAACTGATGAAATTAAAACATAATACAAATAAGTTGAAGGTTATTCATTAAAACTTAATACAAATAAGTTGCATATTATTCACCACTTATATAATGACAAATTATATTGAATGAATGGGATGTTGCATTATTCATATGTATATATAAATAAAGAAAAATAACTGGATTGATGTCGCATCAAACTATTAACAGCCACATCATTCAAAAAAAAAATCAGACAGAAATGTTTAGAATTTTCCTTCAAAATTTTGTCTATGTTCTCTTAAATAAAAGAGGAACATTTTAATTTGATGGAATTCTGTTCGAGTATAGAAAAGGCTGGAGAAAAGCTATTACAACAACCGAAATTCAATCGAATTGATTTCTTCAAATCAAGTACATCAAATGCCGAACTTCTGACTTTTATACCAGAATGATATAAGAAAAGAATGAGAAGAGAATAAAAAATTATTGAATCTCAGTCAACAATATTCCCTGGAACTGTAAGAAAATTTTCCAAAAATTTAGGGGGATTTGATCAGTGTCTATCTCTCTTGATCTTCCCCACATACGACTTACAGTCCTGGTATGGATTCGAGATTGTATTTTGCAGAAGGCGAAGCATTAGCTTCACGGCTCTCTTGCGATTTTGGTTTATTCCTAACATCAATAGTTTGCAAATAAGTGTACGAAGCATTCCGATTAGGTGGAGGGCTCGGATTGCTTATTCTGCTGGCAAGAAAGCGGCGAATCAGGCCCCTGAGGAATGGAGCCATGGTGTCTGGTTCATGTTCCAAATAATACATGATTCCTCCCATGCACACACAAAACAAGAACACCTGTAGAGTTGAAAGCATTGATTTTAAGAACTGAAATATTACCAAAAATTCGAAGTTGTATTCTAGTTTTTGTATATGCCAAAAAGAGATGATAAACAAACGGTACAATCTCGAGTTCCATTAGGAAAGGTAGCTTCTGGAACCTTCTTTTTTTTTAACTTAAGAATATATATAACTATTAATACACACCCAGTACATACACAAACGAGGAACACAACCAAAACAGACTTCTTTTAGATGGTGGGGGAAGAAGAAATGAAAGTGGTTAACAGAAGGATGCAGAGATGAGGACCATTAAGCCAATGCAAGAATGCCTTCGAAGAAAAAATGTACGAAAATCAGAAGGTAAATACCTCAGCATTCTTGATATCTGGTAGCAAGTGGCGATTCACTAAGATATACCATAAGGAATCCCCTGCACGCGGAAGAACATACAATGCAAGTTCACCACGTCTAGCCTTTTTCTCGATTAGTACTGATAATGCAGATAGTCCACCTGCAATCCAATATACAAGCTTGTGGTCTTTCGATGCTACTTTTCTATGTAAACATATGACCCCCTAGCATCACCACAGAAAGTTAAAGAACACGGGCATGCAGATTTTAAGAGAGAGATACGAGCAAGTATGAGGAAGAGGCTACCTGAAAGATTCCAACAAAAGCAGACAAAAATGATGTCGAGCGAACAGCACCTTTGACAGCAAGCCAACAGGTGCGAGCAGGGGCATCCATGAACTAAAAGGACATCAAGTTGATAAATACTGATAAGCAGAAAATAAAATTAAAAAAGTAATAATAACATTGACAATTTTGACATCATATCCAAAAGCATTTGTTTTCCTATAATAATGATGATGATGATAATAATCTTGGTTAGAGCATGTTTGCAGCTAGTAAACAGAAAAGTAATTCTTAGAACACGTTGATGAATTATGGATCGGTTAATTGCAGTTAAAAGAAGAATATACCTTCTGGAGGTGAAGAACGACAAATGGTACAAATGTCAGGGAGAAATAAAGTGGAAATGTTTTCCTGAACGTAGCTGACGTGGCTCTTGCATTATGAGCTAAACAAGAACTTGTGTCTGGGTGAACAACAGAACAAGGGACGATGGAGGGGAACTCTTCCAACTTTACATAGTTGGAGTTTCTTCTCTTGGCCAAATAGGCAGAGAGTGAGGTAATATCCACTGGAAAACCTCTACAACAATCCCTCACAGCCTTGTACACTGGCTTTGCAACTGGCCCTGTCTTTTGAATGAAGTCTTGATATGACTTTGGGAGGCTCTCAGGACGCATAACAAATGCATACATAACCTGAAGACAATTGTAAATTAATAAAGTGATATATGGAAAAAATGATAGTTAACCAAATTCTCAGTCTGTTAAAGTAGTGCATAGACCCATGAAAATTTCCACATTTGATGAAATCACATCTTTTTTCCTTGTGCTTACTAAGATTAAAGGACAGATTACAAGCTTGACATATCAAAATGAGATTTCCATTACCTGTGCACATGCAAGGGAAAAGAGCAAAGAGTCCCCGTGCCTCCAATGGCTTCCCCACAGGTGAAACTTGTTCTTGGACTTCGCAGAATTGTAAGCAGACTGAAGAATGGGGGAGAACCATTTGAGCAATATCAGAATGCCAGATTTCTTAAAAGAACTGTTTAAGAGATACTGAACTCATTTAGATACCTGTGCTACCCTAGCCAATAGATATAGAGCAAGTGTGCGTCTTCGGTTTGAATCATCTAAAGCTAAAATAGACAAACCAGCAACCGAACCCGCTAAGATTCTGCTCCATCATGCCCTTAAAGAAGTCAAAATAAGGAATATGCTTTATCATAAAACAATAGCAAGAAACCATACCACAACCCTCATAAATCACAAACCAGAATCACGAAGGAATTTGGGTGGTAAACCAGAAGTCCTCTAAGAAGTACACACTATGTAGGGATGTAATCTTACGCATTTAATGGCGTCTCTTTCTTCCTCAACTTTCTCAACAAGCATCTAAGGGCATGATATGATCCAGTGAAGCCACCAAAAAGTAAACCAACACGGCATGCTTCTTCTCTTACAATAAGATCTTTTTCCGAGACGAGTTGCTGCAGAGTGAAAAAAAAAGGACGCTTACCCACTGCCCAATAGAACATTTTGCCTATTCTTCCAAAATAAACAGTTCGATCTGTGATACTGGGATTAAAAAAAAAAGTAGTACTAAAAATGGAAATCCAGAAAAATCAATATCGACCCAGAGAAACTATGGAACTAGAACATTCAAAACCACTTATTTCAATATTATATCATGCATAGCATAAAATGTCTTCCAAGAGTAAGTATAAAGTGAATAGTAGTAAAGTGATCATAAATAGAACACAGATGCGGATCAAAATATTCACATTGACTAAAATCATATATAATGCTTAGTTTGTCATTTCCAAAATTTAGCTTCCCCTCCCCACAATCCATTATCAATAAGATAAAATTTCTTCTAATCGACTCGGTTTTCACTTCTATAAAAAAATTATCATCAAAATTCTTCCACAACTATAATGGCTCAAATTTGCAAGAGACATTCTTCATTTTCATTATACCTGCCATTGTAAGCACCAAAACTATAACAAACATCCAGAAATTTGCCTTAATTCATGGATTCATAGAGGTTCCTCAACTCCAAACCCTAAAATTCTACCCTATGTTATCACTGATCGCTCTCAAGTCAAAACCACCACAGCCGCCGCCGCCAAAACCGAAGACAATAAAGTTCAATTCACCACAATCAGACGATAATTTCAACAGAATTGGAATCAATACCTTGAGATCAAGTAGCGAAGAATAGGACTGGCGGCGAGCGAGCTTGAAGGCGCGGAGGAGGATGCCGATACCGACTCGGACGCCATAGGAGAGAAGGAAGCTCTGGCAGAGGTTGCCAATGGCATTAGCGACACAAGACTCGTCGCTGGCGTGGTGGCAAGGCGGGTGTTGCTGGGGTCCACAGGCGGCGGCCCTGCGCTGGCGGCGCTGGAGCTCCTCGATGGCCTCGCGAAGTCGGTCCTCGGCCTCACGGAGGCGGCGCTCGGCGTCGGAGGTATCGGCTAGCGGCGGTGACGGCGGAGAGGAAGGAGCTTCGGGGAGATAAGACGCCATTGTTGAGGAGGAGGAGGAGAAACGTTTCGTTGGGGTTTTGGCATCTATAAGAACTGGATCCGCGCAACTCTAATTAGCGGGAGACGAAGCTATTAAATATATTGCTATTTATTATATATATATTCTCTTTTGTTATTGAAAAATGTGTTTATTTAGTATTACTTATTTTATTGGTCAATGAGTTTTTGCTCTTTCTTTTTTGGCTCGAATTATTGATAAAAATGAATTTATTGTAACATTATACATGTATTTTGTATTTTCGTTTCTGTACAATGAAAATGATTTCATTCGTAAATTGAGATTGGCCAGAGCGTGTTTTCTTTTTTTTTTATCCGATAAGGAAAAGGCGTTGTTTTGTATGTACCTTCGACTTGAATACCTCATCATTAATCGTCATCTCGCTTTTTTTATTTTTCTTTTAAATTTATTTAATTGAAGGTGTCCTTATTTAATAAATAAGATTCTAATTTACCAGTAGTGCTCAATTTATGAGTAATGTTTACGAGTAATGTTATGGCATATCATATCATACGGAACACTGTATGAATTAGGGATGTCAATTTTTTTTCGCAAGGTAATCGAGCAAGTTTAGGGTGATAATCGGGAACGAGGACTAGAACGGGAATGGAAATAATTTTGAATATGAAGCAGAGGTCTAGCACGTTATTGTCATTTTCTGCCTTGTCCTTTTCATATCCAATAGTTGTTGTTATCAATAGTTATGATATATCGTTTACTAATGAGTCCAGCATTATAATTCTATATGATTTTTTGTCGTTTGGTTTAAAGAAAAAAAAATGATGACGGTTTATTTTAGTTGCTTCACTCACCGTAAGTATCTCTCTCGATGGAGAAAAGAACTAATGTTGGTGCGATTCTTACCAGCTGTTCACGTGTTTCTGAACTGCTGATGTTGTATCTACCAACTGTCCACATATCCTTGCTATTCCAAAGTGCTTTTGACTTCAGATCGGGTCTGAGAGGCGGGATTGGCCACCTGCAAAGACTCTCCGATGCTTAAGTCAGTTATTTTTCCCTGAGTCTGAATAGCAAAGATAAAGTTTTTCTCTGTATATGTCTATCTTCCTCTCCCTCTTTTAAGGGGGAAGCAAGACTTGTATATATAATCCTGGAACTGTGAGTTTTTCTGGCTCTCAATCCCAGGATCGAGTACTTTTTCTCATCATGACTTACTCCAGAGATCACGGGCCGTGATTACCGTGATTTCTCTTGCATCATCGTGGCCTGCTTTCCGCCATCCCCTACGATTCGAGCCTGTCGGGGGCGAAACTTTGATAAACCGACGTTCTGTCAGGACGGTTTGCCTAATATGCGCACCTACTCAAGATCGCATTAAATGCCCTGTATGGGTCTGGAGCAGTGCGTTGCCTCCCATGGTCTTCTAGCGGAAGTACTGTTTGTGACAATAGAAAAGTATAAAAGTGGTTTTAAACTTTGTCTAAATGAAAGGAATTCAAATGTATCTAGGTTGCTCTAAATAATCCTCTTTGAATTGTATATGTGGAAGTTGGCTTGTTGATTGTTATTACAGGTCTTAAACCATGATTTTAATCATGTGGGGATGTCCTAAAAATAGGAGAGATGCTGTCCAAATATTTTTAGAAGCAAGTGGTACCATTTAGAAGCTAATGGACTAGTTTTATGAAAGTAGATGACATTTTGGTTCATTTTGTGATTAGGGTTCCTTCTTTTGTAAAAGCTGTAATTCGGTCTTGTACTTGTTTTCTTTAAGCATTTTACATTGTAGTGATAATATTAGTAATAAAATTGACATCAGGTCTTCCACACACCTTGCTACAGAGTATACTGACCCTTTCCACTATCTTTTCTACTGGACACGAGGTAAGTGAAGATTTATTTTAACTGCATCACAAGAACAATAGTAGATACAAGATATTTTCCTACATGCTTATGTGTATTATTTTAATTATATGTTATTTATATTGTCGTTTCAAGACTTACAGAAGCATAAGCATGGCATGATCATTTAAGCATGATTTTCAAAGAAATAAAATTTTCCATGCATTAGATTTAAAGTAGTACCTTTGTACTGATTTTACAAGATATGTTTTAAGTACATTGTCTAGTCTGTCTATGTTGGGTAAGTATAATTTTCACAGGCATCCTTCTCGCGTAGGTGAGCACAACTTACCGACTGCCAGATCTGAGCATTGTACTATGAGATTTATTAGGTGCATTACCTAGTCGGTCTGCGTTGGGTTGGTATGGTTCGCATTGACCATGTGTTTTCTTCCCGCATAAGTGGGTATAGCCTACCAACTGCCGCAAATTTATAGTGTACTCAAGGGCCTTATAAAGAAATTTTTCTAAGAAAAGTGCATCAATATGAAAAGTTATGGAAGAAAGAGTACAGGGGGAATTTCAATGAAGTTTATGCAGGAAACATGTTCACAGGCATGCATGATCTTTACTTACTGAGCATTAGCTCATTTAGTTTCTGTGATGCAGGTGATGATATATATGATATATAGAGTTCCCGGTTGGCTAGCACGCTTCTTTGTCGCTACGATCATACAGATGTAGACGAGCTTGACTTGTGGGCGATATTTTCTTTGTATTTTGATATTTTGGTGTGATATAAATATTACTACGGATGGCAAGATAAATAGATAAGGACTTTTTGGATGTACAGTTTGTAAAGATACTTTCAGAAAGTAATACCACACAGGTTCTTTTGTTTTAGAGTTTAAAAAGTTTAAACTGGCCCAAATTTTTGAACAAAACTAAAGTTATGGTTTATAAAAGAGTAATGCATCCTAGTTTAACCTACATAGTCGTATAGTTAAGCTAGGGGGCATCACAGAAGAGGCCTGGGCTCGGCTCTTATCGGGAGCAAATAGGGCGTTATCACTCCGACGTATCCCTGCAAGTCCGTCCATGACCTGATACTTACAAATAGAGCTTCCTAGTCCGTATCCCTATCGGCTATGCATTTTGATTTTTGGCCATAATAGACAGAATTTGGTTTTAATTTCTGTTTTCGTGCTTGGCTTTGTCTTAGCCTACTTCAAATGGGCAGGCCATGGCTCTGTTTACTTCCACTCCATAGCTAAGGCACTCTCTGGGGAGGGTCTGCTTCTAACGGGTGGACCCTGGCCCTGCTTTCCTTTAGCTTTTTGTATAGCTAAGGTGCTCCTTAGGGAGGGTCTACTTCCAACAGATAGACCCTAGCCCTGCTTTCCTTTGGCTTTCGTATAGCTAAGGTACTCCTTAGGGAGGCTTTACTTCCAACGGGTAGACCCTGGCTCTGCTTTCCTTTAGCTTTCACATAGCTAAGGTTCTCCTTAGGGAGGGTCTACTTCTAATAGGTAGACCATGGCCCTACTTTCCTTTAGATTTCGCATAGCTAAGTTGCTTTCCAGGAGATGTCTTATCACTTAACTCTTTTCCTGTCCTGCAAGTATTCCTTGAGGCCTGGCCACAAGTTTTCATCGCGTGGCCTATCACCTTTCGTACGTCCTCTCGAGTCATCGGCGAGCGACGTGATCCCCGTAGTTCGATTTTTGATAAGGCCAGCTGGCAAGTTTGGTTGTGTAGCTCATTTCTTTTTGTACATTTTCTCGTTCCATCGGCGAGTATTTTATTACATGATGTGATTCCCATAGTACGACCATTTTCAAGGCCTGCTGGCGAGTTTTTGATTGTGCAGCTCATTCCTCTTCGTATGTTTTCTCAGGTTATCGGCATGCATTTTATTGCACGATGTGATTCCCATAGTACGATCATTTTTTGAGGTCTGCTAGCAAGCATATTATTGTGTAGCTCATTCCTCTTCGTACATTTTCTCGGGTCGTCGGCGAGCAACGTGATCCCCGCAGTACAATTTTTATTGAGGTCTGCTGGCAAGCATTTTATTGCGTAACTCATTCCTCTTCGTACATTTTCTCGGGTCGTCGATAAGCGACGTGATCCCCACAGTACGATTTTTTATGAGGTCTACTGGCAAGCATTTTTTTGCACAGCTCATTCCTCTTCGTATATTTCCTCGGGTCGTTGGCGAGCGACGTGATCCCCGCGGTACGATTTTTGATGAGGTCTACTGGCAAGCATTTTATTGCACAGCTCATTCCTCTTCGTAAGTTTTCTCGAGTCGTCGGCAAGCGACGTGATCTCCACAGTACGATTTTTGATGAGGTCTGCTGGCAAGCATTTTATTGCACAGCTCATTCCTCTTCGTACATTTTCTCGGGTCATCGGCGAGCAACGTAATCCCCGCAGTATTTTTGATGAGGTCTACTGGCAAGCATTTTATTGCGCAGCTCATTCCTCTTCGTATGTTTTCTCGAGTCGTCGGCAAGCGATGTGATCCTCGTAGTACGATTTTTGATGAGGTCTGCTGGCAAGCATTTCATTGCGCAGCTCATTCCTCTTCGTACGTTTCCTCAGGTTGTTGGCGAGTGACGTGATCCTCACAGTACGATTTTTGATGAGGTCTGCTGGCAAGCATTTTATTGCATAACTCATTCCTCTTCGTACATTTTCTCGGGTCGTCGGTAAGCGACGTGATCCCCGTAGTACGATTTTTGTTTGTGCGAGTAGTTCGTGGGGTCTGGCACCAGGGCTGACCCTTTTTCATAGCAATCCAAAGCATAAGTCCGTGTAGCAGAAATCCTGACCTGTTTTGGAATTAAGCTATTCAATAATACAAGCATTTACATGTATCTCACAGTATTTACATGCATCTCACACGTGGTACTTTTTCAAGTGCTAGGCGTTCCACGTGTTCGGTAAGCTCTTCCTTATTTTGAGTTCTTTCAGGACATATGGGCCATTGTCAAGCACCTTGATCACCTCGTAGGGCCCAACCCAGTTAGAGTCTAGTTTCGAGAAATTTCCTATTCTGACCTTCAAGACCCAATCCCCGGTGTTAAATCGACGAGCGCTAACCTTCTTTGCATAGTAGGTTTTGGCCTGCTGGTAGTACAAGGCCAGATGGACCAGAGCCATGTCCCTTGTTTCTTCTAGGAGGTCTGTGTTGTGGCTTAGCTGCTGCTCATTTAGTGAGGCGTCTCTTACCACTTTGAAGCGAGGGGTCGGGAGGCCAATATTGGTTGGGATCATAGCCTCTGACCCATAGACCATGGCGAATAGTGTTCTTCTTATTGATCTCTGCTCTGTGGTTCGATCGGCCTACACAACGGCCGGTAGCTCTTCTAACCACCTGCCTTTAGCCTCCTGTAAGTTTTTTTTAATATTGCTGAATATGGCCTTGTTCGTTGCCTCTGCCTAGCCGTTCCCCTGAGGGTAGTTTACAGATGAGAAACTGAGCTTTATATCATACAACTCACACAGCTCCTTAAGCTTAGCGTTCTGAAACATGATCAGTGTGTATCTCTTTCGGTATTCTATATCGGCAGATTATGTTTTTCCAAATGAAATTAATTATGTCTGCCTTATTAACGGTCATGTAGGCTTCAGCCTCTACCCATTTGGTGAAATAATCAGTGGCCAGCAAGATGTACCTTCTTCCCTTTGGACTTCTAGGGAGCTCTCCGACGATGTCCGGGCCCCATTTAGCGAACGGCCAAGGAGTTATGTTCGAATGGAGTTCCTCCAGGGGTCTGGCTGTGATGGGCCCCGAGCCTCTTACTCAACTCCGCCATCATTTCTTGTTTCCAATTGGGAAGCATACCTTTCGGGCTTTCTTGGTGTCTTCTATCCACCGCCACTTTGGCCCGGAGAGGCCTTGTCTGGCTTTGTCAATCCCCCTGTACCCGCGATCTAGACGGGGCGGGGACCTCCCTCAGCGGTTGACCCTCAGACTCTTGTTGGACCTCTTCGTCAAAGTCTTCCCTTCGCCCGCTCCTGGCTTTGCTCGCCAGCAGCCCTTCGAGGTAGGCTTTATCTCTGCATACTTCTGTGACTTCATCTTTTAAACCCAAGACGGCCTTGTGGGCCATCTCTGCCTTCTGGTTTGCTTCTGCCAGGTCGGCAAGCATTTGATCCAGCTTTTGCTCCAGACCTAGTCGTGCATCCCGGGAGCTCCCTTCAGCGTCGGGACGTATGCTCCTAGTTGTCATCCTCGAGGGTGCCATCCGACGTTGTATGGCCTTTTGTTCGGGGAGAGCGCGATCATGAGACTCCTATTCTTTTTCTCACGCTCAACGGGCTCCCACAGACGGCGCCAAACTGTTGATACGATTCTTACTAGCTGTCTACGTGTCTCTAAACTACTGACGTATCTACCAACTGTCCACGTATCCTTGCTATCCCAGAGTGCTTTTGACTTTAGGTTGGGTCGGAGAGGCAGGGGTGGCCACCTGCAAAGACTTTTCGATGCTTAAGTCAGTTGTTTATCCCTGAGTCTAAGTAGCAAAGATAAAGTTTTTCTCTGTATATGTCTATCTTCCTCTCCCTCTTTTGAGGATGAAGCAAGACTCGTATATATAATCCTGGAACTGGGAGCTTTTCTGGCTCTCAATCCCAGGATCGAGTACCTTTTCTCATCATGACTTACTCCAGAAATCACGGGCCGTGATTATCATGATTTCTCTTGCATCATCGTAGCCTGCTTTTCGCCATTCCCTACGACTCGAGCCTATCAGGGATGAGACTTTGACAAACTGTCGTTCTGTTAGGACGGTTTGCTCAATGTGTGCACCTACCGAGGATCGCATTAAATGCCCTGTCTGGGTCTGGAGCAGTGTGTTGCCTTCCATGGTCTTCTGGAGGAAGACCCTCGAGACTTCTGATCCCCAGCTGCCGAGGCAAGAACTGGATTGGGCCGAAACGTCTAGGGTCTGGGATGGATTCGGCCCTGGCCTCGGACGGCCCACGGGCCCATGCGGTATCGCATGCGACTCGTGTGGCTTTTAAATGGTTACTCTAGGTATGTGTCGGATGGCATACCCCTTTTGTGACCTGTTCTGCCACTCAATCGTCCACGTGGCACGTTATCTAGGAACGGGCCCACAAAGAGGTTGTCTTTTTTATGTATTTCGAGATAGAGAAATATATATATGGAACCTCTTTGAAGAAGTAGGCTCATCATCGCCTTTCTTCATTTCTTTCATAGTTGCTGCATCAGGTTTGGTATCAAAGATAGGTTTGGTATTAAGAACTTGAGTCATTCCTTAGTTCCGATGGCCAGAGGAGATGGAAGCAAACAACCCACTGGTGATGTCGTTCGCAGTAAGGAAGCCCTATGGTCAGCTATATTTGATCTTAAAAAGAAGTAGGATGCTAAATTTGATGCCCTTATCAACGAAATCCATAAAGCTTTAGCGTACCCTCAACCTACTCGCTCTGACCCTCTAGTCTAGATCCCCACCACCCATTGCACCGATCTGAGTTTCCCAGCCCGGCCCCCAATATCACCCCCGTTGACAACCTAACCACCTCGATGGACCACCCCCGAGTCCCTGGGTTTATTTGCCCACCACCGCGCATCATCCATGGCCATTTTCCACTTTCACACCTCGCCCTGTCCTTGCTCATGAAGGATTCCCTTTGGGTAACAACCTGCCCATATGCCACTACGATCAATTTCTGCATCGAGGACCCCAGCTTGTACCTGATTATGATGGATTCCCTATGGGCGACAATCTTCCTGCTCGCTATCGCCCCTATGTGCTTGAGACAAATTTCCCTCTTTATGATGATGCTTGGGTGTTTGGCGAAACTCGCTACCCTAGGCCTCCTCGGTATAATACTCGTACTCCTCCCTCTCATGATTATAGACTTAAAATTGACCTTCGTTATTTTGATGGTCATATGCATATAGAGGATTTTTTGGATTAGCTCTTACATGTTGAGAATTTTTTTGATTATATGGGAGTACCTGAGCATAAGTAGGTACAATTGGTTACTTACAAGCTTAAAAGGGGTGCCTCTGCTTGTTGGGAATAGCTTCAAAGCAATCGCTGTCGAGATAGACAACGTCTAATTCTATCGTGGCCACATATGCGCCAGCTTATGCATGCTCGTTTTTTGCCCAGTGAATACAAGCAAACATTATATCACCAATATCAATAATTTCAACAATGTGGTCGGACCATTGATGAATATACAGAGGAGTTTTATCGCCTGAATGCTCGTAACAATTTGAATGAGACTAAAATGTAGTAGGTTGCCCGTTATATTGGAGTACTTTGTGAGTCCATTCAAGATCAGCTCACTCTCCACCCCGTGTAGAGCCTCTCAGAAGCCATTAATTTGGCTTACAAAGTCGAAGCCTAACTTACTTGTTACTTTAATCAATCCTCATTGTCTCGTAAGACTCCAGCTAAATATATCAATTCCCAAGTGAAACATTTTGGCTCATCCCCAAATTCTCCTAGTTCTTCCAAGAGCCCTACTGAACAATCCCTACCCATTACTAAGACCATAGGGAAGTAACTTCCAGCCCCACAACCACAAAATCCATATGCCAGGCCTCCACCTATTCATTGCTACTGATGTCAATAGTCGGGGCATCGGTCCAACGAGTGCCCCCAGCCATGTCGACACCTTAATTTGGCTAGTGAATGTGAACTAGAGAAAGAGCACGTGGTACCTGAGGAAGCTGACAAATGCTTTGATAATGTCGAAGTAGTACAAGGTGATGAAGGTGAAAGGGTGGTTTGTATCCTCCAAAAGTTGCTTCCCACTTAATGACATGCCATTTTTTGAACTCATTGCATCATCCGCAAGAAAGTTTGTGATGTGATACTTGATAGTGGTAGTAGTGACAATGTGGTCTTAAGATCTTTAGTAAAAGCTTTGGCTCTACCCACTAAAAAACACCCCCACCCATACAAGATTGGGTGGATTACGAAGGGCATCTCAACTAAAGTTCAAGAGATGTGTCGGGTCCCATTTTCAATTGACAAACACTACCATGATGAAATACTTTGTGATGTAATTCATATGGATGCTTGCCACCTGCTTTAAGATCGACCATGGCAATATGATGTCGAAGCCGTCTATCGGGGGCGAGAAAACAGTTATACTTTCACTTGGAAGGGCACAAAGCTTACATTGGTTCCTATATCCAAGTCCATTACCTCCTCTAATTTGGCACATCCAACATTCCTTACCATTTCAGAAATTGAGTTGATTGTATACCTACAGTAGCATGACATTGTTCTCACTCTCATCATCACGGATACTACTCCCGTTTCCTCCCGACTTCTTTCAATGGTAGACCCACTTCTTTAAGACTTTGCAGATCTAATTCCTTCTGACTTCCCTGTCAAACTACCTCTAATTCGGGACATACAACACCATATCGATTTTGTACCTAGTGCTAGCTTGCCAAACCTACCTCATTACAAGATGAGTCCCCGTGATCATGACATATTACATAGGATGGTTGATGAGTTGCTACAAAAATAGTCTGTGCACCCAAGCCTAAGCTTTTGTATTATACTTGCCTTATTAGTACCTAAGAAAGATGGGAATTAGCGGATGTGTGTCGATAGCTGGGCTATCAACAAAATCACTATCAAATATCGATTTCCAATCCCTCGATTGGAGGATATATTGGATAAGTTAGTGGATGCTCAAATTATTTATAAGTTGGAGCTCTACAGCGGGTATCATCAAATATGGATCCGCCCCGGGGATGAGTGGAAAATAGCGTTTAAAACACAAGAAGGGTTATATGAGTGGCTTGTCATGTCCTTTGGCCTTTGTAATGCCCCAAGTACTTTTATATGCCTTATGAATCAAGTACTTGAACCGTTCATCGGCAAATTTGCGGAAGTCTACTTTGATGATATCCTTGTATATAGTCAGACCAACAATGACCATTTTTCCCACCTTTAAGCCGTTCTTGAACCATTATGTGCCAACAAGTTGTACCTCAACCTTAAAAAGTGTGAGTTCTTTGCTACCAACTTATTGTTCCTTGGGTTTATTGTAAGCAAAGATGGAATTGCTGCAGATGAGAAGAAACTCCAAGCCATTTGTGATTGGCCAACACCAAAATCCATCCATGATATTCGGAGTTTTCATAGGTTAGCCACTTTTTATCGAAGGTTCATTCGTAATTTTAGTAGCATTGTTGCACCATTGACAGATTGTTTGAAAGGAAAAAGTTCGTTTGGGGAGAACAACAAGAATTTAGCTTTACTCCAATCAAAGAAAAACTTTGTAATGTACCAGTCCTTGCCTTGCCCAACTTTGACAAGGCTTTTGAAGTTGAAATTGATGCTTTGATGCATCCATGGTGGGTATAGGGGCCGTCTTAATCTAAGAAGGGCGTCCGATAGAGTATTTTAGTGAGAAACTTAGTGAGTCCCGACAAAAGTAGAGCACATATGAACAAGAATTATACGCTATCATTCGGGCCTTGAAACATTGGGAGCACTATTTGATACAACGTGAATTTGTTCTACATAGCGATCATCACTCTCTTTAATTCATAAATTCTCAAAAGAACTTAAGTCGCATGCATGCTCACTGGATTCTCTACCTTCGAAAGTTCTCACTCATATTCAAGCATCGTTCTAGATGATTAAATAAAGTGGTTGATGCTCTCAGCTGAAAAGTATGCCTCTTGAACACTTTGCAATCTGAGATTGTGAGTTTTAACTCTCTTAAGGAACAATTTCCTGGCGATGAAGACTTTGGTCCAATTTGGGAGAAATATCTTTGCAAAGAACCCATTGTTGATTTCCATGTTCTTCAGGGGTTTCTTTTTAAAGGAAATCAATTGTGCATTCCCTGCATATCTCTTCGAGATAAACTAATTCATGAGTTGCATACCGGTGGGCTTGCTGCCCATCCCGAGTGTGACAAAACTATTACCCTTATTGCTGCTCATTTTTATTGGCTACATATGATGAAGGATATCATTAAGTTTGTTCAACGTTGTGCAACTTGTCAGCGAGCTAAAGGCACTTCCCAAAACATAGGCCTATACACTCCTCTTCCAGTTCCAAACTCCATTTGGGAGGATTTGAGCATAGATTTTGTCTTGGAACTTCCCCGTACACCGCGCCATGTTGATTCTGTAATGGTAGTTGTGGATAGATTCTCTAATATGGCCTACTTTGTTCCTTGCAAACAAACATCCAATGCTAGCCACGTTGCTCGTCTCTTCTTTGCTGAGATTGTTCGACTTCATGGCATCCCACGTTCCGTTACTTCAGATAGGGATGTCAAGTTTATTAGCCACTTTTGGCGAGAATTGTGGAAACGATTTAACACCGTACTCAAATTCAGTAGTGCCTACCACCCTTAAATTGATGGTCAAACGGAGGACGTTAATCGCTCTCTTGGAAACATGGTCCGTTGCCTCGCTGGCGAACATCCTAAGCAATAGGATCAAAGTTTTGCACAAGTTGAGTTTGCTTTCAATTCCATGGAGAACAGGTCTACTGGGTTTCCTCCTTTTGCCATGGTATACTCCAAGCTCCTAAACTACCCTATGGATTTAATCAATCTTCCCCATTCGAAGAGTAAACTTGCTGCTATAGTTGCTAAAGAAATGGTAGGACATTGCCAATGCTAAGTACAAGGTTACTGCTGATAAACATCATCGCTCAAAATCTTTTGCTGAAGGTGAGTTGGTCATGGTCCATTTTCGAAAACATTGGCTCCCTCTTGGTACCTATAGCAAGCCACAAGATAAGAAATTCGGCCCTTTTGGTATCTTAAAGAATAATGAAAATGCCTATATTTTGGACATATCTCCAGAGTTGCAAATCTCTACTACTTTCAATGTGGCTGATCAATTTGAGTATTACCCACCTGATGTTGCTCCATACAAAGTTGATATTGAACTGGAGTCCAATTCTTCACCAGTGGGTGGCATTAATTGTTGAACAAATCAATAATTGCAGCTCACCAACTAGCCGCAATAAGAACAGTGAAAAAAAGACAGCCGTAATAGGAATAATAAAAAGAGTAGCTGCAATAGTAATAGTAAAAAGAGCAGCTGTAATAGCAATAGTAAAAGATGGTGTTCACACCACCTTTCAAGTTCTATAAATACAGAGGATTTCATCACTTGTTTTGCATCCCATTCAAAATCCACTTCCTTTCTAAGAGAGAATTCAAGCCTAGGAATTCCTCTTAGTGTCTCACTTGTTTTCTCCTAAATTGTTTAGAGAGAGTGTTTTCTCCTATTTCAAGAGAAAGAGATTCATTTGTTCTCTCCTTGTATTTAGAGAGAATTGAGTTGTAATCTCCTTTTCATAGTGAAATTCTTCATAGCCTTATCCGTGGACATAGCCTAAATTGGGTGAATCACGTTAATTCTTTTGTGTGCCTTATTTTTTCATTTTACCCAAATTTTCTCAATTCGTATTTTAACTGTGTGTTATCACTTCTGCAAAGCCAATCTCCTAACAATGGTATCAGAGACATTGGTTGGAGTATTGTTCACATATACGACTATTCACGTATACGGTATTATTCACATATATGGTATTATTCACGTATACGGTACTGTTCATATACAGTAAAATGGTGGAAACTGAACAAATCATGGTGAACGAAAATGGCGGCAAAATTCGATATTGAGAATTTTAATGGGAGCAATTTCTCTTTGCGGAAAATGAAGATAAAGACAATCTTGAGAAAAGATAATTGCCTAGCAACAATTGGGGAAAGGCCTGCTGAGATTACTGATGATAAAAGGTGGGACGAGATGGATAGCAATGCTATCACTAACTTACATCTAGCGCTAGCAGATGGAGTCCTGTTGAGTATTGAGGAGAAGAAGTCAGTCAATGAGATATGGGATACACTGACAAAGTTGTATCAGGCTAAGTCGCTTCACAACAAAAAAATTTTGAAGAGAAGGCTTTATACCCTTCGGATGGCTGAATTAACAATGGTGACCCACCACATCAACACCCTCAACACTCTATTCTCATAGCTCACAACATTGGAGCATAAAATAGACGATAATGAACGTGCAAAAATCTTACTTTAGAGTCTACCTAATTCGTATGATCAACTCATCATAAATGTGACAAGCAATGCTACAACTCTAGTTTTCAACGATCTTTCAGCTGTTGTTCTCGAAGAAGAAAATTGTCGTAAGAACAAGGAAGACAGATTAGCAAGTTCACAGCAAGTAGAGGCTTTGACAATGAGAGGGAGATCAATGGAACGTGGCCCCAGTGAGAGTCAGAGTCATGGTAGATCAAAGTCAAGAAGTAAGAAGAATGTCAAGTGTTATCACTATGGCAAGAAAGGGCACGTCAAAAGAGAGTGTTGGCAACTCAAGAAGAATGGAGATTCCAGAGGGAAAGACCCCGAGTCATCAAATGCTCAGGGGAATGTTGTAAATACTTCAGATGATGGAGAAATCCTGTATAGTGAAGTAGCAATAATTTCTAAGGACAGACGGCGGCTCAATGATGTTTGGTTAGTGGATTCGGGAGCAACATTGTATATGACTTCTCACAGAGAATGATTTCACACATATGAACCTGTCTTTGGAGGATCTGTATTCATGGGTAACGATCATGCCTTAGAGATCGCTGGGATTGGTATTATCAAGATAAAGATGTATGATGACACTATTCGTACTATTCAAGATGTGCGACATGTGAAGGACTTGAAGAAAAATCTATTGTCTTTGGGACAATTAGATAACCTTGGTTGCAAAACTTGTGTCGAGAATGGGATCATGAAGATTATAAAGGGTGCGCTGGTAGTAATGAAGGCAGAGAAAATCGCAGTGAATCTATACATGCTTAAAGGAGATACACTGATGGAAGCGGAGGCATCAGTTACTTCAACAAATTCCGGAGAAGAATCAACGATGATGTGGCATCGTAAGCTTGGCCATATGTCGGAACAAGGCTTGAAGATTCTCTCTGAACGAAGGTTGCTTCCTGGTCTCACAAAGGTATCTTTACCATTTTGTGAGCATTGTATCACAAGCAAGCAGTATAAATTAAAGTTTAGCACATCAAGTTCTAGACTTGGTTCACTCTGATGTTTGGCAAGCACCGGTAATGTCCCTAGGAGGAGCTAGATACTTTGTATCTTTTATTGATGATCACTCCAGGAGATGTTGGGTGTATCCTATCAAGAGGAAGGCAGATTTGTTTTCAGTTTTCAAAATATTCAAAGCACGGATAGAGCTTGAATCTGGAGAAAAGATCAAGCGTTTAAGGACGGACAATGGAGGAGAATATACAAGCGATGAATTTGATAACTTCTGTCAACAAGAATGTATCAAGAGGCAGTTCATAGTGGCATACACTCCTCAACAAAATGGAGTGGCAGAGCAGATAAACAGAACCTTGTTGGAAAGAACAAGAGCAATGTTGAAAGCTGTAGGTCTACCTAAGACATTTTGGGCAGAAGCAGTCAAAACTGCCTGTTATGTGATCAATCGATCTCCATCCACAGCGATTGATCTAAAGACACCGATGGAGATGTGGACTGGTAAGCCAGCTGATTATTCTCGCTTACATATGTTTGGATGTCCTGTGTACGTGATGTACAATGCTCAAGAAATCACAAAACTGGATTCAAAGTCCAGAAGGTGTGTACTCTTGGGATATGTTGATAGAGTCAAGGGATATCGCTTATGGGATCTCATTACCCATAAGGTTGTCATCAGTAGAGATGTGATATTTGCAGAGAATAAACTGCAAGAGAAAAGAGACTATAGTAGACAGAAATTACTACAGTTCAGGTAGAAAAGAATACTGAAGATTCAGATTCTTCTGAAGTAGCACTAGAGCACAAAGTAGAAGAACTAGTCGAGGAAGAAGCTTCTGAAATCCGTCGGTCAACATGTGAGAGAAGAACACCGGCATGGCACTCGGATTATATCACTGAGAGCAATATTGCATACTGTCTTCTAACAGGGGATGGAGAGCCAACAACTTTCCATGAGGCTACCAAAAGCCCGGATGTATCCCTATGGATGACAGCAATGTAAGAACAGATTGAAGCCCTTCACAAGAACAAAACATTGGATCTTGTTTCACTACTACAAAGAAGGAAGGCTATTGGCAACAAATGGGTCTACAAGATCAAGCGTGATAGCAATGATCAAGTGGAGCGGTATCGTGCTAGATTAGTGGTAAAAGGATACGCTCAGAAATAAGGTATTAACTTCAATGAGATATTTTCACCTGTAGTTCGACTGACAATAGTTAGAGTGGTTCTGACGATATGTGCTACGTTTGACCTACATCTAGAGCAGCTAGATGTGAAAACTGCTTTTCTTCATAGAGAACTTGAAGAAGAGATTTATATGCTCCAACCAGAAGGTTTTGCTGAAACAGACAAGGAGAACTTGGTTTGCAGGTTGAACAAATCTCTATACGGTCTCAAACAGGCGCCGAGGTGTTGGTATAAGAGATTTGATTCCTTCATTATAAGCCTTAGGTATAACAGACTCAGTTCAGACTACTGCACATACTTCAGGAGGTTTGATGAAGATAGTGACTTCATTATCTTATTATTATACGTGGATGACATATTGGTAGCGGGCCCTAACAAAGGCAGAATCCAAGAATTGAAGGCAGAGTTAGCTAGGAAATTTGATATGAAGGACTTGGGACCAGCAAACAAGATTCTAAGGATGCAAATTCACCGAGACAGAGGTAACAGGAAGATTCGGCTTTCTCAGAAGAATTATTTGAAGAAAATCTTGCACCGCTTCAATATGCAAGATTGTAATTCAATTTCTACCCCACTTCCTGTTAACTTCAAGTTATCCTCCGGGATGTGTCCTAGCAATGAGGCAGAGAGGATAAAGATGTCTCGAGTACCGTATGCATCAGCAGGAAGCCTAATGTTCACTATGATATGTACAAGACCAGACATTGCACAAGTAGTGGGAGCAGTTAGTCGATATATGGCGAATCCTGGTAGAGAGCATTGGAATGCTGTAAAGAGAATTCTGAGATACATCAAAGGAACCTCAGATGCTGCATTATGTTACGGAGGATCAGAATTTACTGTCAAAGGATATGTTGATTCAGATTTTGCGGGTGATCTTGACAAACGAAAATCTACTACAGGCTATGTGTTTACTCTTGCAAAAGGAGCTGTAAAATAGGTTTCGAAACTACAAACTGTTATAGCTTTATCTACAACAGAAGCAGAATACATGGCAGCTACACAAGCTTGTAAAGAGGCTATTTGGATTCAAAGGTTATTGGAGGAGCTCGGGCATAAACAAGAAAAGATTCCTCTATTTTGTAACAGTCAGAGTGCCTTGCACATTGCAAGGAATCCAGCCTTTCATTCCAAGACAAAGCACATTGGTGTTCAATATAACTTTGTTCGAGAAGTAATAGAAGATGGAACTGTGGACATGAAGAAGATTCACACAAAGGAGAACCTAGCAGATGCTTTAACCAAACCAATCAACACTAACAAGTTCCAATGGTGTAGATCCTTATATGGCCTAGCAGAAATATAAGCAGCAGAAGAATTGACAAAGGAAGAAAAGAGAGATTTATCAAGTGTAAAGACATGATTAAAATCAAGTCTTCAAGTAGGAGAATGTTGAATAAATCAACAATTGCAACTCACCAACCAGCTGCAATAGGAACAGTGAAAAAAGACAGATGCAATAGGAATAATAAAAAGTACAGCCGTAATAGGAATAGTAAAAGGGCAGCCGCAATAGCAACAGTGAAAAGAGCAGCCGTAATAGCAATAGTAAAAAATGGTATTCACACCACCTTTCAAGTTCTATAAATATGGAGGGCTTCATCACTTGTTTTGCATCCCATTCAAAATCCTCTTCCTTTCTAAGAGAGAATTCAAGCCTAGAAATTCCTCTTAGTGTCTCACTTATTTTCTCCTAAATTATTTAGAGAGAGTGTTTTCTCCTATTTCAAAAGAAAGAGGTTCATTTGTTCTCTTCTTGTATTTAGAGAGAAGTGAGTTATAATCTTCTTTTCATAGTGAAATTATTCACAATCTTATCCGTAGACGTAGCTTAAATTGGGTGAACCACGTTAATTCTTTTGTGTGCCTTTTTTTTTTCATTTTACCCAAATTTTCTCAACTCGTATTTTAGCTGTGTGTTATCGCTTCCGCAAAGTCAATCTCCTAACATTAATGTAGGGGCCTAGTACGCTACTGTCGTTTTCTACCTTGTCCTTTTCATACCAATAAGTGTTGTTATCAATAGTTATAATATTTGTCATTTACTAATGAGTCTAGCATTATAATTCTTTATGCTTTCTTGTCGTTTGGTTCAAAGAAAAAAAAACGATGATGTTTTATTTTAGTTGCTTCACTGACCGTAAGTATCTCTCTCGATGGAAAGAAGAAGGAGGTTGTCATTTTTTTTGTATTTCGAGATTGAGATATATATATATATATAGAACCTCGCTGAAGAAGTAGGCGCATCATCGTCTTTCTTCATTTCTTTCATAGTTGCTACATCACAATCCCTGAGGCGGGGACAGGAGAGGGAATTCCTGCCCCGAACTTGCTCCGTATACTTATATATTTTATTTAACATATACTTTTATAATTAATATGTAATTTAAATACACAAATAATGATAATTTAAAAGAATTATACATATAATTAACATAGTATTATAGTATTAGTGTAGTAGAATAATAAATATTATGTTATTAATATAAGTTCTTCTTCTTTTCTTTTTTTCTTTATTTTTTCCTATATTGCAGGTTCTCTGTCGGGTCCCGCTCCATCCTTATTTACACGAGAATAAGGGCAAAAATGGGGAGGCACTAGGATATTAACTAGGATCATTCGGTAATAGACTAATATGATATTGTCATAGTATTACTCCTAACTTATACAGGCAGTATGTTGTTATCTTTTTGTTTTGGTTTACTAGTGGACATTTTATGCACATTTTCCAATCATAAACTACGTAGAAGTTAAGATAAACTAATGTAGTTGGGGGTTCACATTTTACAAGTAGCCTTTTTTCCCACAGGAGAAAAATAAAGGGTATCCTAAATTTCAAGTAATTTTGGATAAAAAAAAAAGAGGGAAGTTTTTTAATTAAATGGTTGGTAATATTATACGTTACGTTATGGCCAAAAAGGCTCAAAATTTGCAATAGCCACTCTTAATACTCCTATCTCTATGCAATTCTTCTAATGCGGAGTATATCTATTTGTAATATTTCATACAAGATGGTCAAAATGGCAGGCTCTTATTTGCACCTACTAGTATTTATGGTTGATTACGTAGATTATGCTGCAAAACTCGCTCTAATCAAAATAATTATGCAAGTATTTTTCTTTCTTTTTTATACAGATCCAATGGTAGCAATCCACGTAGTATAAGCCAATCAAATCTCATAACAACTAGTATTAACTTGGATGATTCTGATAATAACAAGAATATGTAACTATAAGGACATGTGGTTCATTAGCTCTAAACATTCATAGAGCATAAAATTTCCTGTAATAATTCAAACCAAAGCTCCAAACAGTCTTTTTTTCTAAACCAAAGGAACAAGATCACAGTAGTAAGAATAAAAAACACTAGGGCTAAATCTTCTTTTCATTTTGATCTTGCCAAGAAGTATGCCACTGCTTATCATACAAAGTAGCTTCCTCAGCTAGCTTCTTAAAGTCGTTAAAATCTTGTGTTCTTTGGAATATTATTACACCAAGGACTGTGGCAAACACTCCAGCTTTGCATATCAAACTGCCTGTTTGTCCCACCACATCGAGACCGGTTAAAGCATCAACCACATACGCCATGAAGAAGCCAATCATGGCAGCTCTACCTGTAAATTTTGAATATATGTAGTATAAGAGAGAGTCATGATTCTAAGAATTGACCAAGTGTTTTGAGTTTCAAGTGTTCAACCATTGAGAAGCTCAGCCTCAGGGAGATAGGATCTCTTTAGCCAAGCCCACCAAGGTATGACAGAGCTCCTAAAGACAACTGGGTCTTCGTTTGTAGATGCTTTGGGGTATAGTTCAAGAAACTTTCTTCGTTTTGCTTCTGATATACACAGAGAAAATGACACAAAAGAAACTTGAGACTGTTAAAGGCCATTGTTTATAACATAGTTATACTCTTGCGCCAAAAATAGAATACAGTGGATTTTGAGAGAGAAAAAAGAAAATTGAACGTGTCAGAAGCAGATTTTGGGGACACCTGCTACAATGAGGCCATCCCAATCCATCTTCCCGTTATGAACAAACATATTCAGATCCCATGTTCCGTTCTTCCAGCGCTCATCGATGAATTTCGAAGCAGAGTGTTCTGAATCCAAACCATCTTCGGACTTTTCATTTTCAGCATTCTCTGGTTTACTGATGTTTGAAGGAGACTTTTCTCGTACTTGTTCAGCTACCCCCAAACTTTTTTGGTTTTCAACGTTCAGGGTCACTACATGGTTAGCACTAGTAGTCTGCTTTGTTCCCAAAGACCGAGCAGCTCTTGGTTGAGACTGTTGTTTCTTCGTGACATGGTTTGAGCTGCATGCTCTTTGTAATGAAGCAGAAATGGACATGGAAGCCATATCTCATCCAAGATAGCTTCTTTTTCTTCGTTCCTAATCTGGTTCTTTGGTTTTGTCTTCTATTTTTTCTTTTACTTTTTATTTTCACTTTCAAAGAATGAGCTTATGGATAGAAAGTAGGCAGCAAGCCCATACTTTGAAGTTTAAAAGCTTATCTTCCCTCTCACTTGTTAGCTGTCAGTAAAGTTATGGGCAAGTATTTGTTATCCAATTTGCTCCTTTGGTTTTTTTTTTTTTTCTCTCTTTTCTGGACTTTTAAAAGAATCCAAAAAAAAAAAAAAAAGTCGGGAATAGTATAATGAAATGCAGCCACCATGGTCTAAACAAGCTATCATAGATCTATTCAGCAAACACTTTCCACTTATCCAGCTTTTCGGGTCTCAGAAGTCAAATTCTGTTCGTGCACCTAACTACATGTTCATAAGAGGAATCCGGGTTTTAAGAGTCGTGTTTGGCAGTTCCCATAGTAAAGTGAAAAAACATGGTAAAAAACCAAAACTCGTGACTAATATCTTGGTTTGCATAAGCCTGAATCAACAAACATATATACTGTAACAAACGAATTATCACACAAAAACAACAGGAGAAAAATGAGTAAAAACATATAGGAACTTCTTATATGATAACTGATGATTCTCCAATGACAGACAATATAATATGATCACAACAAATGATTTGTTTTCCCAGACTCATTTGCTTGATAAAAAGAAAGATGATTTTCAAAAGAAAAAATCTCCAAATGAATGAGTAATCTGTTTAGCGATGTCACAACTGACACAATTCGAGGGAAAGTAAAGAGGAGGCTGCCCTGTTCAAGAACGACCAATGTAAAGACAAGCATAACAGAAGAAAATGCAATGATTTGACTGAAGCTCTTTATGCTTCCCATCCCCTTAAAAGGGTAGCACGTGCTACTCGGTTGACTCCCAATGTAAAGGCTCCCATTCTCAGATTACAATCGTGTGTCTTGCACATGCCCTTGATGTTATGGAAAGCTCTAGTCATGTATCTCTTAAGTTCATCGTTCACCTTATCTTCATCCCACATGAAACCTTGAATATTCTGAAAATTAAAAAAGAAATTCAATGTGTTAAGTTGTCTCTATAAACTCACATTTAAAGCAGAAATGGGACTGAGTATACGAAAGTTTTCTTTTTATGTTTCTTTCCTTGTTTAAAGAAAAAAATACCTGAACCCACTCAAAGTAGCTAACAGTCACCCCACCAGCATTTGCATATATGTCTGGAAGAATGACAACTCCTTTCTTAGATAGAATCTGCAAATATGAAAACTTATTAAGTGTTGAACCTTCCTTAAGAAGGAAATATGGTGGGAAAATACGCTATAATACCTCATCGGCTTCTGGATCGGTTGGATGGTTCGCTGCCTCTACTATGAACTTGGCCTTAACACTCGCAGCATTTTCCCTTCAAAGGAGAAATGAAGAATCTAAGTCAACAACTACTTACAATGCAATGAATTAGAAGAGTAAAATTATTATCTGAATTTTCTTTTCCAAAAGATAATTACTAATCAAATCTAATTGGGTTTCATTCCACCAGGTATAACTTAATATTGATACTTCTACTGATGGGAATGAGATAATAAGCTAATAACAAAAATGCTTAATCAAAATTCAACAAATTAGATGGAACAAGCAATATAAGGCGGGGAATGAGTATGTTGGGAAAAGGTTTGTACCTGTTGAGAACTCCTCCTAAAGCACAAGGGATAAGAACGTCGCATTCATGTACAAGCAGTTCAGCCGGATCCATGGCATCTCCACCAGCAAAATTTAGTAAACTACCGGTGCTTTCTTTGTGCTTCAGCAACTCTGGTATATCAATCCCATTTGGGTTCTTAATTGCACCACTGATATCACTTATTGCAACAATCTTGCCACCACTCTCATGAATAAGCCTAGCTGCCCAAGATCCCACATTTCCAAACCCCTAGAACGCACACACTAATGAGAGAACTTCTTTGACATAATTACTGCACTTTTGGCAAATAAAACAATTTGACAAGGCTCGAGTAATTGAGATTATATCAGACATACCTGAATGACAAATCTTAAATCCTTGACTGACTTCCCATATTCCGCAAGTAAAGCTTCTGTTGCAAAGACAACACCGCGTCCAGTTGCAGCCTCCCGGCCGAGTGAGCCACCAAGATCCTAAAATTACAAATATGAGTTACTTAAAAAGATAATCAGAGAGTTTCAATGAAACTTGGAGTTTCTTTAGTGCCAAGTCCAACTTACAATAGGCTTTCCTGTCACAACAGCAGGTGAGTGACCATGAAATTTCGAGTACTCATCCAAAATCCAGGCCATTGTCTGCAAAAGGTAGTTTTGTGTCAAGAAAACTAACTCAAATATAGGTAGAGAACACCTCAAAAAAATTAGTATTAAAAGGCATTAAACAGTACAAAAAGGACCAAACCTGGGCATTTGTTCCCATATCCGGTGCTGGCACATCAGTATGAATCCCAATGAGGTCATGGATTTTTTGAGTAAAGACACGAGTGAGACGCTCCAATTCACTCTTACTTAACTCCCCAGGATTGCACCCAATTCCACCCTTTGCTCCACCATATGGAATGTCTGCCACAGCAGTCTTCCAGGTCATAAGTTGAGCCAGAGCGTTTACTTCATCAGGGTCAACCTTTCACAACAAATTACATCACTTTAATATATAAACTACAGAAACCTCTTATACCGAAAATATTGCATAAAAATGAGATAACTTCAACACAGAAAAGACAATGGAAAACGTGATTAGACGAAATTAACATTAGAAAACAAACCGATTATCCTATACTTTGAAACAGATCTTTCACAATCTGTATAGCTAGACAAAGCTAGCATCACTTTGAAAGCTACAATGGATCAAAATTTTCCAGATCATCAAATTGTTTGTTGGGTCAAAAAATGAGACCCGTATTTGACCAGACCTCTAACCAAGAAAGGACTATTTTATTAGAACAAGTTATTCTTGTCTCCATATATGTTTTGTATACAATTTCAAATTTCAATAAACAAAGCTGGTTCCTATTCTCATTCGGTTTTCGTTCAAGGGGATTTTCACTATACACCTCCGAGTAAGATAAAAAGAAACTCAACTCAAACGAGTAAAGATTCAAATCATACATGAGAATTAAGAAAACCCCATCTGCCAGATTCTGCCCTTTAATGAAATATTTAAAGATTTTTAAAACCCCGTAATCATTGAACAAAAAGAATCACTAAATACTAAATTACCCCAAAAAAAGAAAAAGGGTTAAAAAAATAATGAACAGTATAAAGAGAAGGCAAAATCAAAGCTATAAAACAGGATCAAAGCCAGTAACCTCGGGATGATATCTGATTCCTCCCTTCATGGGTCCACGTGCATTGTCATGTTGTACTCTAAATCCAACGTACGATACCAAGCTTCCATCATCCTTGGGAATCGTGCACTCCACCTGATCCACCGGGGATTTCAGAAGAGAAAAAAAACACACGTATGGTTAAACAATTTTCTCGGGAAACAAACAGAGACCCCAGATTAAAAAAATGAAGAAGAGTTAGTGAACCTTAATTTCTCTAAAAGGGATCAAAAGGCTCTTCTCTATTTTGGAGTCAAGGCCAAGAAGCCGCGCCGCACTGCGAAAGTTACGGCTCGTTGCAGCGAGGGCATTCATGGCTTACTGAGTCGAAAAACCCGAAAAGAAAATCACGCCAAGAAACTGAAAATGGGAACTTTCAAGGTACCCAAAAAAACTTTCGAGCAAGAAACCAAAATTAACAATCCAATATTGGGAAGACGATATTCGATTCAGTGAAAGAGAGAGGTGAAATATCAAAGAGGGCCAAGAAATGGAATGTGGGTATGGAAAAAAAGTTGGTGTAATGGTCTCTGAGATGAGTTATGGTGGGTGTATATTTATATAGGACCAAGGAAGGTTCTTTCATGGAGTCTTGGAAAAAAAGAGTAGGAAAACTCGAGGGGGCACCCCCTTCAAAAAAAAAACGTACCAGTTAATACCTTTAACCAATTGGGTGAGACCATTTTGGACAAGTATTCAAAACCGCGCTAGCCCAAAATGACTCAAGTGACCTTTAAATTACGATAATAGCCTTGTCGTTTAGAGTAATGATCGTCATGGTTTACATAACATGATAACAACGCCAGCAAAGAATGGTACATACGGTTTTTTCCGTACATATTTTGTGAAAATCGTGCATTTCAAAATATTACATAATAAAAAGAAAAGAAAGAAAATGTAATTTTTCAGGGATGGATTATTACCGTGTGTTATGCGTACTCTGGTAGCTTGGTTGGCATAATTTGTTCTCTATTTGTCAAAGTCTGTTTTATTTTTTTCTTTTTTTTTTTTCAATAAAAGGATGCTCAAATTTGAAATTTTTACATTTTGCACCTAAAATTTAAGAAAAGGTAATGTCTAAAGAGTTAAATAAAATAATGGGTATAAGTATGGCCATAATTCTTTACAAGCATAAAGAAGCAAAACAGATCTTCAAGGGTTAATTTTAGAGTTCCTTTGTGACATTAATTAACGACTAAAAGACTGTAAAAGATTGTGAGAATGATACGTGGAAATGTGAATTTCGATTCAAAAATAATAAAGCAGTTTATCTATATGCACACATAATATAAGCTTAATAACTGTTATTCTATAATAGTTTTAGCTATGGATCTCATCTCTGGCATGTCTTATATATCCCCCCCAAACTACCATCCTAAAGCCATGTTAATATTTTACAACATCCTTGGAAATTAAAAAAAAAATTGTCATTTTTGTATAGTGAAATTGAGGGAGAATTTTTGCCTTATTCTCCCAAAAAAGAAAAGAGAGAAAAAAAAAATAGTAGTTTGTGGCGGGTGGAGGAGTATCAAATTATTCAAATATGTAGTCTTTGAGAACAACGAAAGGGCAACGTGCGAGGGCAATATGGTCCCGGAATTAAAATGAAGTCACGCAGAAGCTACCCTTCACTTGGTTTGACTTTAATATGTCAGAAATTACTGTTACGGGGCTCCCGTGGAAATGGAATGCCTTTCTTCAATTTTCATGCATATAATATCACATCTAGGCCATGGAAATGGAATGCCTTTCTTCAATTTTCATGCATATAATATCACATCTAGGCCATTTTTATTGGGAATTCAAAAAAGCAAAAATAATACAATACCAAAAAAGTTACCAATTGTTATTATTGGGGCAATATGTTGATTTTTTATTTTTTCTATTTTTTCCCTTGTCCTTTTGATTATCCTTTTGGACATTCTCTCTTGGAAAATTTTCAGGAAAATATGTTGTTAAAATATATATATATATATATATATATATAATATGTAGAAAAGTCATTTGAACAAACAGACTTTGCAATCAAGTTCATGGTTCTTTCTTGTTTTTTTTGAATGTATACCTTATATGTATTAGCTGATTATATTTATGTTTTCACAAATTAAATGCCACGATCCATGTATTGGATACCAAATAAATTCCCTGCCAATGCTATAATTTTTTTTCGAGGCAATACTGCATATTCTCTTTCGAAAATGGACAAGCCCTTAGTAAAAATAAAACAACCCCATTGTGTTTTTATTTTTCTTTTTTAATTTTGAGTAATAATCCCGTTGTTTTTTATTATAAGGAGGGGAAATCCATTTTGGTTGAGGCTTATCTTGTGAAGGCAATGACTAAAGGCATACGCACTATCCAAATTAAGACTGATGACAACTTTCAAGTTGTCCGACCAACCAAAATTGAATTCTTAATCGTTTCGCCGCGTTCCTGTGACGTGGATAGATTAATGTCCATTATTCACACTTTTTTTTCTTCTCTCAAATAATTCACACTTTTTTAGGGAGGATAACAAAAAGCTTTATTTTAGTAATTTTCTCAGAAGTGTCAACCCCGTTCACTTGGCAAATTCAAATGCTTGGTGAGTTAGAGGTGATGTGGCGAGCCTTGCCGGTTACCACGTACACCTAACGATCTTATCACCAAGAAAATTGAAAGAACAAAAAGACCTGAATTAGTCTAAATTGAAAATTACGAGCGTTTCATGCACTTGGGATAAGAATTAATATATATATATATATAGGGAAAAAAAAAAAAAGAAGAAAACACGTGACTCTAGTCTGTACAGTCAGCTAAGTTTTTTATTTTTTGCTGGAACAGTCCGTTTTTAATTTGAAGAATAAATCTGACCGTGATCTAATCTAATATGCAACAAGAGAATTTAATATTAGAGAAATATTCTGCTTAATCAGGAACGTCCATTGCGTGAGGGCTAGGTGAGTTTCATATATTAAGACGGTCCGATGACAACAATGAAAAATGCATGTGCTAATAAGATCATTTGAATACTAAAACTAACTAAGTGTGCAAGAAAATATGGCGAAAGAGCTATCTGGATATGGTAGATAATACCTGTTTTCTTTCCCTCTCTCGAGGCTTAATTAATTGACAGCACGCAACGGCAAGGAATAATTTGAAAAAAAAAAAAAAAAAGGGTAAAGTGCCAAACAAAATAAGGTAGGAAAAAAAAAAAGAAAACAAAAGAATCATTTGCTCAATCGAATTACAACTATTTAAATAATAATCAAATTGTTACATTGAAAATTTCATACAAGAAAAACATACTCGAATGTTAAGCCAACTAATTGACACTCTAAGACCATGTCACATTAGCACTTGCCCAAAATATAACCATGAATTCGGGGCATCCATATTAAGTTTCTTCATATATCAGAACAGACAACTTAATTTGACTAATGTATCAGAATCAAAAAAGAAAACAAAAAAAAAAAGTGGGCGGAGGGGGTAGATACGGAACATGATTTAACATGTTTCTTATTCTACATTATCTTTCTCTTCTCTCTCTCTCTCTCTCTCTCTCTCTCTCTCTCTCTCTCTCTTTTTAAACTCCTCTTTTCTCTCTCTTATTAGCACCTTCTTAATATTTTTTTTATGTTGCTCCGTTGAGTGATAAACACTCTTAGATTAAAATAGAATATGAAAGGCGTTTCGTGCGGAAGTTTTACGCACACCAATTATATAAGAAAATGTGTTAAGGAGGGAGATCAATTTAAAAAAAAAAAAAAAGTTATACTAACAGGCCATAAAATTGTATTCCAAAGCTCCATTCCAATTAATTTTAGACACAAAATAAATAAATAAACAAAAACAAAGCTCATATTAATCGATACAGAAGCCAAAAGTCCTTTCAAAGTTTTGTGAAATTGTCACGGACCTCCCATTTCAAGGGTCTCCGTCATCCAAATCTTGAAAAGCCAACATCCTCTCGCGAACGGAAGAACCTTGCGGCCTCATTTCTCTAAAAAAACCCTAAAATCACAAAAAGACTTGTTTTTGAAACAGGCAAATATCTCCTAACATGTAGAAATGAACGGTAGTTTGAAGAAGAAGAACAAAAAAAAAAAAGGCAAACTACTCCTCAGACAAACCTTGAAGATTCAACGATTCAAGGCAAACAGTGCTAAGAGGGTAATTGAGAACGAAAACTGTAGTACTCTTAATATAAGCAGAAAACATTTATGGTATGTAGTTATGGACTCTAAATCACAGGACAAGTAGAACTTCATATGTCCAGGCCTAAACTAATCAAAGGGCTCCTCCTTTTATGTGCGACTGTGTCCTAGTCAACCTAAAGAAATGATCAAGTGAGACACAGTAGCTACACATACTTGATATGCAATGCAATTTTATTTGGTAGAATCCTTTCAATCTTAATAAAATAAGGAAAAGGTGTTGTTCTTTGGTTTTATTTTAGAAGACAGGAAATAAGTACCTCCCAAAAGCATTGCCCTCTTATTCGTTTCTGAAGAAAAGGCCCAGAAAACACGGAAGTCGTTTTATAGGTAATTTCTGGCCACAGCTTTCACTACTACTTACTGTTCAGGGGTATTGTAGGTTTCCAACATTTCTCACCCGTCCAACACTCATTAATGTGGACAAAATCATTTTTACACTTTGAATGAATAATTAGCAAGAAATCTTATGCGCATAAACTCAGAGAAAATAAATTATGTTTTACCTCATCTGGTATCTTCTATTGCTGCTTCTGAAACGATATGTCAAGCTAACCATCTTTCCTGTAACAATAAACAAATATGTGGATTAGAATACTTGTCTACATGTTTTTGCTCTCTCCCTCTTTCCTTTTTCTCTACACAATAACCGGAGATTAGTATATGATAAAACCATGAAATTTCCCAATAATACAATCCCAAATTGTATATACATACTTTCTCTTTCTTCGATCAACCCCACTATTCCTCATATCAGTTTTTGCAAGGGAAGATCCTGGGGGGTTAGCATACTGCATAGGAGAAAGGACAGGAGCTGGAGCCACAGTCATCGGAATAGTTGAAGCAGTCACAGGTGGCACGGCCTGCTGAGGTGGAGCGGAAGCAGGAGCGAGGGCAGGAGGTTCAGGAGGAAGTGTTCTTGGTAATATGTGTTTTAAGCGGTTGTTTCTGTAGTTCTTCCAGTAGTAAAATTGCTGTCTGTGTGCCAATTCCTGAAAAGCACAAAAACTAGGAGATTATTTCAGAATCTATTGAAGAAAAATTAAACCAAAATGGCATCATTATTTGATGAGTCTCTACTTGCTGGTTGTGAGTATTGGGGGTTAGTTGGTTGTAGTTTGTTACTTGGTTAGTTAGGGCTGGTTGTGTAATGGTTAGTTAGTTCGCTGTAATCTTGGTTAGCTAGTGGAGTGGGAGTGGTTATAAATGGTTCTTGAAGGCTTGTTTAGAGCCAGTTCAGTATTGTATGTTGTAACTGAGTACTGAGCTCATTATTGGGAGAGAGTTAGACCTCTCGAAAGTCTAACAAAACTGTCAAATTATATTCTTAGCAATAAAACTAACTGTTCAGCACTACTTTCTTCTCGTAGTCCTAATTCTTGTCTTGGAGTCTTATCATTATACAAAAGACAGAAACAAATCTTTCAGTCCACAAGAGGTTTTAAAATTTTCATCTTTACCAACGTCTAACTAAACAAAATACAAAAACAATCACAAAGATACAGAATCATTGAACATTGACCTTGCTGCCAGGATGTGCCATTGCATTACGGAAGTTCGCATTTTGGAGAAGCTCAAGGAAAAATAGGCAATGAGGGTACCTAAAATCAGTGAAAAAAATCAACAGATAATTGATAATTAAGAAAAGCTGGACTTCTTTTAACGTAAAAATATGAGCATTAAGTAATTAGCTCACATTATAAACTTTATGTACTCAGGCTGTTGCCAATACTGAAGGTACTTCAAGTACCCAATGAAAGCTTCATCTTCAAAATAGCGATTCTGTGCCAAATCTGTATTTAAAAAATTCAAGGATTTAGCATCCGAAAAACAGAATATCAAGAGAAGAGAACCATAATTATGCATCTAGTCATCTAGATCATAAGATATGCTTGGTCGCACTCATTTTTTACCCTTTTTAGTATTTCAAAGTAAGAAGAAAGGTAAGAACTTTCTTCAACATCTTAAGAGGAGCTTTGCTCTATATTTCACACTTGAGAAACCAAAAAACAAAAAGTACAAGAGTTACCAAACAGACCTACGACGAGAAGATAGTAACTGTAACAAAGTGCACAATAGGAAAGGATTTGGATAGAGATAAGAAGAAATAGAAAACTGAGTCATTCCCTTCCCAATTTCACTAATTACGTGATATGTTCGCAATTATGTTACCAATTTCACTAGAACTTGGTCCTCAGTGTGTAAGTAAAACAAATGGATTGGAGAGGTAAAAGAACACGTCTTCTACTAATTAATAAACATTAAATGAAAAAATAAAAGTGGCAGTAACAGAAGTGATCAATCATTGCCAATATTACACATTACGGGCATGAAAGGGAAAGGGAAAGGGAAAGGGAAAAAGGAAAGGCTTTCCCTTTTATGGGTAACTAACTGGTACGTAAACACATCAAAGACAATCACAGCCTTCCCCACTCATTTTCTCTTATTCCCCTCTATTCATTTTCGGAGTGGTAAACGTGACCAAATTCTTTCTTACTTAAGTTCCGGATTACACTTTAATAGCATTGACAAGCCCTAATCAACTCTGTAACATTGACTATAAATTGAGGAATATAAAATCATTATATAACGTACAGTGAATGTAAGTGGGATTAGCCAGGCACTGAACGAATTCCAGTTCAAGTAAGAAGCGTTGGCGTCCATCATCTGGATCCTTATATATGTTCTTTGGCCTAAAAATCATTTCATTAATCAAAATTAATATGCACATATATATACAGTAACAAAAGAAAATGTTCAAATTTGAGTAACATATTGTCTCTAATCAAGAAATAAACAAAACAAAAATTGAGCAGAGTAACCCTAACAAAATTCGTCCTAAAGAAGGAAAAAAATAATAATAATAATACTAATAATAAGGGGGTCGTGCTTACGAGGATGGAGATTCAGCTGAATCGTCACTATCTTTGCCGGACGCCATGGAACCACTGCTCGAGCTTGCAAGCAATTTCCCTCCAAATTTGTTTAAGGAGAAAGATTTTTGAGAAATTGCTTCAAGGAAATATCTAGACGAAGCTCGTTGGAGAGAGCTCAGTCTAAAGATTCGGAGACAAACCGAAGACTCCACTCTTATTTTGTTTTTTTTTTTTTTTTTCCTCCATCAACCTGAACCAGCAATGTTCAATGGCTAGCCACGCAATTTTGGGCCTCAACTACGGCCTGGCCCAAATTTAATTTATTTCGTTAGAAAAATTATCCCCAAATTTAATTTATTTCGTTATAATAATTATAAGGGTTTCTAAGACTTTTTACGTACAAAACCAAAAACAAATCACAAAAATACAGCGGGTTAGTTTTGTTTCAACTCTAGTACCATATTTTTTAGAAAAAATATTATTTTTAAAATTATTATAGAAAATTATCATTTTTAAAATACTAATTACTAATTAGTAAACAGAACCAATTTTTGAACAATATTAATTAGTAATTAAAAGTATTAAAATAAAAATAAAAAGAAAAAAGAAAAAAAAATATTTTAACTAGTAATAGAAATAGGAAAATAAATAAAAAGTACAAAAAAAAAGAGAAAAAAAAAGAATATGTTATAACTGGCAACTAGTTTCAAATTCTATAACTAGTAACCATTTTTAAAAATGAGTTTTTTTAAACATAATGTTAAACATAACATTTTTCTAAAAATGAAGTACCAAATTGAAAAAACCGATCTATTATATTTTTCAAAATCTTTTCAAAAAAAGGCCACGTATGGCCTCGTTTCCTCAAATTAAAATGGAGGAATTAGACCATATACTACCCTTTGTATTAAAGTATGAAAAATATGGTGTACGGTACACCAACTTTTTAAAAATACGGATTCAACTTTCCCATATACGGACACATGTTGTAAAGCCGGAAGCGGAAAAAAAAAAAAAAAAGAAAAGAAAAGACATCACGCACAATGCGTGTCAGGCCTGATGCAACAGCTTTTTTAAAAAAATTAATTATTTTTAATTCTTTAAATATTTTTTCCGTTCTATTTTTGTTCTTTTTTATTCTATATTTTTTTTCGAAGATTAATGTTTTTCTTTAATTATTTTGTTAATTTTTTTAACACTCAGATATTAGAAAAATTAAGAGAAAAACCTTTAGTGCATAAAGTTTTATTTATTTATTTATTTTATTTAACTTATAAATTTATTTTATTATACCTTTTTAGAATTTCTTACACTCAATTATATGTTTTTGTGCCTCGTAGTTCACTAATACCCATTTTTTTTTGTTTCATTTCAAAGATACTCATTTCTTAGGTATATGTAATTATGTATAAAATATGTATAGTATATATTTACGATGTAAATTTTTATCAATAATTTTCATTTACCGTATTAATTTATACATATGATTTACATTTTAAAATATATGTCAGTTTTTAATTATAACTTTTACTCATAAAATTCATTTATATATCTATATAAAATATTTGTAGAATATATTTCTCCAAAAACAAGTATTTATGAAATAAAAAAATATGTATTTATGAAAATAGACTTAAACGAGTATTTATATAATTTTTTTTTCTTTAAACTGAGTTCATATTCAAATTACTGATAATGATTATTTATTTATTTAATACAACCGAGATCTTTATATCTTCCACTATATATGGTAGAATGGATTTTTAGAGAAATGAAAAGGGCCAAGAGAAAGTCACAATCCTCTATTTGGTGAGAAGAAGAGGAGAAGTGGATCTCCTCTCCTGGCCAACCAACCAAATCTCATCTTTCTAATTTGGAAGAGCTGAAGAAAATTGAAAAAAAAAAATATGAACTGATAAATTTATCTACAAAATAATTAATTTAAAAATATATATATATAAAAATTTTACAAATAAATACTTTTCATAATTAACACCAAAAATTTTAAAAATTATCAGTTTTCTTTCCCTCGTTCACATTCCTCCTCTTCGAGAGCTTTCTATCCTCTCTAGTATCCCTCCCTCCTACCAAACATATTAAAGTAAAATATTTCGCTTACCTCACAATCCAAGAAATCCAGTCACTAGATTTATATAATTTTAACACATCCTACACTCATCTTTCATTTCGACTTCATTTTCTGTTGTTAGGATCTGATATGTTACCATTCACTGTTAATATAAAGAGTTCATAATTCAATGCCAAACAATGCTGTCAAAATGGGCCGGGTCCAATGGACTAGCCCGTGGCCCAGTTAGATAGCCCGTGGGCTGGGCCAGCCTGGTAGAGATAGGTCCGGACCCAGTCCGGCCTTATTCTCATAGACGGACTGGGCCTAACATTCTGAGTCCGCGGACCGGTCCAGCCCGGCCCGTCTGTTAGTCGGGATCGGGCCGGTCCGGTCTGCCTTTTTCTTTTTGAAATTAAAATCAAATTTTTTTAAAAAAAATTGGGCCTATGGACCCAAAGCTCGTTACATCTTATGGCCTATGGGTCATTTTGGGGCATATAGCCGTTGGCCCCAACGACTATTTTTTTTAAATTAAAAAATTAAAAAAACAAACAAAATTTTTTTTTATTCCTATAGTTATATACCTCTTTTTTCCTTACCCATTCTTCACACAAACAACTCTCTTCTATATTCATTCTCTCATTTCACTTTTATTTTCTCAAATTCTCAATTTACATTATCTAAATAATTATATAATCTAATAACTATTTAATATTAATAATTATAAAATTATTACCTATAGTTATATTCTCTATTTCTATTTTTAAGCTTCAATTCTTCCAAGTTCCAACATCTAAGTATCCAACAAAAATCTAAATCAAAAGTCTACTCAATTCTCAATTCATATATATATATAATTATTTGTGATAAAAGCTTTATCATATATATAATTTATTTTTTTTAATTGTTCAAACTCATTAAAAAGTTTATATTAAAACCTTTCAAATAAAAAAGGCCAACATGAAGTAAACAAAATTTTATCAATAAAATTGAATTTGTTATTTTTCACATTAATTTACTTTTTTTCATCAACTTATTACTTAAGTTATGTATTATTTTTTAATTTTTATCATAAAACTTGTAAAATTATTTGTGATAAAAGTTTTATCACATATTCATATATATATATAGTTTTTTTTTAATTATTAAAATTCATAAAAAAATTATCTAACAACATTTTAGAAAAGAGGGCCAAAATGCAGGCCGACCAGGTCGACCTACGCCCGGCCCGCCTAGGGATTTACCTGGGCCATAGAGCCGAGTTGGGCCTCCTCATCATTCATACGAGTCGGACTGTCCCGGCTCGTCACTTGAAAATACCCGTTATGAGTGGACCGGGTCGACCCGCCCATTTTGACAGCTCTAATGCCAAAACAACACTTTCTTATCTAATATGAATTTGAATCCTTCAATGTTAAACTTATCCAGGTTGAACATAAAATTAACATAGGGATTACAAGCAAGAATCATTTCCCATTCCTACAACTGAATATCTTATATCCTCTGCAAAGCAGGTAGTTGCACCTTCTCATATCCCTTGAAAAGCAAATAAATGCATGATCCTCCGCATGTTCTAATTCAAGAAACGATCAAGTTGGACATTGCCATGCAAACGACGATCCCAGACTACAGAACGAAAGTTAAGGCCAGTTTAAAACATTTCAGGTACTAGTCTTTCCATAATGATGTCCACCCAACAATGCAAAATTCATCATCAGTATGGTCTGTACCGCATGGGCCGCCTGAACCTTGGAACTCTCCTGCAAATGAGAGAGGTTAGAATCTGCACATAAGAAGCTGATGCAAGACTTGGAAACTACATTTCGTTTATAATGGAGTAAAATCAAGAGAACCACCCACCATGCTACGAGTTTCCAACAATGCAATGAGAAATAAACCAAAAAGTGATCTATGTATATGGCAGCCCGGCCACGATATATTTGTAAATACAATTTGGCGGTGCTAAAAAAGCATCTGAAGTAAAAAAGAAAAGTATACTAGTTAATGTATATTTGTAATTTTTTAATTTGGCAATGTTCAGCTTCTCTTAGGCTGGGGCCATGCAATTTCCTAAGGAGTCAACCGCTACATAGTTTTGCAATTAGTTTACCTAGCAGACAATAACCTATAAGTAACACGGGGTTAGGTGACACCCAATTAATTGGGACAAAGGCTAAAACTTACTTGTTATTCTTAATCATGAGCACAGCTAGAGCATTAGACAAACAACTTATAATTTACTCCATAAACATCTTAACACAAAAGCGATTGAACAGTAGTTTAAATAATCTAGTGCTCACCCATAACCATATGGAGGATAGAATGGGGTGGGAGGCATGAATGGCCTTCGCGATCTGAAGAATGGGTTAGGTCTCCTTCCTCGGTACTGTTTCATTCCAGGAACATTTGTCCGCTTAGCTGAAACCTATAAACACATAAAACTTTATAATCAAATGAGTAAACCAATAAAAGATAATGTGCGTAGAGATAAAATCCAAGGACCTTTAATTGACGACCGTGCAATTCTGATTCATTTAACAGAAGAGCATTCTGAACAGCTTCAATTTCAACAAACTCAACATAAGCAAATCCCTTCGGCTGGCCAAACTTGTCTGTTAAAATTGTAACTCTGTTGACTGTTCCACAGGACTGAAAATGCTGCTGGACTTCCTCAGGAGTACAAGCATAGTCAACCTGAAGTAACGAAACATACAAAACTAGGCTTACTCTTGGTTTTAGTGCTTTCCAGTAGCATCACAAAAATCAAGCAGCAAACATTCCAAAACAACACAAAAGTCAATCCAAATGAACTTGAAGAAAATTGGAAGAACCTGTCCAATTAGAGCACACAGTATACAACATCCATTAATTTAAACAATATATGTATAAGTTTTTGCGGTTAACTTCTTTACCTTACTTTCAACCAAACTTTAATCAGTAATCAATAATACAATCATATCCAAATCACAACAACATCCACACTGGTACGTATCTAAACTAAATTTTCTTTTAGAAGTACCATGACCTGGGACACTAACGGCTCGTTTGGCATACAAGATTGGATTGGACTATTAAATGAAATTAGATTAGATTGGATAGTGCTATTTAGTACTATACTGTGTTTGGTGCAACACACGACTAAAACAAAGTAAATATAACAACTTTTCTTAATGTAGTTCTAATTATATTATATTTATAAATAAATAAATAAATATTTTCAAAAATAGCAAAGATAAATTTAACTGATGATTATATAAACTAATATAATTTTAATTTATTTATGAACTAGTCGTTATACCGCGCTTTGCACGAGTTGATATTAATATTGCATACAATAAGCCTATAGTTAGGTTCAATGTATTACAATATTAAAAAATTTAATTATTTCTATATTTATTGTGATGAGACGAATGTAGCATAACTACTTGTTCGATGAACTAAATTTAATATAAGGTATCATTAATATTAAATTAAATACTATATTATATAATACATGTATATATTACAACCAATCATAGGATGAAAAAATAATAATAAGACCAATCATAGGATGAAAAAATAATAATAGGACCAATCATATTATGAATAAATAAGAGTTCGATTAGGAATTTTCTAAAAATTTTTAAAATAGAATATTGATCAAAGAAACTATCACATTTTTTTACTTTCTCTCTGTTTCAGGCTTAATATATAAAATAGGTATATGAAAATAAAATATATTTTTTAGTTAAAAAAATTATTAAACAAAGAAAAAAAAAAAACAAAACATGTGCCTGGCTTAGGACTAAATTATCCCAACTTCTCACGAGAAGGGGACTAAAAGGGGGCTGGACTCCTTTGTCCAATCCCCCCTTGAGCCGAAACATGGGATTGGACAAAGGAGTCCAATCCCCTTTGTCCAATCCCAAGCCTTAGTCTGGCTCACCAAACAGGGCCTAGGTTATTAAAAGATGAACAACGACGTACAAACTGACCAGATAAGAGACCTTCAATAATTTGCAGTTGCATGTGAAACACTAGATTGCATATTAATAAACATCTACATGTGTCAAGTTATAGTAATTTATTCTCATTCATTAGAGTGAAACAACCAAGTAAAATCAGAATACTAAACCAGAAATCAAACATATGACCAATACAAACTGAACTCTCAACCGCCAATTTTCGGAATTTTCTAAAGTTCAGTGAAGCTGATCAAGATAACAAGAACATGTGAGAAACTGAATTGCATATTAATACATTTCTATGTGCGTCAAGTTAATCGTAATTTATTTTCATTCAAGAAGAAGGTTAGAGTGAAACAATAAAATCAGAATACTCAACCACACATCAAACAGATGACTAGTACAAAATGAACTCTCAACCACGAATTTTCTAATATTCAGTGAAGATGATCAAGATAACAAGAATATGTGCTTAAAATGTTACCCAATGTTGTGCTAAGAGTTCCCAGGAAATCGTATCAGGAAAATGTGATATCTAAAGTAAAAAAGGGAGGAAGGAAAGGTTGTTGAGAATGTTGCAGATGCCTCATGGTATATACATCAAGTGACACATATCAAGAAATTAAGGCAACTGACCAGGCTGGGGAGCACGAAAGTTGTAAAGCAAAACACCAACGCTCTCCAAAAAAAAGAAGTACTACATGTACCAGCACAAATACTATCCTCATGAATCCATCTTTTATTCCAATTGATCAGTTTCAAAAAATAAAAAACATAAATCATATATATTCCAAATACTTTTAGAAAAACCATAAAAGAGTAGATAATCAACAAACTCCAAGTTGCAAAAGAATAAGAAAAGGATAGAAACCTTACATTGCCAACGTAAATAGAGCGGGAATCCACCTCCTCTTTTTCAGCTTGAGTTGCAGAAGTACTGGAGGAATCTGCAAACATATTCCAAAGGATAAGTTGAAAAAAGGAAATCAACAAAGGAAACTATGACCTGGTTCAGGATAACAGTCAACACTAACATGCCCAAGTCAAGATAATAGTTTATGTCATCCAGCTCCACGACTCTGTAATAACTAATAGAAGTCCATCCAAAAAGGGATAAGCAATTACAGATCTCGTAGTAAATATAGTATGTATAACTAAGAAAATGATAGAATCCTTCACAACTGACGCTATGCAATCTTAACTTTGACAACTCGACTAACAGCACATGATAAAAATAGGGTTTTCCTGCAAAGACCTCAGCAAAGTTGGAAACTACTGACAGTGAAAAGCTTTAACACACTACAGTTTTACATAGATATTATGGGCATGTTTACGAATCTGTAACGGAGAGGAAAGGGAATGAAGAAAAGGAAAGACATTCTCTTTCATGTGTAACCTCCTAGCCTTCCCCACTTATTATTTCTTATTCCCATTCCCTCTCCACTCATTCCCTTAACAGATTAGTAAACATGGCCTATATTTAAGAAACACTACGCAGATATTAATTTGGAAGAAATTAGCTCCTAGATACCTCAAATTCCATCCAATAACATTAATAATAGTTACAGTATGCTTTAACAGTAAGTACATCAAATTTCATTATTCCAAAAAAAAAAAAAAAAAAAAAAGAAGCAAAACCCCTTTTCTTTATGTAACTTTTAGATCACTATACACAGTGCATACAAAAAGCAGACTTGAACCCAGAAAAGGAACTAAACTAAATTAAATTGAAGTTGAAGCCACAAATATGGAGTCACAATACCTTGAACAGCGCCCATCTCCTTCTCGACCTTGGCTTGCATCTCGCGGAGAGCTCCGGCCTCCTCCTCCATCTCCTTGAGCCTCTTCTTCATATCCTCCAACTCCTGCTAAACCATATCCAAATCAAGCTAATTAAGCTTCGAAACCAGATCAAGAAAACAGAAAAACACATTAGAAAAAGAGGAGGTAGCGGTGATGGTGGTGGTGCCTTGGAGGAGTTAGGGTCGTCGTATTCTTGACCGTCGACGTCAGCATCCATGTATCCGTCGTCGCCGGGGATCTCTCCGCCATAGACCTCGTGCTCCTGCTCCTCCTGCTCATGCTCATCCATTACTCTCGCTCTCTCTCTCTCTCTCTCTCTCTCTCCGTAATTTTTTTTTTTCCCCGAATTTTCGAGGTCTGGTTTTGGGGTTTCCTTTCTTTTGGGGCGGAAGAGAAGCAGCACATATATTCGGGACCTAGCTGCTGTCGCGGTTTGGGGTCGAAGGAGAAAGGGTGAATTCTGGAATTTCATAAATCAACGGGGTGATTTTGAAATTTCAAGCTAAATGTTCTGAGAAAGGGTTAATCGCACAAATGGTCCCCGAACTATCCATCTTCTGATAATTTAGGCCAAGGTTCAAATTGTTAACAATTAAGGCAGCATTAAGTTCAAATTGCAAGGTGCTCTTAAATGTTCCACAGAAAGTACGCGTGAGGCTTTTCTTTTCTTTTCTTTTTTTTTTAAGTAAATTTCGACGGAACAAGTATATTGAAAGAAAGAAAAACAAGAGATACTAAGTTAGAGGGAGGCATAAACTTGACTTCTCATGACAAAGAAACAAAAAGAAAAATAAAATCAGTCAAACTGATGATTAAGTTTTGCAATACAATTATTGTAAATAAAAAGATAAAATAAAAAATAGAGTAGACTATCACCAAATAGGACAAACAAAGGAAGGAGCACGAAAAGATAAAGAATTAGCCACACAATTATACTCGTGATAAATATGAGTGATCATAAAATCCATATTAGCAATGTACTCCAATGTCCTACACTAAGCTGATCTCTAACTGAAATGAACTTTAAGAGAACAAGCCAATAGAAGAAAAACTACATAAACTGAATCACTTTCTAACCAGAGACGCTTCCATCCATATTTCTAAGTAAAATCATTCGCATAAATCACTGCTGTCAATTCTGCCTCAAAAGCGTAACTAATTCCCAAATGAATAGAGAAACATCTGCAAACAAACTCTCTATGAGTCTAAAATACCTCTGAATACCCAGAAAGATATGGTGAGCCATAAGCAGAACTATCAGTGTAAACCTTAACCCAGGACAGAGGAGGAGGTCTGTATATAACTTCAACAATGATTGACACCTTTCAAGGCCTACCTTTGACCCGAAGCTCTTGCAAAATTAAGAAATCGATCATAGAGTTAGACACAGAGCTAGAAACTATAAACTTAGCCTCTCTAATAAAATATCATAAGAGAACAAATGTTGAAGATATAGATTACTTTTTATTTTCAAAAACTGCCAAATTCTGAAGATGCCATATAATCTAAAAAACAGAGACCAAACCAACATTCCTGAAAGCTCGAAGTTGTGGGCTAAATAAGCAAAGTTGAGCGTTATCCCAAAGATCTCCTATAAAGCTCTCTAGAAAGACTGGCGTATGAAATAAAGAGGATATGGCTAACTAGAGCTGCACAACAAAAGGGCAATCAACAAATAAATATGATGAGTCCTCAACTGAGAAATGACAGAAATAACAATAAGACGGAAGACGGAAGTCTCGCTTCATCAAGGAAGAAGAAGTAGGAAGCTGATCATGAAGAGTTCTCCAAAGTAAAACCAACCTCAACTGAGAAATGAAAGAAGACCAAATCTACTTTCTCAGAGAGCAAATGACTGCGGAATCAGAAATAGAAACATAAGTATCAGAACAAGTAATCCTATCATCTAAAGAACCTATCCAGCACAAAGAATCTGGGTCATCTAAAATCACAACTGACTTAATTACATTAGCTATTCTCGAAAAATTATTTGTAAAAGCAGAAAAAGGAAACCAACTCGAATCCGTTAAAAAATCCTCAGCCAAACTCTCCAAAGGAGGATTAAGAAATAAAGAAGAAGATACCAAATTAAACAGAGGGGAACCCAACCAATTATCAGTCCAAAATGTGATTTTAGAATGTCTTCTGACTAGCCAACGAGATCCTTCACGAAGATCTTGACACAAAAAGTGAAGTCCAGCCCAAATGGAGGATTTAATTTAATATCTGAAATCCTCGTTGCTCTTACATAAACGTGCTCGGAGATAAGAAAATAAATCAGAATCAACAGTCATCACTCTCCAAGTGAACTTTTTAAGAAGGGCTTTATTGAGCAAGGATAAGTCACGAACACCTAAATCACCATTCTCTTTAGGCCGATAAAATTTCTTTCACGAGACTTGAACTAACTTCTTTTGGAGAATAGAACCCAACCAAATAAAATTCTGAATTCCCTTTGTCATTTTATTTAGCAAAGAATTAGGCCATCTGTAAATCTGAAAAGAATGAAAATGTGAACCATAGATCATTGAACTAACCAGAGCAACTCTGCCAACGAAGGAGAGAGATAATCCCATCCAACAACGAAATCGAGCTAGTAAACTATCTATCCAAGAAATCAACCACCGCTGACGGAGAGCTTCTACATATAAAGGAACCCCTAAATAGTGCATTGACTCTCCACTCACTTTATACCACAAATAAAAAGTAAATCCTTAATTCTGGTAGGGGAAATTCCCTTACCAAAATAGATATTAGACTTCTCCCAATTAACCAGCTAACCCGAAAGGGACCCATACAACTCAAAAGCTGAATGAACAGCTTTCAGGTTTTTTGGTGAAGCTCAATAGAAAATAAGAACATCATCAGCATATACAAAAATGGGTCAAAGTACTCTTATCACGAGGTAGAGAGATAGAGTCAATAGCTCTTGTACTAAAAAGATGAGTCAAGTAACGACTCAAAAAGTCCTCAGTAAGGAAAAAAAGGAGAAGAGAGAGAGGATTATCTTCCCTAACCCTACGAGAGTATGAAAATTAACTGTGAGGGGTCCCATCTAGATGGACTAAAATATGGGTAGAACTAAAGATGACTAAGACCCAAGCAGTGAAGGTAAGCGAAAAACCAAAGGACCTGAGGACCTCCAGAATAAAGAACCAATGAATAGAGTCAAAAGCCTTGTAAATGTCGATCTATAAAGCAACATGACTACCGAAAGCTGAATTACTTAAAAAGTTAAAACACTCAGAGGCTCTCAAAATATAATCACCCATCTGCCTATCTTGCACAAACCCAAACTAATTCGAAGATATAATTCGAGAATTGTCTCCTTTTTAATTGAGAAAAGTATTCAAGCTCTAATACTAAATGATACGAACCCTGCCAATATGTGACGAAACCCGAAATAAGGATAATGCCTAAGATTGTTCTACGATCGATCAGATTCGGATGGAAAATCTCGACCTAACACCTATAGAGAGATGTGAACCTTGGTATAATTGAAGACGCCACAATTAAGGATGAAAAACTCGATTAAAAAGTTAAGGAATGAACGCCATAGAGAAATCTGATAAGTTCGAAAAAGTTCTCAAAGAACTAAAGTGAAATCGCTCTCAATTTTAATGAATTGTAATTTGTCCTTATTGAATAAAAAGTGTGCATTATATAGGCCAAGGGCCACGAAATTTTTAGTCCTAAAATTCCCAAAAATGCCTAAAGATAACTTACCCAAACCAAAAAAGGAAAATAGGAAAATAACCCTAATAGCTAAGCTAAATTCGGCCTCAATTAAAAAGGAGTCAATTCTGACTTTACACACCACTAATCAGCCTATTACATGCTAATAAAGAAAAAGAAATAAGCAAATAAATTGTTTTGGGAAACTAGTAACCAAAATAGAAAAGTAAGCTATGACTTGGCATGCAAGCCATTACAAATTAGATTTCCCTTCCATATACACCTACGGACTTTCATGAGCTTGAATCAAGTTTGTTATGAGCTTAGAAATTCATTCATCTCCTTCAATAGGTCTTCACGTGCATGCCTGAGCCTAAATTCCTTGAATCAGCCCACTTAACGCATTTTAGAATTTCTTTGCACATGCTCTTGTAACTGGACCAATGGAAACTTGGATAGGATCTGCATTCCATGCACTTAGGCTTGCCACGTCCTCATTATTCTCCTCCTCTTGAAAAGAATTTGTCCTCAAATTAAGTTCAACATCTGTATCAAAAGGATTGAAATCAGAAACATTGAAAGTAGTACTCACATTATACTCATCAAGCAAGTCAAGCTTATATGCATTGTCGTTAATCCGTTCTAAGACTTGGAAAGGTCCATCTCCTCTAGGTAGTAGCTTAGAGTTTCTTTGAGTCGGAAACTACTCCTTTCACATGTGCAACCAAACCCAATCAACAGTTTCAAAGGTGACTTGTTTTCGGCCTTTATTTGCTTATTTGGCATATTGCTTAGTTTGTCATTCGATGTTGAGCTTTAATTTCTCATGAATATGCTTTACAATGTCAACTTTTTTTCCATCTAAATTCACATGCTCAGACAAAGGTAATGGTGATAAATCCAAAGGAGTTAAAGGATTAAAATCATAAACAATTTCAAATAGTGAAAATTTAGTAGCCAATATGAATAAAAAGATTATAAACAAACTCAATATGCGGTAAATATTCTTCTCAAGTTTTGATATTCTTTTTAATAATAGCCCTGAGCAAAGTAGACAAAGTCATATTTACTACTTCAGTTTGATCATCGATTTGAGGATGACAAGTAGTTGAAAATAATAACTTGGTTCCTAACTTAGCCTATAAAGTCTTCCAAAAGTAATACAAGAACTTAGCATCTCTATCAAAAACAATCATCTCCATGCAATCTTACGATCTCTCTAAAGAACAAATCAACAACACAGGAAGCATCATCAGATTTGTGACATGGAATGAAATGTGCCATATTAAAAAATCTATCCACCACCACAAAAATTGAATCTCTACCCTGTTTAGACCTAGGCAAACCTAACACAAAGTCTATTGAAATATCAATCCAAGGCTCACTAGGAATGGGTAGTGGAGTATATAAACTATGGGGTTGCATCCGGGATTTTGCTTGCCTACACGTGACACATCTACAATAAATTCTCTCAATATCTTGTTTTATATGTGGCCAATAAAAGTGTTCTTGTAAAACAGCTAAGGTTTTAGCAACTCCAAAGTGTCCCATTAAACCTCCCCCATGTGACTCTCTCACTAGCAAATCTCACACAAAACAATTTGGTATGTACAATTTATTTTCTCGAAACAAGAAATCCTCATGCCTAAAGTACTTACCATTGGTTGTCTTTTCATAAGATACGTATTCTTCACTAAAATTATGGTCTAAAAGATATAATTCTTTAATATGCTCAAAACTAAGAATTTTAGTATCAAGAGTAGAAAGTAATACGTACCTGTGAGAAAGTGCATCGACAACGATATTTTTCTTACCTTGTTTATATCGGATAATGTATGGAAGCGTCTCAATGAATTCCACCCAAAGTGCATGCCTCTTGTTCAGCTTATGTTGGCCTCTCATATGCTTCAATTGACTCATGATCTGTATAGATTACAAATTCTTTAGGCCATAGGTAGTGTTGTCATGTCTTCAAAGCCCTAACCAATGTATACAACTCCTTGTCATAAGTCGGGTAGTTTAAGATTTCCCTACTTAGTTTCTCACAGAAGTAAGCAATTGGTCGTCCCTCCTATATTAAAACTGCACCTATACCAAGGCCTGAAGTATCACATTCAATTTCAAATATTTTATTAAGGTTAGGCAAACACAATAAAATGACATTGGTCAATTTTTGCTTGATCAATTGAAACGCATTCTCTTGTTCTTCTCCCCACTTGAAACCAACGGTTTTTTTATTACTTCGATAAGTGGTGCTGTAAAAACCTGGATTTTTGGGAAGGTAATTTGGACATTTAATCAATTTTCTATATATAATAATGGAGGGATTAATTTGCAAGAGTTTTGTGCACAAGGACTAAATTACAATTTTGAGGGACAGAATTGATAAAGATTTGGGAATCGGGGACTATAGTGCAAATTTTTAAAAATTTGCACAGTCCCCTACTTACCCACGTGGGCTTTCCCTCCCACTCACTCTCTCTCTCTCTCTCTCTCTCTCTCTCTCTCTCTCTCTCTTATCTCTCTCTTTCTTCCCCGATGCCCCACTTCGCTCTTTCTCTGTTCACTCTCGACCGACGCACCAGGGAAGGCTGCATCGCCTAGGCCACCGTCTGGCCCACCAACTGCCTAGCACGAGCTCGCCGTGCTGGCAGGGTGTCCCGCCGTCGGTCCTACACATCTGTCAGCCGCTGTCTCGCTGGAAAACGCTATTTTCAGTTGTTCGAAGCTTTTCATAATCGACGTCGTTTCGGGCTGTTTCAGCTCACGTTCTTAGGCTCGTTAGATTCGTCTCGTTGAGAGGAAGCTCAAGGTATATATATCTTAACCTCATACTGCCTGAATCAAAAGTTGCCATTTTTGGAATATTTTAAGCTTGAGTTGACTTTTTGATCCGGTCGTTGGATCGTGTTTTTGTTGTCATTTTTGGATTGTACTCGGAAAATGGGGAAGTTTGATATATATATTGCCTATGTTTGGTGATCAGCACAAAAATTGAAATCAGATGGCTAAGATTTTGCCTCAATTTACGTGCCACCAGTCCGGTGTGGGTGCGGACCTGAATTTGACAAGTTATATATCGAACTTAACTATTTTGGGTGCTAGGAATTCAGTAAAGAGGTCCGTTTGTGGATTTGAAGCTCCGTTGAGAAGTTGATATTTCGAAGAGGATGATTGAGGGCTTGGAATTGATTCTCAATCCTTCGGACGATCTTCAACGATGCCTTGAGGATTCAATAGCGTGATATTACTATTCTTGTGAGATAGGGAGTCAGTTACCTTCATTTTTCACTATTTTCGAATAAAACTTATTTTCTGCAATGTATGAGAAAAAAATGTGGTTTTTGAATTTCTTGTACATATGTAATGATCTGTAATGGTATGTTATACATATATACTATATTGCTCTGAAAATTTTTTAAGTGCAGGTTAATTTGAGTATATCAAAAATAGGGTGTTGTGCTACCCGTTTTTCTATAAAAACCTAATATATTTATTTTATTGAAAAACCAGAGCATGATTATTTTTACACTTCAGTTCTGTATTGCGTGTGTCATAGGATCATACATGAGCACCGTGTTAGCATTGTGGGTTTACAGTGTGGCTCTGCATGCCCTACTGTTGGTGTAGAGTTTGTAAACCCGTGCGGAGTTTTGTTACTTCTAATTACCTCTCTATTTGGCAGGCGTAGGCAATTCGGTTGCCCCTTTAGGTTTGGTAGGCAACACATGGGTGTCCCCTCTGGGTATGGGCTTAGGTGTCAGGTAGGCTGTTAGGTACACTTAGTACCACCATCCTAAGTTTCCACAGATGAGAAGATGTGAGCTCATGGGTATGGGTTGATTTGTGTCATGTGCATCTAAATTAAATGGTTTTCATTATACTGATTTATTTATACATATACGTGATAATTTCCGGTTTTTGATTATCATATATGTATGTATTGGATTTAAACTAATCATGTAGAAACTTTTCATCACTAAGATGTTTTCGATTGAGGTAACTGCTTTTCCTACTGGGCATTTTATGCTCACTCCCTTCCTCCCTTCCTCAGGTGGTGTCTAGTGTAATTTTGGAGATTAAGAGAAGTAAGAGGTTATCGGGATTGTAGTTTGTTATCTTGGTAATGCTTGAAGTATGTTGTTGTGGTGTTTGGACTATTTGAGTTTTGTTTTAGTATTTAACCAAGATCACTACTTTCTATTTTTGTCTATAAACTTATGTATGTCATTCTGGCGTCTGTTCTGACATAGATGATGATGATGCTTGAATATATATTTGATTTACGTTCTTTTCAGTATTTATTCGATCTATGTTTAATAGTGTATATGAACTGTGGGAAAGGTTCACGGGATGGAATTCCAAATATTTTATCTAAAATGGACTGTTTAATAAAAACTAAAACTTTTTAGACATTTTTCAAATAAATCAAAGAATTTCTCTTCCTTGCGAAATTTCCATTCTGCTACTAGCTCGGGTTTTGGGTTGTGACAGATGCGGCCAATGTACTAAAATATTTCACAAACTGCCAGTAGAAACTAGCAAGTCCATAAAAACTCCTCACATTTCCTACAGTCGTGGGACTAGGCCACTTTTGGACTGCACGTACCTTTTTCTCATTGACTTATATACCCTGTGCACTCACAACAAATCTTAGAAATACAAGTTTATCAGTGCAAAAGGTACACTTCTTCATATTAGCAAACAACCTTTCTTTCCAAAGTACATCTAAAAAAGATTTCAAATATACTATATGATCATCCAAGTTTTTGCTATAAATCAGAATATCGTCAAAATAAACAACTATGAACTTTCTAATAAAAGCACACAAAACATGGTTCATTAATCTCATAAAAGTGCTAGGAGCATTAGTTAATCTAAAAGGTATAACGAACCACTCATATAAACCATATTTTTTTTTGAACGCAGTTTTCCATTCATCACCCTCTTTCATTCGGATTTAATGATATCCACTTTTCAAATAAATTTTAGAAAATTCACAAGACCCATGCAATTTATCTAGCATATTGATAACTCTATGAAAATAGAGTTATCTTGTGTGTTTTTAGTCTTAGGTTAGTTGCTTTAGAAGAATAAATTTTATAGTTTAGGTGCCTTTCTTTACTTTATTTTAGTTTTTGGCGTTGCTGATGTTTAAGATCTAATCTAGTTAATATATAGTTTATTTCCCTTGATTTTTATTAGAATTACTGAAATCTGGTCTTAAGCCCTGCAGAGATTAAATGGCAGCAACCTAGAAGGAAAGCTGTACTTAAGTGAAAGCTGGAAGCAACTTTGCTGCAGCAACACGCTAGAGCAACACTGAACAGCAGAGTCAACTTCCAGCTGGTATTTATTTTGAACAGCTGGTGCTGACAGCCAACAGTAAATACCAGCTAAAGAGAAATGAAGAAAAAGTGGTCCTTACCCCTCTATTTGGCTGACACATGTGCTAGGGTACCTCATTTACCCTAATATAAAAGGAAAAAGGAAAGAAAGAAGAAAGGGGGGGGGGGCGGCTGAACAAAGTGATATACGGAAAAGGAAAGAAAAAAGAGTAAAGGGAAGAATCGGAAGAAGAAAGAGGAGTACTGGCAGCAGCAAGCAAGAAGTTAAAACCACCATCATCCAGCTAGCATTTTTTTATTTCTTTTGATCTTCTTTATATTTAATTTCTTTTCCTTTTCTTGAACTTTCTATAATCTATGGAACATTTTAGGTTGCTGATTTTTACATTTCAGACCATGAGCTAAGTTCCCTTAGCTGGGATTATGATGAATCTAAGGTTGTAATGATGGATTAAAGT
>JXTB01000046.1:175986-192628 GCA_002914805.1 Parasponia andersonii
TGATTCACAATCACTTGATTAGATCTCATTATTTTCTACTTAATATTTACTTTTCTGCTTGCATCTTTAAATTGTTGCTATTTTATTACAAATCTCTATTTCTCATTCGTTAAACTAGCTTGTTTGACATTTAAATTTTACAAATAATTTTGGTAATCAATCCCTGTGGAGACGATACTCACTCACTACTATATTACTTGTTTTGGCACGTGTACTTGCGTAGCTATTGTAAAATCAACAACACATATCATCTAAGAGAGAGATAGGATGATGATACTTTGTCATTATATTGTTGATCGCGCGGCAATCAACACATATTTGCCATGATCCATCCTTCATAAGAACCAAAATGACTAGAATTGCACATAGACTCATACTTTCTCTAACGTACCCTTTCTCTATCAATACACTAACTTGTCGTTGTAGTTCTTTTGTCTCCTCGGGGTTACTCCTGTAGGCTGGTCGGTTTGAAATGGAAGCGCCAGGTACAAAATCAATCTGATGTTCTATTCCTCTAATTGGAGGCAAACCATATGGCAACTCGTCGGGAAAATACATCCTCGAATTCCTGCAAGAAAGAAATAATAGAACTAGCCAAAGTAGGATTAAGATCGTTAGTGTATAAAAATGCCTCCTTGTACAAGAGTATAATTATCGCCTGGTTTAAAAACATCTCTTTTAATTTCTTTGGCTTTACATAAAAATTGTTTTTTTTTTCTCTCTATTTTTCTCTCAATGGTTGAATTTAAAATTACCTTTTCTTTATTTTTTTTCTTTGGCATCTCTCTCTTTTCACTCTTTCTCTTTTGTTCACTTTTTTTTTGCAATCTCACTTATTCTTCATGAACTTTTTTTGGTGTCAAAGGAACTAGAGTGATTGTCTTTTGATTAAGTAAAAACAAGTACTTGTTGGTAAAGCTATCATGTTTAACACGCCTATCAAATTTCCATGGCCGACCTAGTAATAAGTGTCCAGCTTATATCGAAACCACATCACACAAAACTTCATCTTCATATTTTCTGATACGAAGAGAAACTAACACTTATTTGTTTACCTTCAATTCACCATTATCATTTAGCCATTGCAACTTATAAGTTTGGGAATGCTTCATGGTTGGCAATCCTAATTTCTTCACCAAAGTAGTACTAGCGATATTAGTACAACTACCATCATTAATAATCATACTACATACCTTGTTTGAATGTGACACCTAGTATGAAAGATGTTTTCTCATTGCACCTCTCCTTCTTTTTCAACTTGCGCACTTAGAGCTCTTCTTACCACCAATAAATCTCATTGGGTAAGATATTCCTCTTCATCAACATCCTCCAGTGGTGGTATAGGATCAGTGTAATCTTCGGTTTCAATCTCACCGTTATCTCGTAACACCATAACTCTTTTATTTGGACATTGGCTAGCTATGTGACCTCTACCTTCGTATTTAAAACACCTGATATCACAATTCCTAGAAGTAGAAGAATCAAAATTACCTTGACTTACATGGCTGGTCACTTTTTGCTTTTGCTCAATTTTCGACTTCATCGTAGGTTGCCTCTCATCCTTCTTCAATTGATTCAATTTCCAAGCGGATGTACTTGGATTTTGGATTAGACATGTGCTACCCTTCCTCTTGAGTTGGTTCTTAATTTTTATTGCCATGTGGACCATATCCTCCAACTCCACATAATGTTGCATTCAACCATATTAGCAATATCCTAATTCAAACCAACCAATAATCTAGACATTATAGCCTCCTGATCCTCCTTTACATTCGTTCGAATCATAGCAACCTCCATCTCCTTATCATATTCTTCTACACTCCAGTTACCTTGCATAAGGCTTTGCAACTTGTTATACAATTCCCGATAGTAATAGCTTGGAATGAACAGCTTTCTCATCATAGTTTTCATCTCTTCCCACGTCGCTACTGGATGCTCCTTATTTTTTCTCCTATTCATCACCAACTGATTTCACCAAATAATTGCATAATTAAGAAATACAATGGCAGCAAGCTTTACTTTCTTATTCTAGGAGTAATTGTAGCAATCGAATACTAATTCTACCTTTTTCTCCTACTCAAGGTAAGCTTCTGGATCGTTCTTGCCTTAGAACAATATAATCTTCATCTTAATACCACTCAATGAATTATCTTCTCAATTACTAGCTCCTCTAAACTGCCTACCATTTCTCCTATTACCAACAATCGAATCTCAATCATCTTCATCATCAAAATTATTTCCATAGTACTCTTCATCTTTAACTCAATTCCATAGGTTGGAATCTCCCTCTTCTACGCATATTAGGAGCGATTTGTGGCTACTCCACGCGTATGTTCTCTATTCTATCTATCTACTCATGAACCTGCTCCCTCTCTACTCTCATCACTCTCCTCATCTCTCCAATTAAGGCTTCCATGAGAAGCTTCGAATTACCCACACCAGGTGTATCTCCAGAATTATTTTTGTCCTTGTTTTCTGACATATTTTCTGCAAAAGAAAGTTAGAAAAAGAAAAAACCTCACACACTCTCTCACTTGTTTCACTCGAATAATGATTCACTCAATTTCACTCGTATTTCACATAAATATCAGATTAGCTTTTATCTTCTAATCTGCTCACTACTCTTACCTTTTTTCACTCATAATTTCTCTATAGGTTCTTATCAAACTAATTCAAACAACTAGCAGAATTTCTTTGTAATAATTCATACCAAAACTCACCAACCAAATTAGGATTTAAAGTAGCAACCTGGAGTAACAGTTTCAGAAAATTGAAAAGAAAAGAAAGAGAAACCTTAGGTTCAAAGTCGCGGACAACACTTTAAAGGATCATACGAAACAAAGAAACAAGAGAAAAAAAACGCAAACAAAACTTTGAAGGCTCAGAATGTGATGAAAATGATGGATTTTGGGCTCAAAATTTGGGGTGAACAATATATAGTAAGTTCAAAGTCGTAAGGTTTGGAAATTGATTGATTTGATATATAATAATATATAGTTAGTTCAAAGTCGCAAGGTTTGAAAATAGTTTGATTTGATATATAATAATAATCGTTTCGATTTCAGGATTAAAAATTATGACCGTTTTACTGAAGTGCTCGCAAAATTCTATAATTCTACCATAGATTCTTTTTTTTTTTTTTTTTTTTCTAGATTGGTCTTTTCTCAATTTTTAAAACCAAAATTAAGGGGAAAAAAGTAGGAATGAAAAAGACAATTCTCGTACGTAAATCCTTTGCTTTTTACCTTTTGTACTTTTTTAAGGGAAAAAAATCAGATAGTTTTTTTTAAGTGGATAAAAACTAGGTTAATTGTTATGTGAAAATCATAAATGTGGAAATGTCATGTTTTATAATATTGACAATAAGTCTACTATACGATGATTCCGAAAGATGAAAATTCATCTACAACAATTCTAGTTTACTTTATTGTAGTTTGGAAATATTATTACAAAGTTTTAGGTAATTTTTGTGTTATTAATATATTTTAAATTCTTGGAGCCTTTTTGGTAATTTTTAGATNTTTTTTTTTTTTTTTTTTTTTTCTATTTTGGGTCCTCTTTTTTTTTTTTTTTTAATCAGGAACCAAATACTGATTGAAGAACAGAAAGATTATACAGAAATTGACACAAAAATAAATTCGGACTCAAAAGCAATTAAGGAAGAATTGTTATGACTAGAACAAATAAGTTTAGTTGCTATCTTTTTTTGGACGATTTAGATGAAACAGAGAAGAAGAAATATAGACTAGTTTTGACTAGAAAGAAAAGATAAAGGATAGAATAAACCTGAAACTAGAATCCAGCTCTTGATACCAAATGATACGAACCCCGCTAATTTGTGACGAAACTCGATACTAGAATAATACCTAAGACCATTCTACTATTAGGATAGGATCAATCCACTTTGAAATTTCTTTGCACGTGCTGTTATAATTGGATCAATGAGAACTTAGATAGGATCAGTATTCCATGCTCTTGTGCTTACTCTGTCCTCGTCAATAAGGTTGTTCGTTATAGAAAGGGAAATTGACGTAATTAATCTCTTTTTTTTTTTTTACCAAATGACTTTTTTAATCAATTTTTTTTTTCAAAATGACTTATATAGTACTAATTTATGACATTTTTAGTTCATTTTGGAGAAAGAAAAAATCAAAGTTCCGAATATGCACTTTTGGACAACTTCTAACAACTTTTGTTTATTGAAGGAACTTTCCACAACTTTAAAGTGAATGGATGGATGCTTTTAAAAAAAAAAAAAAAAAAAAAGAAGTTGAGTGAATGTACATATTTCTTCCATTTTCCAACTTTCCCATAAATTGTTCCTCCTAACCGTACTAAAATGGCTCCCTCTTTTTTTTTTTTTAATTTTGTTTTCAAACAAACCCATTTTTTATTTCTCCTTGTCGTAGCTCTCTTCTTCTATTTCTGATTTTGTCTCGCTCGTCTCTCTATCTCTCACTCTTTTATTTTCTAATTTTGGTTCATCTTGCTTTTACAAGAGAAGAATATATGTGTTTATTATAGTTTTCAATCACTTGTTTTTATATTTTTTTCCAAAAAAATATAAGTAGTTATTATTTGGAGTTAAAATTAATTGAGTAATAATTATTTTAAGAGAAAATGATACGGATCTGTTCAATGGTTAACATTTTTCTACCTAGATATATGTCAATGTAATATATCCAGAGTTATTTATGATCATGTGTCACAAAATTTTGTGATTATGTGTCAAAATATTTAATACTGAAGAACAAAAATTATTAGAGATAGTTACAAAATTGTAAATAACTATTATTTTAGATCATTACGAATACGACGGTATCCATGTACATTAAAATTATGACACAGTGTCACAATTGTTTGACTTTCAGTCACAATGTTTTATAGTTACATTCACATTGGCGACTGCAAGTAGAGGAGAAAGGATGATTTTTATTTATGCATCAACACCCTTCACAAAATCAACGTACGAGTGTCAAATCAATTATTTTCAGAAAAAAAACATAATTTACTCATAAAATTCTAGATATTTATAAAATTATGACATTAAGTCACGCACATTTTCTAATCCTTATGACCATCAATACACGTAAATACAGAGAACCATTTGTTAAATCCATTACCCATAAACTCACTTTAATCATACAAGAATAGAGTCAAAAAATTCATTGCTTAGCATCATCAAACAAAAAATAAACAAACCCTACACAATCAATAAATTTCCAAGTAGCCATTTTTTGTAATTTAGGGTTGTAACTCGGTGACTCAATTTTTTTTCTCAAATAAACAAAAAAATCAAATCCAAAATTACATTTTATTTGGGCTCTAATTTTTTCACCTTCTCCTTCATCTTCCCATTTACATTCTTCGCATTATTTGCTGCCGCCACTAGTATTGATGAGGTTTCGGCACCCTCTTTCTTGACTTTATTCTTCTTCAATCTCGATGAGGTCTTGGGTAAAACCGCTTGCAAAGGGTCTTCAAAGTCTGAATCTTTAATGGCTTTTAAGCTTTTCTCGAAAAATGGATTTCAATGGACCTCGAGAGGAGTTCATCAGAATGAAGGAGGGAACGATGTGAGTGCTCCAGTGACTTTGCGACAATTTTGGAGCTTTTTATGATGGTTTAAAATGGGGTTTGGAGGTTTTTTATGGGTAAGAAATGAGGGAGTGGATCTCGAAGGTTTCTCTTCCACACCCCAGTACACAGTTTTCAAACTTTTTCTATAGAAAGAAAAAATAAAACCAAAATAGAGCTCAAAAGTTGTGATAACGACAATCTAAGTGAAGGGCTTTTTAGACTTTTTCTTTTTTTTTCACCCTCAAAATTGTATTACAAAAGTCATTAAAAGAGGCTCAGTCAATTCCCCTTCTAGAAACTCTATTATTTTCTATTTTTATTTTTTATTTGGGCCTGACAATGTAAGATGTCGTTTGGGCCTAGGGAGGCCGGACTTATACCCCAAACGGTACCAACCGCGTTATTGAGTTGGCCGTTACCATAACCAACTAATTTTGGCGGGAGATGAACCCCAATAGCCTAGCGTCAACGTCTCTCTTCTTCTTGTCAAAGGTCCCTTTCCCTTTCCCTTATCTTTTTTTCTTTTCTATTCTTTTCTTTTCTTCTCTCTGAGAAATGAAAACAAGAATCAACAGAAAGACACTTCGATAAAATTGTTGATTATTTCTGAGGCGAGCAAGCAAGCAAGCAAATCAATCTTTTAATGGAACCAAACTTGTGGGAACTTCAATCAGATTGGTACTCCCCCACTCGCCTCCGTTCCAATCCCACCGCCCAATTCGATTTTCCGGTGCAATACAATCTTCAAGTCTTTTCTTTTTTAAAATTAACGCCTGTTCTTTTGCTACTGATTTAGGTTGCTTCTTGATTTTTCTCATTTGGGTATTGACTTTATCTCAAAAAGGGTGATCGGTTTATACCGAATAGGAGTTTGATGGATCTAGATCAAGCCCACAGTTTATTGACAAACCGGACCAAACCGAATCGCAACTCGGATTTCGGCGTATGTTACAATTGGCTTTCTCAGTTTTTCCTTTTCATTTTGGATTTTATTCTAAATTCATTGGAGGGTCTTTGAGTTCTTGAGGTTTTATGTTATGGGGTGTCCTATTTCTTGGTGGTTTGGAAAGAAGTGGACATTGGAATTTTGAGTGTTTGGTCTAAATTTTTCTTTCTTTGGTGGTAGGAATTATACCGGCGAAAATTAGAGGACCAATTGACTTTGGATTCACAAGGGAATCCGTTTAGGATGTTGGTTTTCAGAGGAAGCCCAAAATCCAGTAGGAGGTCGATTCGTTGTGTCGATGAGATGCGACGAGATGAGGCAGAGGAACTGCATAGTAAGAACAATAAGTATAAGTTTCGAAGTTTGCCAAAGGTGAAATGGAGAAGCAAGTTATTCTATTACTCTAGTTTCAGTGTTGTACTGATTAATTAACTTTTTTCTGTATCTTTAAGTTTTGGTCTGTGTGCAGGGAGAAGCCAGGATTTTAGATGCACCAAATATAAAAAATGATTTCTATATGAATATCATGGATTGGGGGAACAACAACATTCTTGCAGTGGCCTTGGGATCAGATCTATACCTTTGGAACTCGAAAACTAAGCGTGTAGAGAAGAAGCTGGTGCAAGTCGGTGAGAATGGCTATCCCACAAGTGTAGCATGGTCTAATGATGCCAAACTTCTGGCAGTTGGACTTGTGGACTCCAAACTTCAACTTTGGGATGCTGAGACTTCTAAACTTGTAAAGCTCTTGTCCATTACTTCCTCTGAGTTTTTTTATTAAGAAAATTCGTTGCTATAGACACTTTGGGACTGGGATTGAAACTGTTGTTCGTCTATATAGGTTAGGAGCTTGGAAGGTCATGCTGGCAGGGTAGGAACCGTTGCATGGAATGGTCACATTCTTACGTCTGGAAGTCAAGACAAGTCCATCATTAACCATGATGGTAAGTCTAGTTCATTCGTCTTCAGCTGCTTTGTTCTGGTTTTATGCATCTGTGGATTGAAGTATTTCATGTTTATATTTTTGACATTCATGTAATCACTGGCAGCAAGGGTAGGAAACAATGTGGTATCCCGAAGCGAGGCACACACAGAAGAAATATGCGGTTTGAAATGGTCAGAAGGAGGCAAAATGTTGGCGAGTGGTGGCAATGAAAATCACATATACATGTGGGAATCTTCCAAAATGAGTTCATCAAATTTCTTGCACCGTTTCACCGGTCATCGTGCTGCAGTGAAGGCTCTTGCGTGGTGCCCACATCAGTCCGAGGTGCTTGCATCCGGAGGAGGCACAAATGATGGTAGTATTAAGTTATGGAATTCGCAAAAGGGTACCTGTATTAGTAGCATAGAGACAAAGGCTCAGGTAAACTATGGAATATTTTACATGATTTTAACCGTATGAACCATTGGCTTTGTAAAGTGATGCTTTATGAATCAAGTGACCAATACATCCTAGCCAATTGGGGCTATGCAAATTAGGAGTTGGTCTGAGGGATGTGTGTGTAAGTTTAGAGGGTCAAGGGTTCAAACGTTAGTAGAGTGTGCACGCGTTATTTTCTTTTAAATTTTGTAGAAAGTGGTAATTATTAGTTAAATCCTATTTTTTTTTAAAAGGAAAAAAAAAGTGACCAATATATCCATACTGTACTGAGAAACCATTACTACGTTTCTTCTAACTGTGCTGAAACATGGTCTTGTATTGTGTTCCAGATATGTGGACTTGAATGGAACAGGCATCACAAGGAGCTACTAAGTGGACATGGCTTTGGTAATGGCGAGCTTGGTAATCAGCTATGTCTATGGCAGTATCCCTCCTTGACTAAAATGGCAGACTTGAAGCGCCATGCATCCCGAATTCTCCACATTTCGCAGGTTCAGTCATACTACACAACCCATGTTCTTCTAAGATCTTTGCTGGGATTTCTTTCAAAATTAAATCCTTGGAACTAAGTTTATTTTGCTGATTTGTTACAGAGCCCGGATGGGTTAACTGTGGTATCAGCAGGAGCAGATGAGACTCTTCGGTTTTGGGACATTTTTGGACCACCTCGTGTCGACCATACCAAGCTTTCAGATTTGGACGCTCTTTTGTCTCTCAAAACATCTCCTATTAGATAATAAGATGCTACAACAAGGATTAGTTACCATTCTCATGAATTCAGAGGAAACTAGATGATATTTCAGTAGTGGAATTGAGGATTTGTATATTAATCAACCTTGGCCGGCGTCCGATTGAGAAGCATTTACAATATAACAGTTTAGAGTAGCATTTACAATATAACATGATCTAGCTTAATTCTGGCTGGCATCCAATTAAGAAGCTCTAATACAAGTTTTACTTCAAGAGAGTGACATTTGTAACATAACATCTAAAGAGAATAAAACCGCGTCGCCATTTTATTTGAATGATAAACAGAGAACTAGCATAGAGTACCTCTATATCACACATTCACAAATAATTTATTTGACCAACCAAATTCTCAACCAGTTTTTCTTCACAGGAAGCTTATTTGACAACAATAAGCCATCACTATTGTTGTCCATGTACACCAAAAATCCATGCTGTCTGATGTTACTTCCTTTCATTTCCTCTCTTCTTCCAATGGTCATCAAGCAGCTTGAGCCTTTGCTGCTTCAAGTCTAGCACTGACTGAATCCCATGACACAAGTTTCTCTACGAAGAGTGATATGTAATCTGGTCGTCGGTTCTGCAGGAAGAACAAAAGAAATAATGTTCAGAAGACACCCTGAATAGATGGGCACATCGACGGAGAAATGTTTTTTCATTCATGAATTATTAACAAACCTCACCTGAAAATCAAGGTAGTAAGCATGCTGTTGAGAAAAACCAAATCCATCGAGTAAAGTTAGTAATCAGTAATTAACATTTGACTTCTCGATAAAAGATTAAAAGAAAAAAAAATGAGTATAATAACAGCCAATTACCTCCCAAACGTCAATGGTGAGAAGAGGCTGCATGAAATAAAAAAACACAAATATCATTACACAGAGAAGTAATTCCTACTAGAATGGCTTTTCAGTCAAAAAAGAAAAATCAACTAGAATGTCACATTTATGATAAACATGTTATGGAATGAGAAAGGGTTTTGTCCGATTACAAAACTCACATAAGAGTCCAAAACAAGTGGGTTTACAGCATTGGGGGTCTTCACAATTATAAGCTTTGAATCTTTAACTGCATTTCCAACATCAAAACTATTAGTTTGTCTAGATCAAATGAAAATACAAATGATGAAGATTTAATTATACCAAATTCACCTATTAATATGATAACAAAATTGGTTATATTACTCACATGCCAGCCAAGCCCAGCCAGATCCAAATTGTGTAGCTGCGGCTGTCTTGAACTCTCCAATGAAACTATCGAATGAACCAAAATCTCTTTCGATTAGCCGTAGAAGCTCCCCAGAGGGCTTTCCTCCTCCACCAGGTTTCATGGATTCCCAGAAGAAGTCATGGTTCCATATCTGCAAAGCAAAATTTAATGGCAATTGGGAAACTTTAGGAATGAGCAGAATGACACTAATTAAAGGAATGTGAGTGTGTGTGTGTGTACATGCATGCGTGCGCGTGTGGTGTATGCTTGTCTTTTTGTAAAGGAGGGCTAGGGAGACAATCTGGAAGTAGTAAATCTGTTTTTTTTTTTACCAAATCAAAAGTTGCCAGCATATATTACAATACTTACATTCATAGCATCTTCCAACAATTAGCAAAACAGACCCCTTTGTTGAAGATTAATCAAGTCAAATCGCTATAAACATCAAATAAAAGACCCGAAAAGTAACAACAAAAATTCAACAGTGTCATAAAGTAGTATCAACAGAAACATTTCAAAATATCGATTCTATTAACATACTTGGGCTGCATTGTTGAAAGGTGGAAGAAGATCCCCTTTGTTGTACGTTCGGACTATAATCTCTTCCAAGGGAAGTCCATCTAGCTCTGTTCCTACAATTTGCTTATTTAGGTTATCCACATATGCCCTGTGGTGCTTTCCCCAGTGGAACTCAAGGGTGTTCTTGCTCATATGCGGCTCCAAACCGTGCTGCCACCACAAACATATATTATAACTTTATAATTTATAACATTATGTCATGTAGACTAACGACTTTAGTAATGTTACTCAACACTGCCCAATATTTTCCTTAAGCAATTCTTATTGGGGTCAAAACGTGCTAGAGCTATCATCATCGTGACCCTTTTCACTAACTACACGTGCCCGTAAATGTATACTTTTAAACTTTGGGCAAAATAATCCATTAAGAACATTTAACAAGTGGCCCTAGTTGGATTATACTTGTCCCACATAAAATGAAACAATGTAATAAACCCAAAAGCCAAGTTAGTTTTTGAACCCGCAAGAACATAAAGAACCTCAAACATATCTAGGAATCGAATTATCGGAGTAGTGGAAATGAACTTCATATCAAATAAGTGACCAACTTATATTGGGGTTCAAACTTGATAAGAGTTATCATCATTGTGACAACATTTAAAAAACACCTGGGTGGTGTCTAGTTGGGGTCAAACCTAGCCCACATAAAAAGAGATAATGAACCTAACCCAAAAGCCCTGTAACTTCATATCTTACCAGTGGATATGGGGGAGGCCTTAGCTCAATCTTGGCAACAGCTTTACTAGCATCGGATGACATTTTCAACCTCCGAGTTCGAGATGACCCAAAATTTCCACTAAGCCCTGTTAATTATGAAATCCCATTAAGCCATTAATCTTAAAAGACAAAAACTGGTACTCAAAGAGAGAGAGAGAGAGAGAGAGAGAGAGAGAGGGGATAAGCGACCTTGGCGAGATGGGAAAAGTGCACAGGTGAGTGAATAAGGCTTAGTTGTAGATGTTGTTGATGCTAATGGTGCGAGTGCCACCATTTCTAAATCACTGACTTCTCCGAGAGCTTAAAAGGGTTTGAGGTTTGACCACACAGTCTTTGGACTTTCAGACATCTTGAGTTGCGTCATGCGTGGCGTTTTGGCTATTGTACTATCTTGCAGTGCAATGTACTGCATGTACTGAAACAAAGCGTACTACCAGTACCAACATTTGGTTTAAGGAAGGAATTAGCCATTTGATCCACAGCCTACCCACCACATAAAAGTGATCCAACGGTTTTGAATTTAGCCATTCGATTGCTTCAAAACCTGCCACCTGTTTTTCGCCTAAATGGTAATTAATGGTCTTCAAAGTCACATTAACGAACGAGCCTATATTTTCGGGAAATTGAAATACGCACCAGTAATTTTGAATAAAATAATTTTTTTAAGATTGATTTTAAAAATAAGTTTACTAATAACATTTTAATGTTTTATGATTTTATACGGCGGGAAATCACAAAATTTGTGGCTATTAATTAGTATTAAAAAAATTAAAATTTTATAATCTCTTTGTCATATAATTTATAACATTATTAGAAATATCAATTTAAAAAAAATTATTAAAAAAATTATTTTATTCCAAATTAATACTACGCGTCAATTTTCCAGTATTTTCGAGTAGGTGCAACCAGTAACAAAACCTCCTCTCCTATTTTTATTTTTATTTTTTTCGTTTTTAAATTTTGTGCCTGCTGTACAATTATTTTTTGGGTGGCATATATTTACCTTTTTATACACCATTCTTAAAACCACACCTTGAATGAAAATTTAAACTTTAATTACAACTTTTTTTTGTACCTTTAATTGTTTTTTCTAAAATATGCTTTAAATTAATTTTGTCGATTCACCACCGTTCTCTCCTCTTTCTTTGCTTCTCTTCCATGGAGTTTTTTTCCTTTTTTTTTTTTTCCCGGCTCAAAGAGAGGGACTTTATTAATCAGGTAATAATCCCGTCTCTTCCATGAAGTTTGTACTTGTTGCGCACATTTTTTTTTCCCCCTCTTTTTTCATGTTGCCTACACCCATTATCCTACGAAGGAAAAAGTCAAAAAAAAAAAAAATAACAATAATAATTATTATATTATATTAGGCCATATTTTATTTTGCTAAATGGTACCTAGAGAAAAAAACTTAAATTCCTATTAAAGAAACTAAGAAACTTTTCAATAATTTATTAAATAAAAGAAAATAAAAATAAAAAAGTACAAAATATTTAAAAAATACAATCTCCAAAATAGAAAATAATAATAGCTGAAAACAATCTTATGAGGAGTTAGATAGTTATGCCGAAACAAAATTATTATCTTAACCTTCCAACAATGCTTCAATAAATTTTTTTTTGCGTAAAACCCAATAGAAAAAACCACAAAAAGGAAAAAAGAGCACATTGTATTATAAATGAGCAACTAAGAAAAGCGGTAACCACAAATCCCTGAATAATCTTTCTTAATTACATCATAGATAAATAGGGAAGCAGTATGCCACCAAGTCGGAGCTTGAATACTTATCGTTCTAGAAGCCACAATATCAGCAACAACATTCCCTTCGCGAAATATGTGGGAAACATGAAAATGCATCTTTAAAATCAACCCAAAACAACATATCCACGATGGTCTCCAACGCCAAGGAACAGACAAAGAAGGAGACTTCAGAATCGAAACCAAATAAGCCGAAACGCTTTCCAGCTATAAATTTTTCCACCCTAAGTCCCATGCATAGATTATTGCATAAATCACAACAGTCAATTCTGCCTCAAAATCATAGGCCTTACCAATAAAAATGGCAAAACCCCCTTTAAAGAAACCCCTGGACGTCCTAAAAACACAACCATAATCTGCTAACTCAGGACAACCATAAGCAGCACCATCTGTATTAACCTTTAACCATCCTACCGGTGGGAGTCGCCAAAATACTTCAACTATTTTTTGAGCTTTTGATGGCTTTAGCTTAACGTTGAGACATTTCAGAATTCCTAACTCCTCTAAAGAATTTCTCATAGTACCTGATCCAACATTGTTAGATTCACCAACTATACGCCATATCAGAGTGATGGCCATATGGATAGAAGTGAGCTCATAGTCAAATAATAACTTACGTGAGGTCCAAATAACCCAAATAGCAGTCACAATAGCTGATCTCCAAAGTTGAGAAACTTGGCTACTAAAATTAGCCTCAAGGGCGTCAAGCCAAAGATCAATAACAGAACCATCCAATCGAATACGCCACCTAAAAGCCAAAGAGATAGCTCCCCAAAGACTGCGGGCAAAGTCACATGAGATGAAAAGATGATCAGCAGTTTCCTCATTTCTAAAGCAAAAACGATAACACGAAGTCATGATAAAGCCTCTCCGCATGAGATTACGTTCCATTGGAAGTTTATCTTGAAGAGATCTCCAAAATACCATAGAACACAATGGAGGAATATATCTAGCCCAAAACTTATTTCCTCATCTTTCCTTTACAGAAGGATCGACCAAAGAATTGTAGGCATCTACACAAGTAACATTACCAGAAGCAGAATGTCGCCAAATAAGTGTATCTAGAGAATCACAGATAACCATTTTTCGGATCTCTTCAGTAATCATTGGAAAATTAGAAGTAAAGAAAGTAGGTAGAGACCATTCATAATCTGAAACAAGTTCACCAATGATAGTATCAATGCCAGGTTCCAAAGTATCATTGCAATCTATCATCCTAATTAAAGGAGAACCAAGCCAATTATCACTCCAGAAGCGTACCTTAGAATTTCTACCAGGTGCCCAAATCGACTCATCGATAAGAGACTGGATATGAGATCTCAAACCACACCGAATAGAAGACTTCCAAAATCGACGTTGAGTAAAACTATTGTAGAAAAATCTCCCTCTCAAGAATCTAAAAACGAAAGAATCATCAGTCAATAAGCTTCAAGAAAGCTTCTTTAACAATGTCGCGTTGAGAATTCTAGGATCTCGAAGGCCAAGACCATCGTCCTCTTTAGATTTACAACACATCTTCCAAGAGACAATAATCGGCTTAGCCACTTTGGATGATCCAGACCACAAAAAATTTCTAATTGAAGAAATCAACTCTTTTAAAAGAGTAACCGACCATCGATAGACTTGAAAAGAATAAGATAAATGACTTATGATTACGGAATTAATAATGCTAGCTCTCCCAGCAATTGAAAGATTCAAACCTTTCCAATATTCGAAGTTATTATAAATCTTGTTCAGTAGCGATTGAAAATTAGAACGCTTTGGAGAACCGACAAAAGAGAGACTCCAAGATAACTTAATGACGAACCATCTCACCTCATACTAGTGAAGTTCACGAAATTTGAAATTGTAGTAGATGGAACTGCACGACCAAAATAAATAAAAGACTTAGAATAATTCACTTGTTGCCCAGACAAAGTTTCAAAATGCTGGAGAAGGGCCTTCATAATAACTCAAACATTGTTCTTAGAAGCCCGAGAAAATAAAAGAACATTATCTGCAAAAAGATAGTGGACTGGAGCCTTCTCCTTTCTAGTAGAAGTCATTGGAACAAGATCGCCCTAACGAATCAAAATATTGAAATAACGACTGAGGTAATCTTCAGCAAGAACAAATAAAAGAAGAGAAAGATGATCACCCTGTTTGACTCCTTTCGAACATGAAAAATAGCCATGGGGGGAACCATTAATCAGAATAGAAAGATAAGCAGAGTGAAATATATTTTCCACCCAATTAACAAAATTGTTATCGAACCCAAAAGATGAAAAAACAGCTTTAATAAAGTCCCACCACAAAGTGTCGAAAGCCTTTCTAATGTCCAACTTCATAGCAAAATTGCCCCTAAAACTTTTTTTATCCAAACAATTATAACATTCTGAGGCACCAGTAATACAATCTCTAATACTTCTTCCAGGCACAAAACCGAATTGATTAGGAGAAATAATCCGAGAAAAGATACGACCCAAAAGATCAGCAATGATTTTAGTAATCAGTTTGTAAAGGACATTCCCCAAAACAATAGGCAGATATTGAACAATAGTAAGAGCATGATCCACTTTTGGAATTAACACGAGAAAATTAGAATTAAGACCAGGTGTTAGATTACCAGAGTGGAAGAATTGCTGGACCGCAGAAACCACATCTTGACCAATAATATCCCAACAGTGGCAAAAGAACTTGCCTGAAAAGCCATCAGGGCCTGGGGCACTCGAAGCATTCATATCAAATACCGTCAACTGAATTTCTTCTTCATTAGGAATTCGACAAAGCTCCAAATTATCTGAAAAAGAGACCAGATTCGGAATAATCTCCTGAACACCGGAATAATCAGTAACATTAACTTGAGGCTCAGTGAAAAATCTTTATAGAAAGATTGAATATGAGAAGAAATTAAAGTAATGTCTTTTATAATATCCTCACCAATCTTCATATGACTCAAAACTTTTTTTGCCTGATGACGTTTCACCATATTATGAAAGAAAGCAGAATTTTTGTCTCCTTCTTTAAGCCATTTGATCCTATTCTGTTCTTGGAGATAAGTTTCTTCTTGAGATAAATAATTGTCCAGGGTACAAAGTACTTCATTTTCTTGGAAAAGAAGAGAGTCAGAAAGACCCTCATTAGCTATTCGCTCCTGAATGGATAAAACATTCTCTGTGGCTTTAGAAATATTGAGCTTGAGATCACCGAAAACTTCCCAATTCCATAATTTCAATTCACGCTTCAAATCCTTAAGTTTATTAACCAAAATAGACGTCGGGAAACCAAAGTAAGAACAAGACCAAACCTTACTAACAAAATCCTTAAATATGGGATGAGAAAGCCACATTCCTTGGAAATGAAAAGATCTAGGGCCAGTAGTGTGATATCTAGAATTTTTCAAACAACACCCAATTTCTCGCATAATATAAAGAGCCAATAATAACAAGAAGTATAATATTATTTTCTTTACATTACTGTTAAATGTGCATATAAATTTAAGTACTTGTTTTAAAATATTTGTGTCTTATGCTCTAATCATATTAAGTTTTGGTGCTAATTCATTAAGATTATTAACTTTTACTCTCTAAGAAAAGTTTGCAATAGAATGCTTCGAAATTTGTGCTTGAGTACGAGTTGACGTGATTAAATTATTGACTTAAGAAACTGAATATTTGCATCTCTCATAATTTTTAGTCTTGTGTTATAAGCTTATTTATTGAAGTGGACATAATTTTGTCTCCTTA
>JXTB01000046.1:199195-225671 GCA_002914805.1 Parasponia andersonii
AACACGTGGTGTATTTATATTGTCTGACAAGTATTGATGAATAGGGTGTGGCGGGCCAGTACCCAAATATATGATATGGTTCCTTCGGGAACACTTTGGTCCTCTCGGGGACATTATGGTTCCAACGGAAACACTTTGACGGCGGTATGGGGTTAGACCTCTGCTGTACACAGAGGAGATTTTATGGGGCTCGAGACCTCCATATAGCTCATGATATATTATACGTTCTTTGAGTGGCTCAGTATGCAATTCACGGTCTTGTCAGGCAATGCAATATATACATGGATCCCAATCATATAATTATCTATTCTCTGTCATGTGCACTCTGTATCTGCATATGTTACTTATTGAGTTTTATACTCATTAATATTCTTACATTGCAGAAGATACAGATAATATGTGAGTTGGAGGAGGAGCGCCGACTTTCCAACCGCGGCTTGTGTATATGAGCATTTTGACGCTGTGGTTTTCTGATAGACGATTTTGTAGTTATTTTGTGTGTGTTTGTATTATGTATATTTTACAAGAGGCCCACACAGCGAGGATGTATATATGTATATATTGGAGCATGTATATTTATGAGTGGAGTTTTCCTTTTCTTCTAGAAAGTTTAAAAGTTTTAAATTTTCTCATATTTTGTCAGTTCTAAGTCGAGTAGCGTCTTCCGATTTTACTAAATATTTATACAAATGTCCTTACATACGCGTGCGTGGGATCGAGGGATGTCGCAAGTAGTAACGTCTTTCTTAGAAGATAACAATAAAGGATGGTGGTCTGAGTGTAAACGGGGCAAACAAATACAGGAAACCTGATTCCACTGCTATAAGAACTCTTCATTACAAAAAGCTCTATCAAGACGAGACATCACCAACCTTCTCCCCTGGGAACCACGCCATGTAAAAAAAAAGGACCTTGGGAGTCAAGGTCAATCATGTTGCAAAGAGTCACACCAGCTCTGAAGTCTTCACAAGATCTTTGTTTAATGATACCCGTTGTCTCATGAGCACCCATAACGGGATTAAAATCGTCCAAAACCAACCAAGAACCAGTCACATGCAAGAATGATAAGGAGTCCCATAAGTTACGACGAATAATATAATCACAACTAGCATAGACAAAACTAGTAAAAAACAAAAAACTATTGAATATGAAATATAAAGTAATATGTTGGGAATGAGAGGCAATAACCTGAAAATTGGAGATGGCCAAAGTGCCAAATACCCAGACAAAAGGAAGTGCTTTATCATTTTCAGCTACTAAATGAAAATAAGGAGAACTCCAAAAGCGGGAAGGAATAGATCTAAACATACACATTGGTTTCGCTAAGCAAAGAATATCTGGTTTATGACGAATACACAAATCTATAAGAGATCTTTGGGTACCAATATTAGAGATACCCCGACAATTCCAATAAAGGACCTTCATTGAGAAGTGGTTTTTTAAGCCCTCGTGACAGGCTTAAAGTACTGAGCTTGAGAAGCTTTCTTCTTTTTCTTAGACTGCACTTCTTGCCAACCCTCTTCTTTTGATGTGAAGACCTTGGTTGTAGAGAGATCATTAGTGTACAAACTGTGGTCACTCTTAGATTCCATAAAAAAAGAGGAACTCTTCGGATCAGAAATACCTATCTCAGCAGCAAGGGCCTCAATATGCTCTTCATGAACCTCAGTGTTAACTACTTTATCCATATTCGAAATGTACTCCGAATCATGGTTTAAGGCTACATCCTCTTTAGAATTTACGATTTCATCAATGGCTGCCAACTCATCTTCTTTATCATAATTAGCTTTATTCTTTTCTAGGCTGTCAACTATTTCAACTTCATCTTCCATATTTCCAAAATGCACAAGAGAATTATTCTTGCCCAAATCCGATGCAAGAGAAGTGAAAGTTTTCGTTGCTAGCATATCTGGAGATTTTTTAACATCTTTAGAAACTACCTGATTGGTAATAGGCTTTGCAACATAGACTTGTTACTTCGGGGTTGATCCCTCACTCTTCTTAGTGATCTTTTCCTTGTCCTCTTTTTGGTTTATTATGATAACAATTAGAAGGAACATGGCCAATAGAGGAACAAGTAGAAAAAAAATCAGGAAGTCTCTCATAAGAGAGATAAACAAAACGATTTTCATCTCCGCTTTCAACTTAAATTGAGTCAAGCAAAGGATTCTTGAGGTCAATATCTACCAAAACTCGAGCAAAATGACCAAAACCCCCATTAAGAGTAGCCTGGTCAATCTTCAAAGGAATCTCCACAGCCCTAGCCAAATCAGAAAGGATTTGTGGATGCCAAAATTCCCATGGTAATTCATAAAAACAGACCTAAACTTGAATATTTGTAGTCTTTTGCTCACTAGGTACGAAACCGGGAACCCATGGCAGAAGTCTTAAGATACTTGGCTTAACATTCAAAGAACTCATACTCTAAACACGAGTCTTATCTTGCTCCGAAGTAAGCAAAATTAGAAAGTACCCCTTGCCCAAAGAAATAAGGTGCCAAGATAAAATTTTCCAAATTAAATCTAGTCTTGCCTTTAAATCAAGCAAAGACCAAGGTTTTTCACCCTTAGATAAAATGATACATCCAATAAGAGAAAACTTACAAAGATTCAATCGTTCTTCCACTGCAGTAGGATTAACCTTGACTGAAACGTAAGCACCCTTTTGTTGAGGAATAGAAGATGTGGAAGAGAGGGGCATAACCATTGTTTTCTTGTTGATAATCACATCAGCGAAGAATTTTGCATGGGGAGTCAAAGAAGAATCAGCCACAATGTTCTTCTTGTGGAATGAAAAAAGGTCTTTGTGACCCAAGATCTCGTCATCCATGGTGATCACGACAATCGGCACTGTAGCAAAATAAACAACACTAGCAAATCACTGTAGCGGGTAGGAACTATAGCGAAACCCTAGCAGATCACTATTCGGTACTGCAGCAGAAACCCTAGCAAATCCTCAATCAATTTTTTCTAAGCCAGATGTTTAGAATGATTTGTCTATTTTATAAGAAAAGCTGTTTTATAAATCTTGATCGTGAATTCAAACGTGTTCTCAGTGAAAAGCATAAATTCTTCAATCGAAGACTTTGGAATAACCAGATTTGAGACCTCCTGATCTTACTTCTCAACCGGACTCGGCCTAGGTTAAGGTGTTATGGAATTCTACCGTGCTATACCTATAGATTCATCATCTTCCGTAGAAAGTCAATATGTTATATGTGAGACGGTCGGAGCTATTTACGGTCAACGTATGCGATCAACAAGAACGTAATAGAGTTTTTGTTTCAGCAACAAGTGCCAATGGGCCGGGATTGGGAGTGGGGAGTTTGTTTGTTTTTTTTTTTTATATATTTTTTTGCATATTAGGCCATATTTTGTTTGCCACATTACATTATATTATATTAGTTTGTATTGTATTATACTATTATAATACTATGTTTAGTTTTATATTCTATTATGATATTGTATTAAAATATACCATGTTTGTTGAGTAGCTGTATTAGATTCTTAATAAACTTTTGAAATTGATATTTTTAGGGAATTTTCAAGAAAAAAATAGACCATTTTAAAAAGTTATTTTATAAAAAACATCATTTTTAATAGCTTATTTAGAAAATATCATTTTTAAGAGTTTATTTAGAAAAATACTTTTTTTCAAAGTTAATTTATAAAAATATCATTTTCTAAATATAAATTTAGAAAATATCACTTATAAAACTATTTAGAAATACTACATTTGAAAAGAATAAAGTGATTTGAGAGAGAGAAAAAAAAAAGAGCAGGAGAGAGAGTGAAATGAGAAAAAGGGATGAGATAGAAATTAAGGAGAGAAAGTGAATAAAGTGAATATTGTACGATACTATGTAAGACTTAAAATTAAATAATATGATGTAATACACTTTTTTTTCTGTATTATATAATACTTTTTGTATTGTATTATATTTTAATATTATATTAAATAGTATAATATAATATTAAGTTTAATTAGTACAATATAAAGTCATTTTAAAGCGTATTATACATGACCTTAATTAGATCTTCTTAGCATCACATATGTTTTGTAATTGAATAGACTATAGGATGGAAAAAAAATCAATGTTTTGCAAAATGAATAAGTTTAATTGACAATTGTATAATAATTCCTCCTCTCTCTTTTTCCCCCTTTTTGAAGGCAACACTTGTACAATAAATCAAAATGCATGTAATTAGGTTATGACTACTAGTGAGATAAATTTGTGTCTTTTATTTTGATACTAGAATGTAATTGGGAAATTGGGTCAAATGTCCTTTTTTGATAGTTTATTTTAGGTACTATACCCCTCTTCATACTTTTTAGCTAAAACCACCCATTTTAAATAAAGGTAGTGTACAATAACATATATGACCCTGTTTAAAATTGAAATAAAAAGAAAAAAGAAAAAAAAATACACAATTCTTTCTTCTTCATTGCAATATATCTTCCATCTCTTATCCCAACTCTCATCTCCACCTACCCATGCTCTCAGTAGAACTGGTTATTCTCACCCCACGATCCCCAAAACCTATCGAAAGTACGCCAGTCGCAACCTATTGAACCACCTCATTAACACTCATGATTATTTTTTGCAGATTAAAAGTTATTTTCTAGTTGAACTTGAAACTACAGTAAAAAATTAGAAAGTTTTTGGTCATTTTTTGAGCTTGAAAAGCTGTAAACTGGAAAATGGGTTGTCAAATGATGAGATCCGTTATGGAGAAGAAACACAAATCAGGATAGATAGGAGTGTCTAGTTTTCTAAACAGCTTATCTAGAACTCGACAAATTGTATATTATCGAGTACAAATTATTTTCTAGTAGGAATTAAAACTATAGTATAAAATTGAAATTTTTTGGATATTTTTTGAGCTTGAAAAGCTATAAACTATAAAATGGGTTGTAAAATAGAGAGATCCGCTATGGAGAAAAAACCCAGATTAGGATAGACAAGGGTGTCTAATTTTCTAGAACTCAACAAATTATACATAATTAAGTACATTTAATAGTATTGTCGAGTCTTGTCTCAACAATAATACATCTAGGCTCTCGACACTAAATTGATAATGCTAGACATAATTGTTGATCTATAGGTCAATTATAGTCATTACGTCGCTAGATATTATCTCAACTATGCTAGACACATTGTCTATCATAATAACGATAGACATACTGTCTAGTATGGCTGAGCATTTTCTGCTTAAATTGACCACACTAGACATCATGTCTAGCTTAGTGCAGCATTATATAAAGGTTATATTTAATTGGGTAATTTTTTTTTCTGAATAATGTCTTGATATGGTTAATGTATGCATATTGGTTGTTAAATAATTTTGGAGGGAAGTTATAAAAACAAAGGAAACTATTTCAATTTTTTTAAAAAATTAGATTCATAAGGTGTCAAGTGCAGTTGAGATTTTCCAAGACTTTTCTAGACATGCTGTCTAGTATTGTCGTTTCTTGTCTATTTAGCTCGACCACGCTGGACAAAGTGTCTAGCTTAGTCTAGTACCATGTAGTAAGTTCAAATTATGCATATTGGCTTATTGGTTGTTAAATAGTTTTGATAGGAAGTCATAAAAATAGAGGAAACTATTTCAAAATTTTTAGAAAATTAGATTGACATTCTAACATTGTTAAGATTAGCTTATACTATGCTAGACTAGATGCATTGTCTAGTAAGATCAATTCTTATATGTTTTGCTTGACCATGCTAGACACAGTGCCTAACTTAGTATAGTAGACACGAGTTATCTATCGTCCTAAATAAGTTACCTATCTAGTAGACACTATTATCTAGCTTCTCAGAAAATTTATCTATATTGTACATACTATTGTCTAGCTTCCCAGACAATTTATTTATCTAGCAGACACGATTGTCTAACTTTTCAAACAAGTTGTTTATTTGATAAATACTATTGTTTAGCTTCTCACATAAGTTATCTATCTTGTAGATAATATTGTTTAGCTTTCTAAATAAGTTGTCTACTTGCTAGACACTAAGCATAATCAGCTAAAATTTGACATAAACTAAATTAAATATAATATAATTATAAAATTAGTGAGTTTTGTAAACTTAAACACTACTTTGTTCAGTATTATTAGAAACTTAGTCACTACTATAATGAAAATATGTCATTATTACTATTGAAAACTTAGTCACAAATTTGTTATTTCTAATTACAAACTCAATAACTAAGTGTAATGAATAATAAGTACATTAAAGTACAAACTTAGTGAGTTTTGAATTATCGCTACTATAATAAAAATATGTCAACATTATTATTAGAAGCTTAGTCACAACTTTCTTCTTTCTAAACAAGGAGTCTAGCTATTAGACATAAGTTGTCTAGCTTCCCGGATAAGTTATCAATCTTATAGATATTATTGTCTAGTTTTCTAGACAAGTTATCTATCGACTAGACACTGACTATAACGAAATAAAATTTGGCATAAACCAAATTAAATACAATATAATTATAAAATTAGTGACTTTTGTAAACTCACTCACTACTTTATTCATTATTATTAGAAATTAAGTCACTATATAATGAAAATATGTCATCATTACTATTGGAACTTAGTCACAACTTTGTTCTTATAATTACAAAGTCAATAACTAGGTGTAATGCATAATAGGTACATTATATTAAATTATAAAATTAGTCAGTTTTGCATTATTATCATTACAATAATGAAAATATGTTACCATTATTATTGGAAACTTAGTAACTACTTTGTTCTTTGAAATTACAAACCTAATAATTATGTGTAATGAGTAATAAGTATATTAAATTATAAAATCAGTCGGTTTTAAATTATCATCACAACTATAATGAGAATATGTTACCATTATTATTGGAAACTTAGTCACAATTTTAAACTTTCCAAACAAGGAGTCTAGCTATTAGACAAGAGTTATCTATCTCTCCAGATATGTTGTCTATCTGATGAACACTTTTGTCTGGCATTCTAAACAAGTTGTCTTTCAGTTAGACATCATTATCTCATTTTTCAGATACATTATTTAGCTGCTAGATAATATTATTAAGCTTTCTAGACAAGTTATCTATCGACTATATACTAACTATAATAAAATGAAACTTGACACAAATTAAATTAAATAAAATATAATTACAAAATTAGTGAGTTTTGTAAACTATGTCGTTACTTTATTCATTACTATTGGAAACTTAGTCACAACATTATTCTTTATAACTACAAACTCAATAACTAGGTGTAATATATAATAAGTATATTATATTAAATTATAAAATTAGTAAATTTTGAATTATCATCACTATTATAATGAAAACATGTCACTATTATTATTGGAAACTGAGTCCTAACTTTGTTCTTCAAAATAAAAAACCCAATAACTATGTGTAATGAGTAATAAGTATATTAAATTACAAAATGAGTAAGTTTTGAATTATCATCATGATTATAATGAGAATATGTCACCATTACAATTGAAATTTTTTTTTTGGCTAGGGATTACGACTATAAACTTAATCACAATTTTGTTATTTCTAAACAAGGAGTCTAACTATTAGACACGAGTTATCTAACTCTTCATATATGTTGTCTATCCAATAGATATTTTTGTCTAGCTTTCCAGACATGCTGTCTATCGAATAGACACTATTGTCTAGTTTTTCATACATGTGGTCTATTTGTGAGATATTGTTGTCGAGCTTTTTAGACAACCTATCTATCTGATACACTTTTGTCTAGTTTTTCAGACAAGCTGTCTATTTGCTAAACAATATTGTAGGTCTTTCCAGATAAAGCTGTCTATCGACTATGTACTAACTATAATGACATAAAATTGAACATGAACCAAATTAAACACAATTTTAAATAAATTATAGTAAATCATAATTATAAAGACAAGAAATACAATGATAATATTTAAGACATACTAAGACCATTTATTGAGTACATCAGAGAATTTTTACATGAAGTTTTGTTGTATCTATAAATTTCACAATTTGAATTGTTTTTTCTTTTTTGATGGAGCATCGTATATCATTATTATCTTCTCTTAGATTTCTTCTATCATCAATCTCTAAACAAATGCTTTGTTACAAGCTATATTTCATGACTTTCTTACTTAGATCACATATAGTATGATATTGTCTTTCTTCTACTATCAAATAAAAGCCATCATATTTCCGTTTTTTTTATAACTATTGGAACAATATCTATGTCAAAGACATTCTTCTCGATTTTTGTACTTTCATATATCTCATCTATTAATTAGTTGAAAGTTATGTTCAGTTCAACTATAATGTATTTTGATCGTTCTTTTTCCATTCCAATTTCGAGAACCTTCATTATTTTTCCAATGCCATTAAATAATATTATTATGAGTATTGATGACATATCTAAATAACAAATAAAGTACAAAAGAAAAAGAAGGCATATATATTAGCAAATATAAAATACTAAATTCATTTGGGTTTCTTATGTGTTAGTAGCTAGACCTATGTTTTGAATAGTCAGATATATATTTCTAATAGATAAACATGTATTTCGAGTAGTTGGACATGTTTCTTTAGTTTCTAGACAATAGTGTATAATGGCTAGACAAAAGTGTCAACTTTTCTAGACACAATGTCTAATCACTCGATTCCACTATTGAGAATGATAGACAATATGTCTAGCATAGTCAAGAAGTGTTTAGCTCCTAGACGATAATCATTAGTCTTTAGCTCAATAGGTATGTCTAAAACTTTCTAAGTAGCGTCGAGAGCCTAGATATATAATTATTGAGATAAAACTTGACAACACTGTCAAGCATAGTCGATAATGTACAATTCATCGAGTTCTAGATAAGTTATCTAAAAACTAGACAGACCCATTTATCCTGATTTGAGTTTCGTTGAGTTCTAGATAAGCCATCAAGAAGCTAGATAGGCTTGTCTATCCCGATCTGGGTTTTTTCTTCACATAAGATATCGTTGTTTTACAATCCATTTTCTTGTTTATAGCTTTTCATACTTAAAAAATGACCAAAAATTTTCTATTTTCTATTATAGTTTTAAGTTCTACTGAAAAACAATTTCTAATATACTAATCAAACTTATATTGACAAAGAAAGATTTTTTAGAAATGTAATTCCTACTTCTTTATTAGAAGCTTGAACCCTGAAATAGGAAAATAATCAAAGAGAAAAGTATAATAATAAGGAGAACCATGTTCTTGACTCTTAATTGACAAAAAAATAGCTTCTTTTTCCCGTTGTTTCCATGTTTTCGGCTGAAATAGGGTGATAATAATAAGGAAGAAATAGTAAAGGAAGAAGAAGGGGACGAGAAATGAGGAAAATAATATCGTCCCTGATAATCTAGTGTCAGTTGTTAGTATACTATTAAGGGTATATTAGTCTTTACAATCAATATTTTACTTAAAAGATGTAATTATGCAAAAATTATAAAAGTGGGTGCACTTCCTCAAAACCACTTTCTACAAAAGGTATTTTGCAAAAAAGCCCTTTTTTTAATCATTCATTTCAAATTTAACTACGGTTATATATGTAATTCTACACAATCATTATCTAAAAAAGGTGGTTTTATCCAAAAATTTTCAACATGGGTGTAGTCTCTAAAATCAGCTGCCAAGAAAGGGCATTTGATCCAATTTCCCCAACATTTACTTTATGTTTGCAAAACTTCATATGTCTTTACGTTTTACGTGAATTCCTTCACTTAGCTTACTAATCCTTATCGTCAGCGAAAATTAATAAATAAATAAATAACTAAACTTTATTTGTGAAATTACATTTGTATCTTGGCCTCTTTTGTGCTGATAATATTTTAAGTCAAGCTCAAGTACTTAAGTAACCTTTTAAAATAACGTTTTCATCTTTAAGAATCCTCATATCTATTTTGTACTTTTTGGTGCCAAGAAGAGAACTATTCACTCGTTCATTTGACTAAATAAGGTAAAAAAAATTTTATTTGTGAAATTATATTTGTATCCTTGCCTCTTTTGTACTAATAATATTTTAAGTCCAGCTCAAGTACTTTTTTTTTTCATCTTCAAGTACTTAAGTAATCTTATAAAATAACTTTTTCATCTTCAAGAATCCTCATTTCTACTTTTTTGTACCAACTACCAGGAAGAGAACCAATTCACGTGACTAAACAAGGGAAAAACTCGATGATATAGGAAAATTGACTTGAATAGTATAAATTTGGGCTAAATTAACTTTTTTAATTAACTTTTTCAAAATAACATTTATACATCAAAATAATAACTTTTTTAGTTATTTTAAAAGAGAGAAAAAATAGTCATTCTGAAACTATCCTTCTGTCATTTTATGCTTTGTTATTAGTAGTCATAATTTTGTCACTAATGGTCACGATTTTTTTATGAAATAATTTATTTTACATTGTTACGAATATTGTGTGTTTTTTAAGACATGTGTAATGTCATAATTTTGTGACTAATAGTCACAATTTTTATGACGCATTTTTTTAAATTGTTACATTACTCACAATTTTGTTACTATTAATCATAATTTTGTAACTGATGGTCACACTTTATTTTATATCGTTACGAATAATTGGGGCAATTTATACTTTAATTGTGATAGGCAAAATCAAAAGATAAAAAACATGCCACTTTATTCATCTTAATTTGTTTAATTATACACAATTAGTCATACAACTAATGTTCCACTAAACATTATTCATTTTCTTCATTGTTTCAAAGAAACTATTTATCAAATTACAGTTTAATAAATTATGTAAATATTTCTTACAATATGAGAATCTCATTTACTAAATTAGTGCCTACCTCACAAAATCAAAATAAGTATTCATATTGGCTAACAATAGCTTAGTAAAAATTATTTAACAATGGCTAATAATACTTATAATCTACACAAAATCTAATTTTCACATAAAAATTCGTAACTTACAGATTAGTAGTCACAATGTATGACTTAAGGTCATATAATTCCTGATAGTAGTTAAGATCGTTGACTTAAAGTCACAAAGATTGTGACAATCATATATTTGTGATTATTATCAATGACTTAGTAATTTATAACAATATCTAATAATACCCTAAACTCATAGAAATTTTATTTTTTCACATAAAAAATTATGCCATCAAGATTAGCAGTGTGTGTTTCAAAAACAAAAATCAGAAAAAAATTTATAGTACGTAACTGTAAGTGACACAATTCGTGATAATCATAGGTTTCTCACGATTCCGAAAAATACATGATCTGTTTTATAACTATAACTCACAAAATTTGTGATAGTTACACATTTTTTTCTTACTCCCAGTCCGTCATTTTCTTCAACCTCTGTTTTGTAGTTTCTCTTCTTTGGTTTTCAAACAAAAGGATAATATGTGACTCAGAGAAGAAGAAGACGACTAAAACTAGTCCAAAGAGACTCTTTCTCAAAGTTGATTCCATCAGTAGGATCCAATAGAATAGATGCATCATAGCTCTTAAAGATTAGACCAAATTCAAAATTAGCGAGAACTCACAATAACCCAATTCGTACAAATATATATACAATTAAAAGATGTAAAAGAACCAAAATTTTAAGGAAAGAACAAAAACCTAGATCACAATCAATAAGAAAGAGCACCTAGATGAAGCAATTATAGAAGATGAGGTAGAGGAGTGTCGAGGCCACGTTGGACTAGTGTTAGTACACATTTTCGATTGCGGCTCAGATGATGAGCTCGACATTTGGGCATGACTCACCGTAGAAATTATATCAAAGCGGATGAAAATTTGACCCCTCTTTTTCCTAGAATCTGAATCGACGTTAAACCCACCATCACCACCGGCCCTCAAACCCGAAGATGAGGATCCATCTTAGTGGTGAATCTTAAAAGAATCGACGAGTTTCCAGAAAAAAAAAAAAAAAAAAGAAAGAAAGAAAGAAAGAAAATAACAACAATTGTGGGTTTAGAAGTAGGTGCTGGGGTAAGATACACTAGTCGTTACATGATATACACTAGCCGATATGAATAAGTCCAATGGGTTTCTAATGGAGCCCCAAGCAGTAGGGTGGCTTAGCATAATGGTTGGGCCCACGTCCAATACTCATATGCAAGCCCAAGTACAAGTGGACAATATATCTCATGTGCCAATACTTGGTTTGCAGGATTATTTTACGAAAATTTGACATTGATAGTGGTAGTTTGAACTAAAATAACTAATTTAATAGCATCTCCAATAAAAGTGCTATATAATTCATGCCAATAAAGTATTTTCCAAAAAATGACTAATGTTATGTTAAATTTTAGCATGTGTGTAAATTTACGATATTACTATTATAGAGTGTGTTGAAATTTAAAATATTATCATTGGCATATATTTGAATTTACGATGTTTATATTATAGTATGATTATAATTTTACAATATTTCCATTATTTGAATTCATAATGTGGCCAAATTTGAAACGTTTAAATTTTTTTGTTTTATCTAAATTTTATTTACAATTTTATCTTCACTAAATTTCAATAAATTAGAACTCTCATTCACTATTTTGCTACTTAGATATTTTATAAAATAAAGAATATTATTCGAACACTTTATGAATATAATGGAGTTTTAATGATTAAAAAATGGATGGCAAAATAAGAAACTTTCATATTAGAAAATATGTACTTTGTAGATGGTCTAATATAGTCATTATCTACAATGTGCCTAATTTAATTTTATTATGTATAAATTTTTACAATATGGTTATTGTGTTAAAATTGAAAATATGTATAAACTTTACAATGTAGCCAATTAATACATATGTATCCTTTTCTTTTTTAACTTTTTTATTAAATTTTATTCACAAAACTACATTGAATTTTTCCCATTTAAACAAAAGATGAGTGTTCATTCATTAAAAATAAAATAAACTAAAAAAAAGAATATGAGTTATTATATTGGTAGATAAAGTAAGCGAAGCTTTTATCATTAGTAATTAGATGATATAATAATAGGAATTATTAGTAAAAAAAAAAAGGAGAAGAATTGAAAATAAAAATAGTGTTCAAATATAAAATAACATTTTTTTAGCATGTACTCGTTGGAGTAAATCTTAAAGGAAGTGTGCTAAATATAGCTAGTTATTTCAAATATAACATTAGTATAAAATTGTTTAGCATTTTGCATTGAAAATGATCTAAAAGTATTTTAAAAAATAATTTTTTAGTATTATTATACATTTGAATCACATAATTAATTTGTGACCATATATATAATACTGTCACAAATATTATGACATCATCAGAAAAGTTATTTTTAAAATACTCATAAAAAAGTCATTTTTGTCGAAATACTCTAATTAGGTCCATTTCTCTTATTTTATGAGATTGTATTAGAATAGATTGAATCAGAATAAACTTAATATAATATTATATATTTGATGTGATATTAGATTAGATTAAGATTATTTTTTATGAGATATGATCCACTAGTATTAGAATGTGTAATTGAAGTATTTTAAATTTATTCTAAAAAGAATAAAATTGTACTTTAAATGTGAAATTCATTAGTTTTGGAATTTAAAATGAAAGTTGAGCCCACTAATATTAGGTATGAGATTAGTTATTTGGTAATTCCACAATTTTGAATAAAATAGCTATATTATTCGTATTGGAGTACTTTTTAGATATAGATTATTTATTGTGGGACCCGTTCCCAAGCCATACGCCACATGGATGGCCAAGCAGTTGAACAGGTCACAAAAGGGGTCTACCATCCGACAGGTGTCGAGAGTGATTAGTTAAAGGCTACGCGGGACGCACATGATCTCACAATCGGCCATTAGGCCGTCCGAAGTTAGGGCCGAGCCCACCACAAACCCTGGACAGTCTTAGCCCAATCCGACCCTTACCTCGACAACTGGGGGGTCGGATGCCCCAAGGGTCTTCCACCTGAATACAATGAAAAGCAGCTCACGACTCCAAACCCAGATATAGCATTTAATACGATCCTGGGTAGGTATGCGTAAGGGACAAGCCATCCTGACAGAATGGTAATTCATCTAAATCTCACCCCTGATAGATTCAAGCTGTAGGAGGCGGCGGAAATCAGGCTACGGCGATACAGAGGAGATCACGGAAATCTCGGCCCGTGACTTCTGAAAAAGACTTTGAGCCGGAAGGTACTCAGTCCGGAGATTGAGACTTGCATGGTTCACGATCTCAGGACTATACATATATGAGCCATGCGTTCCCGAGAGGGGCATGTACACTTACAGAGAGAAATATATAAAAAAGCTTAAGAGCAAAAAAATACATACTGAACTAATTCCTTACTACTCTGTATAAAAAATAAAACCACTAACTTAAGCATCGGAGAGTCTTTGCAGGTAGCCACCCCCGCCTCTCCGATCTTGCTTGGAGTTCAGAGTACTTTGGGATAGCAAGGACACATTGACAGTTAGAGAACACATCATCGGCAGTTCAGAGACACGTGGACGGCTGGTGAGAAACCGCTCCAACAGTTTGGTGCCGTCAGTGGGAAATAATGGTTGAACGTGAGAAAAAGAGTAGGAGACTCGCGATTGCGCTCTCCATGGACAAAAAGCCATACAACGTCTGATGGCACCCTCAAGGATGACAACCAGGAGCGCAGGTCCCGATGCCGAAGGGAGCTCCCGAGAAGCACGACTGGATCTGGAGCAGAAGCTGGATCATATGCTTGCCGCACTTGCGGAAGCAAACCGAAAGGCAGACATAGCCCACGAAGCCATCCTAGGTTTAAGGGACAAAGTCGCAGAGGTACGCAGAGATAACACCCGCCTCGAAGGGCTGCTAGCAAGTGAAGACAGGACCCAGTGGAGAGAAGATTTTGATGAAGAGGTCCAGCAAGAATTCGGAAATCAACCGCGAGGGGAAGCTTCCACACCCTCCGGATCGTATATGCAGGGGGCATGTCAAAGCCAATCGAGACCCTTCCAAACCAGGGGTGCAATGGGCGGAAGACGCCATGGAAGCCTAGGAGGTACGCCTCCCGACTAGAAGCAAAAGATGATGACGGAGTTGGGTAAGAGACTCGGGGCCTATCACAGCCAGACCCCCGACGATCTGGTAGAGCAAACTGTGCGAGGGATCAACCGGACGGCCTTCGCCAACTGGATCCAGATGGAGCCCAGGCCGAGGGACTTCACGACCCCGACCTTCAAGCCGTTTGAGGGAAAAACTGACCCCCTCGACCATATATACCACTTTCAGCAGAAGATAGCTTTGGAGACCAGGGACGAGGTTGTGATCAGTAAAGTCTTCTCTACGACCCTGGCAAAACCAGCCCTGCTATGGTTCAGGTAGCTCCTAGAAAAATTCATAAACGGGTTTGAGGATTTCTGCAAACTCTTCTTGAAGCAGTACGCGGGTGTACAGAGACAGCAAAAAACCATGTGAGACCTGGATTGATTAGAGCAGGCCGCAGATGAGTCTCCGCGACAGTACCTCTCGCGCTTCCTCGAGGTAATGTCCCTGGTCCATAAGGCCGACTCGGTCCAAGCCGCAGGCTCATTCGTCAAGAGCCTGCAGCCAGGATCAATGTTATCGGACCTCCTCCTCTTGAATCTTCTGTACAATATGGCGGATGTCTAAGCGAAGTCGGAGGGGGTATTCAGGGCACTGGAAAGCTACCAGAAGGCGCTCAAAACCTCCGCCGCGATAACGACGATGCCGGTACAAATCCCGGCTCTACAAGGGGTGAAGAGGCCCTCGCCGGGCCAAGGGCCGGCCCTGAAGTAGGAAGCCCCTAACCGTAATAGTCAGGAAGATGGCAAGAGGAGGAAGACGTCTCGCGACCCGCTGCTGAGGTATGAGCTCAACATGCCGATCGACGTGATCTACCTCCAAAACAAGGACAGGGGCTTTTTCAAAGGCTCGCCCAAATCTGGCGTCTTTGAGCATATGAAGAATAGGAGCAGGTTTTGCCAGTTTCACAAAGATTTCGGGCACGACACCATCTGCTGCCGTAGCCTTTATGCACAGGTCATGATGGCGATCTACGCTGGCAAGCTGAAATAATATGTGAAAACCGGCGGAGCCTAGCCGCTGAAGACGTCGCCAGGTCTGAAAAAGGGAAGCAGATCCAAGTCTCTAGGTCAGGAGAGCAGACCCTGAGAATAGTGCCGACCATAGTGGGCAGGCCAGTGCCGAGCCAGGATCAAGAAGAGAAGGAGAAATGCCTCAAAAGAACTGAGGGAAGGGTGAAGCGCCTGAGGGGGATGGGCCATTCCGTCAACCATTTGACGTCAGGAGAGAGCCGCACCTCTGCCACCCGCATCGTTTTAACCCAGCAAGATCTAACTACAGTGCGCCAGCCTCACGACGACCCCCTGGTGATTAAGTTACATATCAGCTCCGTAATGGTCGGGAGGGTCCTGGTCGATGGTGGCAGCAGCGTCGATATCCTATTCCTCAAGACATTCGAGAATATAGGTCTGGATTGAAGCGCGCTTAGGCCGACCTGTCAGCTGCTGTTCGCTTTCGACAGCACGAGGGTCTGCCCTTTGGGCATCGTGACCCTGAATGTCTGAGCTGTCGAGAGATGCTTGGACATGGATTTCGTCGTCATTGACTGCCAGTCCTCCTTCAACGTCATCATGGGAAGGGGATGGATCCACGCCATGCATGGGGTCACTTCCACCCTCCACCAGGTCTTGAGATGTCTATTAAAGGATGGTTCCAACACGATAGACATCAGGGGAGACCAGGCCTCTGCAAAGAAATGCTTTTCAGCCGCACTGAGGGGAGCCGACGCGGGTGCAAGCACTGCAACCAGGAAAGGATAGCAATCAGAGGACCACCTGCCAGCGTATATGAAGCGAATCGAAGAGAAATCTGACAGTCCCAAGTCAACGATCGAGGAGCTGGTAGCGGTTCTTTTGAAAGAGGCAGAGCCGGTGAATGTGGTTTTACTCGGGGCCTTACTACCCGAGGAGCAAAAGAACGAAATGTTGGAATTCCTGAAGTGGAACGAGGACGTCTTCGCATGGTCCCATGACGACATGCCTGGGATAGACCCCACACACACCTGCCACCAGTTGAACATAGATGACAATTTCCCGTCAGTCAGACAGAAGCCCCGAAGGTTTGCACTAGAGAAAAACATTGCGATCAACAAGGAGGTAGAGAAGCTGCTGGAGAATGGTCTGATCAGGGAATGCGTGTACCCGTGTTGGGTCTCCAACCTGGTAGTGGTGAAGAAGAAAAATGGTGATGACCGTATTTGCATAGACTTCACCAACCTGAATAAGGCCTGTCCGAAGGATAGCTTTCCCCTACTGAGAATCGACCAAATGATAGATGTGACAGCGGGATTCAACAGAATGAGCTTTTTGGATGCCTATTCTGGGTACAACCAGATTCCTCTATACGCGGAAGATCAGATCCATACGGCTTTTATCACGGAGCGGGGTCTGTACTACTACAGGCATATGTCGTTTGGCTTGAAGAACGCGGGGGCAACCTACCAAAGATTCATGAATAAAATGTTCGCCGGGCTATTAGGGGAGACGATGGAGGTCTATATTGACGATATGGTCGTAAAGAGCAGAGAAGATTCAGACCATCTGAGACACCTAGACGAATGTTTTCAGATTCTGAGGCAATATCGGATGCGTCTGAATCCCAAGAAATGTGCGTCTGGGGTGTCCTCCGGTCAATTCCTAGGACATATTGTGAGCAGGAGGGGTATTAAGGCAAACCCGACCCAGCTGACCTCGATCGCAAATGTGCAGAGACCCTCGACCGTTCGAGAGGTCTAACGCCTGGCCAGAAAGATAGCCGCCCTCAGCTAATTCGTCTCCAAGATGTCCGACCGGTGCAAACCTTTCTTCCAATGCTTGAAGAGAAGCTCCACTGTCGTCTGGGGGGAGGAACAGGACAGGGTACTGATAGATTTCAAGATGTATTTGAGTCACCCACCTATCCTAGTTTCCCCTGCAGAAGGGGAGCGCCTGTACACCTATTTAGCAGTATCCGAAGTAGCGATCAGTGCCGTACTATTCATCGAGGAAGATGGCAAGCAGAAACCAGTGTTTTACATAAGCTGCATACTCCTGGATGTCGAGACACGATACAGTGTGGCAGAAAAGCTGGTCCTTGCTCTGGTCAATGCTAAAAGGAAACTCCGGCAGTACTTTGAGGCACACTCGGTCACCGTGTATACTGATTTCTCTATCCGTCAAATTTTGGCCAAGCCAGACTTGTTGAGACGACTGACCAAATGGGCCATCGAGCTAGAAATATACGATATCGAGTATCGGCCTAGAGCGGCGAAGAAAGGACAAGTCATGGCGGATTTTCTGGTGGAAATCGAGTCCTTCGGCGAGCAGCATGACCCGTGTCAGATGTCCCAGCTCTGCCCTCCTTCAGCAGCCTGGACGCTTCACATCGATGGATCCACGAATGCCTCAGGGTCAGGTATCGGCATAGTCTTTCAGACCCCAACGGGTCTTAGGATTGAGAAGGTGTTAAGGCTCGGCTTCCAAGCTATTAACAATGAGGCAGAGTACGAAGTACTACTGCAAGGCCTTGAGCTAGTACTGCACTTCAGAGTCGAGGACATTGCAGTAAAGACTGACTCGCAGTTGATTGCGGGTCAGGTCAGAGGAGTCTTCGAAGTAAAAGAACTGAGGTTGCACAGGTACTTCTCCAAGGTAATGGGGAAAAAAGCTCGTTTTGGCAATTTCAATATCGAACCAATTCCCAGGGAGATGAACCAGAGGGCCGACGAGCTAGCTAAGAGTGCGTCAATCAGGGATATGACTAGAAGTATAGAAGTTCTCCTAGAAGGCGAGAGCATGGAAGACCCCCCGCAGACCCCTGCGCACCATGTGTTCGCAACTAGAACTGCTGACGAAGGGTGGATGAAGCCCATCATCCAGTATTTGACATTGGGGAACCTACCCACGGACCCCCAAGAAGCAAGGTCAGTCAGGTTGAAGGCAGCCAGGTACTCGATGGTGGGGAAATGATTATACAGGAGATCGATGATGGGACCAATGCTGCGGTGCATAGGTCCCGATGAAGCGCAAAAGCTAATGGAGGAAATCCATGAGGGAGTATGCGACAACCACTCTGGCGGACGTAGCCTCACCCACAAGGCTTTAACAGCTGGATACTTCTGGCCATACATGATGACTGAAGCAACCCGATTCGTCAAGAAATGTGATAAGTGCCAGAGGTTTGTCCCAATGAAACGCTAGCCCGTGGAGGTACTTCATTCGAATATAAGCCCCTGGCTGTTTGCCAAATGGGGTCTGGACATCATCGGAGAGCTCCCCAGAAGTCTAAGGGGAAGGAGGTATGTCCTGTTGGCCACAGATTACTTCACCAAATGGATAGAAACTGAAGCCTACGTGACTATTAGCAAGATAAACACGATTAACTTCATCTGGAAGAACATAATCTGTTGGTTCAGGATTCTGAAAGAGATACATGCCGATCATGGCACGTAGTTCCAAAATGCTAAGGTCAAGGAACTGTGCGAGCTGTATGATATAAGGCTCAGTTTCTCTTCCGTGAACTACCCACAGGGGAACGGTCAAGCGGAGGCAATAAACAAAGCCGTATTTAGCAACATCAGAAAAGAAACTGCAGGATGCTAAAGGCAAGTGGTTAGAAGAGCTGCCGGCCGTTGTATGGGCTCATCGAACCACGAAGCGGAGGTCAACCGAAAGAACACCATTCGCCATGGTCTACGGATCAGAGGCTGTGATCCTGACAGAGGTCGACCTCCCGACCCTCCGCTCAGAAGTGGTAAAAGATTCCCCCTTAAACGAACTCCAGCTAAGCTGCAACACAGACCTCCTGGAGGAAACGAGAGATATGGCCCTGGTCCACCTAGCTTCATACCACCAACAAGCTAGGACCTACTACGCAAAAGAGGTTAGTACTCGGTGGTTCAATGCTGGGGATTGGGTCTTGAAAGTTAGAACAGGGAATTCCTCGAAACTGGATTCCAATTGGATCGGACCCTATGAAGTGATCAAAGCACTCGACAATGGTGCGTATATCCTGAAAGAGCTCAAGACGGGAAAAAACCTGCCAAACACATGGAACGCTCAGCACTTGAAAAAATATTACGTGTAAGACACATGCATATGATGTAAGACCATGAGAATGCTTATATTATTGAAAAGCTTAAATCCAAAACAGGTCAAGTTCCCTTTTTTCCGCTTAGATTCATCTTACGGATTGCTATGCAAAAAGGGTCTGCCCACAGTGGTAGACCCCACGCACTATTCATGCGTGAGACCCACGGGAATGAGTCTGCCCACGGAGGCAGATCCAACATTTTGTGTTGCCACGAAAAAGGTTCTGCCGCAGTTGCAGACCATACGCACTACTCATACAAAAAACACTCGTACTATAGGAATCACGTCGCTAGTCGACGACCTGAGAAAACGCACGAAGAGGAAATACCTGTGCAACAAAATCTTGCCAGCAGACCTCAAAAACGCTCGTACTATAGGAATCACGTCGCTAGTCGATGACCTGAGAAAACGCACGAAGAGGAAATAGCTATGCAACAAAAACTTGCCAGCAGACCTCAAAAACGCTCGTACTATGGGAGTCACGTCGCTCGTCGACGACCCGAGAAAACGTACGAAGAGGAAATAGCTATGCAACAAAATCTTGCCAGCAGATCTCAAAAACGCTCATACTATGGGAGTCACGTCGCTCGTCGACGACCCGAGAAAATGTACGAAGAGGAAATAGCTGTTCAACACAATCTTGCCAGCAGACCTAAAAAATGCTCGTACTATGGGAGTCACGTCGCTCGTCAACGACCAGAGAAAATGTACGAAGAGGAAATAGCTGTGCAACAAAATCTTGCCAGCAGACCTCAAAAACGCTCGTACTATGGGAGTCACGTCGCTCGTCGACGACCCGAGAAAATGTACGAAGAAGAAATAGCTATGCAACAAAATCTTGCCAGCAGACCTCAAAAACGCTCGCACTATGGGACTCACGTCGCTTGTCGATGACCCGAGAAAATGTGCAAAGAGGAAACTGTTGTGCAACCAAAAACTTGCCAACAGGTCTCAAAAATGCTCGCACTATGGGAATCACGTCGCTCGTCGACGACCCGAGAAAACGTGCGAAGAGAAAACTGCAGTGAAACCAAAAACTTGCCAACAGGTCTCAAAAATGCTCGTACTATGGGAATCACGTCGCTCGTCGACGACCCGAGAAAACGTACGAAGAGGAAACTGCTGTGCAACCAAAAACTTACCAGCAGGTCTCAAAAATGCTCGCACTATGGGAATCACGTCGCTCGTCGACAACCCAAGAAAACGTGCGAAGAGGAAACTGTTGTGTAACAAAAAACTTGCCAGCAGGTCTCAAAAATGCTCGCACTTTGGGACTCACGTCGCTCGTCGATGACCCGAGAAAACGTGCGAAGAGGAAACTGCTGCGCAACCAAAAATTTGCCAGCAGGTCTCAAAAATGCTCGCACTATGGGACTCGCGTCGCTCGTCGACGACTCGAGAAAACGTGCGAAGAGGAAACTGCTGTGCAACCAAAAACTTGCCAGCAGATTTCAAAAATACTCGTACTATGAGAATCACGTCACTCGTCGACGGCCTAAGAAAACGTACGAAGAAGAAATTGCTCTACAACCAAAAACTTACCAGCAGACCTCGAAAACGATCATACTCTGGGAATCGAATCGTGCAATAAAATACTTGTTGATGACCCAAGAAAACGTACAAAGAGAAAGGGGGTATGCAACCCAAAACTTGCCAGTGGACCCCCCAAGGAACACATTTAGCTACATGAAGAGCTAAAAGAAAGCAGGGTCGGGATCCACCCGTTGGAAGTGGACCCTCCCTAAGGAATGTTTTGGCTACACGAAGAGCTAAAGGGAAACAGACTCTAGCCAGGGGATGATTTATTTTTGCATGATCAGGGCGTGAACGGATTTGGAGTCTACCCGTTGGAAGTAGTCCAGAACCAAACCAAATGTGAAGACAGAAATCAAGATTAAAACCTATTTATTATGTCCTAAAAATATAAAGTGCACAGATAATAGTGGTGAGCACTCATGAACCCTACTTACGAGATACAGGTCTAGAGCGGACTCTTAAGGAGACGTCGGAGTGATAATGCCCTATTTGTTCCCGATAAGAGCCAAGCCCAGGCCTTCTCCTTTGCAACGATGGGTCTAAACAATGGTCGACCAATCTTGGAGCTGGTTCTGAGCACGGTCTCATTTAGGGTCGGAGAAATCTAGCCACACGCGTGGGTCGAACTCTGCCAAAACAAGTTATAACAAGAGTTATACTTCCGTGAAACCGGATGAGCCAAAACTTGCGCCCCTATCTCTGGAGCAAATCTTGGTAGTCATGACCTGAGGAAGACTCACTAGTAGTCCGAAATCGAGTCCTTACAATTATTTATACAGACGGTCGGATACAAAAGAAAACAGACTAAAAGTAGTGGCATATTTCTTATTATTTATTCAAAGGATTACAATGAATGTTAGCTTTACAAATATACAGAGTTTGGGGTCCTAGTTGCCTCCGTCCGAGGGGGTGCGGCCAACCCCGGCGCTTGGACCAGCCTCGGAGAAGGGTGGCATGGCCGGGTAGGATTCGTCACTAGAAATAATGACCGTGCCTGACCCCTCACCAGTTGAGACCCCGAGACTAGGCTGAGCATCTGGAACCTCTGAAGTTCAATCTAGAAGGCCAGAAGCGGGGACAAGCTCTATGGCACCAGAAGCAGATGTAGAGGGCCCCTCCTTCTCCGCGGCAAGCATCTTCAGCACGTCAGCTGGATACGTGATACTGATCTCGTCCCCGAGCTGCTGCATATAGTGCTTGACGGAGTAATGGTCCCTCTCGACACCTTTCTGATTGTCAAATTGGTCTGGCGTTACCACCTCGGCGTGGCCTTCGAACTCTCTATTCTCCCAGCCAGACCTGTAACTTTCCGCAGAAAGGACGTCTACCTGCCTCTGGTACCTCGTCTTCAGTTTATCCGCGTCTGCCAACCTATCCTTCAGCGCCGCCAGTCTGAGCTCCGCTTGCTGCTGCAATAAATCGACCAAAAAAGTGTTAATACCGGCAAGGTCCTCGTAGTGTTTGCGAGACATCTCCACCTGAGCACCCATCAGATTCTTATAATCCGAGAAGAGACATCGGTTTACCTCGTTGGACCAGTCAAGTTTGTGTCACAGAGAGTGGGCCTCAAGCTTGGATGTCACCTCGGCTTTTCTCGCTTCCTTGGCATCCTCAACAGCCTAGTCACGAGTGATGAAGGCCAGCCCCATCTCAGCACTGGCGCTCTGCAACTCTTGCTCCTTGACCCTTAGCTCGTTCTGGGCCAGTCTAGTGGCCTCGGAGTGGGCAAGTTTGTCAGCCTCCACCTCAGCTAGTCTCGCAGCCAGCTCCTCGCGTCTAGCCCCCTCGGCGCTCAGAGCTTGAGCCACCGCACTGCTGATCCTCACCTCCTCGAGGCTTCGATATAAGTCAAAGTCGGACCTCAATTCGGTGAGGGCGGCCTCGCTACGCTCGGCCAATGCAGAGCAGGAACTCAGCTCCCCAGTTAGATTCCTGACACGAGAAGAGTAGAAGGACTGGATGGTAGTCAGCTGCAAGTTAAACAACAAAGGCGGAGTCAGCATTTAGCAAAGATTTTGAAAAACATAGAAGTGACCGAATGGAACAAACCTGCACGAAGGTGCGATTGCTGACGAGCTCGACATTCTCCAAAGAGAGCGCCTCCAGCCCCGGCTCTACAGCTGGACCCTCCCTTTGGGCGTCGCCTGCACTTGGGGAACGCAGCCCTGCCCCACTGGCCGCAAGGGCACCCTCTCTGCCCGCCGGGCATGCCTCCGAGGCAATGGCGATAGGGACTGAGGGAAGTCTAGAGCCATCAGGAGCACCATCGGTCACGGTGGGAGGCAGTGCATCTCCTCTGGGGATACTACTGCGTGCCGACCGTTTTCTCCTTAGAAGGGTCAGCGTCGCCCCATCGTCGTCACTGTCAGACGAGGGGGCGATCCTGCCCCTCTTCTCCACCCGACCCTCTTCTTCGTTGGACGAGCCAACCTCGCGTTGCCACTTTGTAGGGACCGAGGGAGGGGAGGATAGTCTATATTTCAATCTCGAAGCTCCCCCACTGAGCTCAGCGATCTCTCCACCGAGGCTAACAGCGCTCGATTTAGAACCAGAGTCAGGGGTGGAGGAGATTGCTGCAGCAAAACCCCCAGATGGACTCGGCATCGTCTTTCACCCCTGCACAATCCGTGTGGTAGACAGTCCCTCGGATGGAGTTCCGCCTGCATTGGAGCGAGGGACTATTGGCATTTCACCTCCAAAAAGCACCACGAGGTGCTGGCCAGCGGGTGCCTTAATATGAGCCTTGTGTGCCACGGCCCCCCTTGATGGGTGAGGGGTCAGCCGATAGGCCCATCTCAGAACCTGCAGAGAACAAATAATATGTTTAGCTCACGGCCACAATCCGACCCACGAAACTCGAGGATGCGAAAACGAACTCACCCTTAGCCTTCTTGGGGGCAGCGGTCTCCTCGCTGCGGAGCCTGACACACTCTGCGGCTACAAGCTTCACGGCCTCCTCGAGCTCGTGGCTAGTCGGCGCCACCAGGTCGTTGGAGCCTGCTAATTGGCTTGAAGCCGTAACCTGCTGACCCACCATGGTAATTCTATCATGCTCATCCTGGCGGAATCGGTTTAGGGCAGAGGCGTCAAGTCGACTCCGCATATACTTGGTGATGACCTAGGTATCCAGAGGAAATGAGAGGTAAGACACTATCTTGGGCATCATGTTCAACACCAAGGGGTTGAGGACGGCCTGGATGTGCCGGCAATCCTCGGGAGATCAGAAGATGACTATCCCCTCCAGGTTTTTGAGCCGCCCCGCTGACAAGTGCGGCTCGAACCTACTCTCTTCTACCGAGGCTGCATAAGACAAAATAACGTGAGCAATAACAGACAGAGAGAACATAGACTCGACAATCACGACCTGGCACTTACTCTGCAGGAAGGCTGAGGGAACTTGGAAGTGCTCGCCATTCACCCAAGGGGAGCACCATGCCCCTCTAACTGCATATAGCCTGGCGTGAGAGTCCCATTGTTTGTCCGACCGCGGCAATCCCCAGAAGATGTGACGTCCTGGCAGCGGTTGCAAGTAAAAGGTGGGGTAGGAGCCTTTCTTGGGGATGAGGATAAGCTTATAAGCATAAAAGACTACCTCCAGGTCAATATACATGTTATAGATAACTGACAGGGCGGAAAGCTCTATCAGAATCATGATCCCATTTGCATTCAGCTACATCAGATGGATTCCCGTCAGAGCAAAGAATTGGTGGATCAGGGGAGGAAGAGGGAATCGCAGCCAATTCAGATGCTTTCTGCCCAAGATGATGGAACCCTCGGAGGCGCAAGGACGAAGATACCAGTCCGCAAGGCCCTCAACCCGTTGTAGCGTCACTCCTCCGAGGAGGCAGAGCTGCCTCCTCAGTGAATCCAGCTCTGAGTTCACAACGGGGCACAATTCCTAGTATTGACTTGAAGCCATTATTCTGAAATACGACTGAAAGAGTAAAGGTCTTTAGAAGGGAAGGAAGCGGAAATCCTAGGATTTTATGAGGCTAAAATGATTGAAGATTTTGGTAAAGTGGCTAACGAATGCAATTGCAGCTTTTTATAGAGGAGAAGCCGAAGAGTTTTTCTGGAAAAGGGGAGAATGAAGAAGACTAAACAGTCGGAATTTCAAAATTCGAATAGATTTCGTGATATGGGATGGCGTGCCTCTGCATTGGTAAGAGGGGAACCACGTACATCCCCCAGATTAGAGGAACGGAGAAACGATTTCCCTACTAGATAGATACGAATCCGTCAAGTAGGGAAATGGGGGCAGTTGTGGGACCCGTTCCCAAGCCATACGCCACATAGATGGCCGAGCAGTTGAATAGGTCACAAAAGGAATCTACCATCCAACAGGTGTCGAGAGTGATTAGTTAAAGGCCACGCGGGTCGCACGTGATCTCACAATCGGCCATTGGGCCGTCCGAAGTTAGGGCCGAGCCCACCACAGAGCCTAGATAGTCTTGGCCCAGTCCGACCCTTACCTCGACAGCTTGAGGGTCGGATGCCCCAAGGGTCTTCCACCTGAATACAATGGAAAGCAGCTCACGACTCCAGACCCAGACAGAGCATTTAATGCGATCCTGGGTAGGCGTGCGTAAGGGGCAAGCCATTCTGACAGAATGGCGATTCATCTAAATCTCACCCCTGACAGATTCAAGCTGTAGGAGGCGGCGGAAATCAGGCTACGGCGATACAGAGGAGATCACGGAAATCTCGGCCTGTGATTTCTGAAAAAGACTTTGAGTAGGAAGGTACTCAGTCCGGAGATTGAGACCCGCATGGTTCACGATCTCAGGACTATACATATATGAGTCATGCGTTCCCGAGAGGGGCATGTACG
>JXTB01000046.1:226094-245814 GCA_002914805.1 Parasponia andersonii
TTTTTTTTTTTTTTTTTTTTTCCGAGGGATATTGTAAAAGGTTTCAATTAAAACTCCGGTTGCCTAACACTCTTTTACTCACAAACCACTCAGTGGAGAACACGTGTACGAGCGACTAGTCACTCAAAAAGTGGGTGAGGCATGGCAAACGACGGCAATCCCGTAGAACTATATTTCGTTTGGATTTGAGTTTGAAGAGGTGCGACTCTCGATCATAGAAACTCAAAGCCGCTGGTTTCAGTCATGTCCATCAATGAAAAGACCCATTTGCTTCTATTCACTGCGATTTCTTGTTCTGGGTTTGTTTCCTCAATGGCAACAAACATGGATTTGCAGGAATATAAACAATCACTAAGCACACCACCACTACCACCACCACCACCACCACCATCACCATCACCATCAATGCAAACGCCATTAATGTCTCCCATGCCTCTCCAATTGTCTGGTTTTCTCAGTGGAGACACCATTCAAGTTCAAGGCGATGCAGGGGACTTACAATTCTCGGTTCAACTGAATATCACCAAGAAACTTTGTCGAAAAGTTGGTTCTCTTGACTCTCCTGGGTTAGTTGCACATAACCCAGAAAACTTTTCTATTGAAGATTCGACTTTCTCTACGTATGTGACCCCAATTGGCTCTGAGGAAGAAAAAGACCAATGTCGTTTTGCAGAGCCAGTAGTGGATGAGAGTTGTCGTTTTGGCGAAGGTGATGGTTTTGATGAGAAGATGAAAGTTGGGGAGCGTGTTGTGACGAGGCTGAGAAGTGGGGTCATATCTAAAGTGACTTACTATCCTCCTCGTATTAGAAGTGGGGAATTAAGGTGTTGTGAGAAAGTGAAATCAAGGAAGAAGAAACGTTCAGAGAAGATTGATAAGTTTGGGAGGTTGCTTAGAAGACGTAGTTGTCCTGTAAAGCCATGTACTTCTTATGCCTTCTTTGTCATGGCCACTTGGGGTGTGGTCAAATCTTCTTCCTTCGGTGAAACAAGTAAGCGAGTTGGTCAAATGTGGTACAAACTCTCTCACAAAGAGAAAAAGGTTTGTACTTTCTCTCTTATTGTATTATATTATATTCTTTTGGCATTAAAAGAGAAAAAGAAAAAGAAAACGTAGTGAAATTTTGTGTGTGGATGTAGTTATACCAGGAGTTGGCTTTGAAGGACAATGCAAGATACCAGAGGCAATGCAAGCTGTTGAAGAGCAAAGCAGTGTAACACATTGGCTATGCTCTGACTAGTAACTTGCAAAAGAGGATCGATTTCATATTAGTTATTTTTATTTTTTTTAAGTTTTTGACATTTATGCTGAGACGATTGTACCAAGTTGTAATGGAAATGATAACTATTGGTTTTGACTGCTGGTGAATGAATGCTTGAGTCTAGTAATCTGTCCTGTGAGCTCTCAGGAATATAAGAAAATGTATAATAGTTAGAAATGTTCAGCTAAAGATAATTTACATAAAATAAGAAAATAAAAAATAGAATGCATTTATGGTAGTTAGAAATGTTCAGCTAATGATAATTTACATAAAATAAGAAAATAAGAAAATAAAAAATAGAATGCATTTATAGTAGTTAGAAATGTTCAGCTAAAGATAATTTACATTAAATAAGAAAATAATAAGAAAATAAAATATAAAATGCATTTATAATAGTTAGAAATGTTCAGCTAAAGATAATTTACATAAAATTGAAGACACAAATATGATTTTAAAAGAATGGATTTTCCTGAGAAACTGTACACAAACTCAAGAGGGAATATGTTAACTTGACCATAATAAGCCGCAGAATGGAGAGACTGCTTGAACTACTTAAAGGGAGAATGTCTTTGCATACACATCGAAAGGTATATTGGCAGTCAACTGCGGCTCCTGCAAAATAATCCATAAGAATCCAAGTCAATAAAAGTTGGGATTTAAATTCAAAGTTTGTTCTTAGCATAGAAACTATATAACTATAAGAGATGAATCTTGAAACAATATTTGTGGCAGCTTTTATTTATCAGGGTATTCTGAAGGCTTATACTCGAGCAAAAAACACTCAAAACAGCCTTAACTAATGACACAACTACTAAGGTCACAAAGATACCTGTCTCAACCCGCCAAGGCTTCCTCCTGTCAGTAGCATGGCGAGAAGAGAAGTCATAATACCACCCCCAAGATCATTATCTGCGTTTCGAATTGTAGATCGCATTGAGTTTAGCATATTCCCATATGTAGTTGCATGTCCGCGCTCGATGGCTTGGATGAAAGAGTAAGTCATGGCACCGGTAGAGGTAATCTTGGATAGAGCCTGTGCACAAAAAAGAACATTAAGGCTCTGTGTTTTCTTAACCAACTTATGCAAGTGGGAAATAGAGTTACTTTTCTTCCAATTTTCAGTTGAATACAGATTTAAGACTTACAGAGGTATCAGCAGAGGTCTGATCATCGTCACAGCCACTGAAGGAAATGACTTCCCCGCCATTTGTTCCCTTCCAAACGCCTGAGCGAGGTCGATGGTCCTCCCATGAATACCTCCCAGTTCTACATTCATGCATAGAGCAAAAGAAGCTATCACATATATTGTCACATTGCACTCTTTCATAGGGAAAACAACCATTGACAATGATAACTGATAATATTTAAACCAAATTCTGATTGACAAAAGCATAGTATTCCATTCACAAACCTGTCCATCCTACAGAGAAACGGTAAATCAAGCACAGTTCCACTGTGGCAAGCATCTATAATCGCGTGAAGCTTAACCCCGGCGGGAAGAGGTTTCACGATCGTCGCATTGATTTCGTCATCAACGATCATTCCCTGAGTCTCATAATCCAAGGGACAAAGCGTTTCGTCGTAACCATCGATTTCATCTCCATTGTAGTCCTTCTGTTGTGATCCATGACCGGAATAATGGAATACCAAGGAGTCTCCTGGTTGACAACCTTGCACAAGCCAGTACAAGGCCATTCTCATGTTGTGTTTGGTTGGACGTTTGTACGGATCAGTTTCTTCTTCTGCAAAATAACTTGCAACAAGAAACCAATATCAGAACCATAACAAAAGAAAACGGAAATAAATTAAAAAATAAATAAATAAATAATCAGATTGAAAATGTCAACAAGCAATATATTCTTACAATAACATCAAAATGAGACTTATGCTTTGTGCTCAGAGACTCATACCCAGCTTGCCTTTTCAATTGACGTATTGAAGTTTAATCTTTGCAACCGGAAATTTAGAGCAGAATGTGAGAAACATCTCCTCAAAACAAGAAGGTGAAGTTACAAATGGGGAAGAAAATAAAGGCCTTATTTTAAATTGTTTGAATTGGTGAAAAAATTCTAGTCATTACCAAAGGATTTAAGCTAAATAAGACAAAAAAAATCCATTTCTCAGCTACATATACATTTTATGCATATCTGTGATAGAATCCGTTTAATTGTCTTGAACCGTAATTCAAACGGATTATATACACTAGTTTGCAATTATGGTTTCTTCCTGGTTAGTCCTCTGTCTTTCTTCTTCTTCTTCCCTTTCTTTTTTTTTTTTTTTAATGTATAGATTAAAAAAAAAGGAAAAAAAAATCCAACCCAACATAGTTTGGCGGAGAAACCAAATTGGTAAAAATTAAAAAAATAAAAAGAAAAGAGTACCGGTAAGCATGAGAATGGAGGAGTCAGGGAAGTTGAACTTGTTGATCAACAAATATTTCATGCATTTAGCATCGTTAATACATCCCTTGAGCTCATGCCTCGTGTTCTTGTACGAGACACCGCATATCAGGGCTCGCTTCCGCCCGTGCGCCGACGGCGGCGCCCCGGCCGGAGCGTGGTTGTACGGCAACGGCGCAACCGCCGGAGCATGGTTGTGATGGTGGTGGTGGTGGCCGGCGGAGGCGGGGGAGCGTGGCTCAGCTACGCGCGTGACAGCACGGCATATGACGCAGCGGATGGATTTGGCTCCCGGCGGGAGTTGCAGCGGCGTACGGCAGTTGGAACAATCTACGAGCAAGAACATGGCTTCTTTTTTTTTTTTTTTCTTTTTTTTAGTAGATTGTGATCGAGATCTTCGATTATGAAAATGAAAGAGTTAGTTTATGAGAGAGAGAGAGAGACGGGGAGAGAGATTAAGATCGAAGTTTGAAGAGGAAGGTGTGAAGAAGGAGAAGAAGAAAGACGACGACTTTGACTTTCTGCAAATTTTCTTTCTTGCCAAACAGCAGCGGGAAAAATACTATGTATATACATGTTACCTTTCCAAATTAAAACGCGGCAAATTGCGATTATTAAATGCATTTTTATTGGTTATTATAGATATTATTTTAGCGAAAAAGGAATTAGTTTTTTATTTATATAATTATGATGAGTTTATTCCGCGACAAATTAGGTAGGATCAAATTGATGTTATCCAATAATGTTAATTATTATAAAACAATTTATGGATTACTATTAGTTTAATAAAGACTATGGCTTAAGATCATATCTGAGACTGAGTTAACGAATGAGCCCATATCTAATTTAAGATCCAAGAGGCCGAGACGTAAGTCCACTAATATGTTCAAATAACCCCCCTAATTATGCTTTGAAAGAAAATAATGGTTAACAATAATGTTTTCAATTCTAGATTTTAGGTTCCTGCCCCAACAACTTGTTCCAAATTTTTGTGCGTAAACAAATTATTTGAATGCCAATAAAAGTTGCTTGGTTTATGCACAATTTTTCATTGTTAATCCTATAAGTAGATTGAATAAGAACTTGACTCGTAACTAATAATCCTTTTTTGTACTCCTCCAACAAAAAAAAACCTTTTATCCTTTTGCTTTGGTTCTAGCAAAAGAAAAAATAGGTGCTAAAAGGGAGAAAATGATAATAATTGTTGGTGCAGTTCTTATTAGTTGTTTACGTGTCGCCGAATTATTGATATTGTTTTTACCAACTGTCCATGTATCATTGCTATTTCAGAGTGATTTTAACTTTAAGTCAGATCATAAAGGCAGAGGTGGCTACCTGGAAAGACTCTCCGATACTTAAGTCAGATATTTACTCCTTAGATTGAGTATCAAAGATTAAGTTTTTCTTTTGCATATAAACTTTTTTATATATCTCTCTATATCTATCCCCCCTCAGGGGGACGCATGACTTATATGTATATAGTCTTGGAACTGAGAACCTTCTGGTTCTTAATCCTAAGATCGAGTACATTTTCTCATCATGACTTACTCCAAAAATCACAGGCCGTAGTTACCATAATTTCTCTTGCATCGTCGTGACCTGCTTTCTACCGTCCCCTATGGCTCGAGCCTGCCAGGGGCGAGACTTTGACAAACCGCCATCCTATCAGGACGGTCTGCCCAATGTGCACACCTACCTAGGATTGCATTAAATGCCCTGTTTAGGTCTGGAGCAGCGCACTACCTCCAATGATCTTCTGGCGGAAGACCTTCGAGGCTCCTGACTTCCAGCTGTCGAGGTAAGAATTAGACTAGGCCAAACCCGTCCAGGGTCTGGGATAGATTCGGCCTTGTTCTCCGACAACCCACGAGTCTATACGGTATCACGTGCGACTCGTGTGGCTTTTAAGCGGTCCTTCTGGACACGTGTCAAACGGCACGCCCCCTGCCACCTGTTCCGCCACTTAACCGTCCACGTAGCACATGATCTAGTAGTAGGCCCCACAACTATCTCCATTTCCCTATTTGATGGATTCACATCCATCAAGTGGGGAAATCGTGCCTCCAGTTTACTAATTCGAAGGATACAAATGGCTCATTATTGTCATTATTCCCCAATTACTGATACTGGTGCACGCTAACCCGTGTCATGATTTTTTCAAATTTTAAAATTGTAACGCTTCCGATTTCCTTACACTGTTCTCCTCTAGGGAAATTTCTTCAGCTTCCTCCCAATAAAAACTGCACTTGTGCTCATTTCTTACTTTACAGAAATTCCCAAGTACTCCTGCTTCCTTTCTTTCAAAATTTCTAGCCTTCTCGAATCTTAGGGTTTCTGAGTCCTCTTTTTTCTCGAAACTTCTGCCCTCTTTGATCGCATCCACGAAAATGGCTCCAAATCAGAGTCAGAAGCTTCGCCCCTTCGCGGATTTCGAGTAGGGCTCATTAAGGAGGCATCTCTGCTTCCATAGTAGAGTCGCCTTACAAAGGGTTTAGGGCTCGGCAGACTGGTACCTTCACCCCTCTGCCCCCAAAGGCTCCATCGTCCTGGGGAGAAAACACCTAGAATGGCTGCGATTTCCCCTTTCTCCCCTAGTCCACCAATTCTTCAGCCTGACGGGGATTCACCTGATGCAGTTGAATGCCAATGGAGTCACGATCCTGATAGGGCTCTCTGCTCTGTCGGTCCTCCTCGACGTGCATATCGATCTGGAGGTGGTTTTCTATGCCTACAAGCTCATCTCATCTCCAAAAAGAGTTCTTACTCTACTTTCTACCTCCAGTCGCTTCTGGGGTGCCACATTTTCTGGGGTGTGTTGAGGTCGGACAAGTAGTAGGATTCTCACTTCAGATTGTACACTTTCAGAGAGGCATGGTGCTCTTCTTAGGTGAATGGGGAGCGCTTCCAAATCCCCCCATTTTTTCTGCAAAGTAAGGACTGAGTTATGCTTTGATTTTTGGGTCTGAGTGAGCTTTGCCCATTTTTACTCATGATATCTGGCCTCGCACCACGGCCATCGGCGGGGTGGCTCAAGGAGCTGGAGGGGATCGTCATCTTCGGATCCTCTGGGGATTGCCAATATATTCAGGCCATTCTGAATCTCCAGGTGATGAACATAATGTTGAGGATGGTCTCTCATCTCCCCTTCCTACTGGACATGTGGGTTATCTCCAAGCACCATCGGAGCCACCTTGACGCTTCGGCTCTGAACCGGTTCTGCTGGGATGAGCAGAGATGCATCGCCATGGTAGGTCATCAATTCACAGCCTCAAGCTATCTAGCATGCCCCGATGACCTGGTAGTGCCGACTAGCCATGAGCTTGAAGAGGCAGTGAAGCTCGTGACTGAGGAGTGTGTCAGGTTCTGAAATGAGAGGGTTGCTGCCTCCAAGAGGGTTAGGGGTGAGTTTATTCCATGGCTTGAGGCTTCATCAATTAGGTCATGGTTGTATTCTAATAAGATCATTCACCCTTACAGATTGGGGCGCTGGCCCTTCGGTAGATCTCTCCTCAGTTAAGGGGAGTACCATCATTTACAGAGCCCTATCCAAGGTCCCTACTGGTCAGCGTCTGGTGGTGTCCTCTGAGGATGAGGTCGGGGGGTAGGGAGTTGTCACCCCAAGAATGGGCTCGGATGACGAGCTGGAGGGTCTGTTCGTATCTAGAGGTGAAGCGCTCGTAGTGCCTTCTCCCAAGGCAGGTGGGCCCGCCACTCAAGAGACACCGGCCATAAAGATTGTGTATGACAAAGGGGCGCCTTCGGGCCTTCCAGGGTAGTTTGCTGCACCGGCTCCTTCCGCCCCCAACTTCGGCTCGAAGACAGGCGCGGAGTCCGGTGTTTCTCGCTCCCATGGGGAGATTATCGGGCTCAGCGAAGGGGCTCTGAGGCTGAAGTCTCGATTGTCTTCCCCTCCCCTAGTCCCTATAAAACGGGGTCACGAAGTCGACCCGTCCGAGGAGGAGGAAAGCTTGGCAGGAAAGAGAGGCAGAACTGCCTATTCTTCCGACAGTAATGATGACAGGGCTACCTTGACCGTTATAAGGAGGAGAAAGTCTGTGCGCGGAGCCTATCCGAGCACGTTGGTCAAGATAAGACCAAAAAATTATAGCCAGGCGGGTCTCTAAAGGAGGTGGTAGCCGAGGCCGTTGAAGTGGCAGCAGTCCTGGGTGCTCCTTCTGCTAAGGGTGTGCCACCTCCAACTGTCATTGAAGGTGCACTTAGGGATACCCTGCTTTCTACTGCCCCTACCTCCGCCACTTCGGGAGTGTCGAAAGAAGCTANTCCTCGCAGTCGCGGGGTGGAGTCGCATTATTCGGACGCAGATGATGCCTAAGGAGAGGGTCCAGCCGCGGAGTTCAAGCTAAAGGCGCTCTCCCTAGAGAACGTAGGGCTCATTGCTGGCCGCAGCATTACGCAGGTTTGGCTCGTCTGGCCGTCATCTCCGTGTTTTCAGCATCTTTGCTGAACACTGACTCCCTTTCTTTATATTCTGCAGTTAGCCGCCATCCAATCTTTCTATTCCTCTCATATTGGTGAGCTGACTGGGCAGCTGAATGCCCGTGCTGTGGCAGCCGAGCGGAGTCAGGTCTCCCTTGCCATGGTTAGGGTGGACTTCAACCTGTATCGAAGCCTGGATGAGGCTAGGGTCAGCAGCGCGGTGGCCCACACTTTAAGCGTCGAGAGGGCTAGACGTGAAGAGCTGGTCGCCAAGTTAGCCGAGGTAGAAGGGAAGGTCCAGTCTCTCAAAGCTGAGGTCCCGGGTCTGTGCTCGGAGGCCGAGGCTGCCATGTTGGCCCAAGCCGAGCTCAAGGTTAAGGAGCAGGAGCTGCAGAGCGCAGGGGCTGAGATCAGGCTGGCTTTCATTGCTCACAACAAAGAAGTCGACAAGGCTAAGGATGCGAGGAAAGCTGAGGCGAAAGCCAAGTTAGAGGCCCATTCCCTGCAGCGCAAACTTGACTGGTCCAACGAGGTAATCTGACATCTCTATTTGGATCACTGTAAACTGATGGAAGCTCACGTGGAGCTGTCTCGCAAGTACGGCAAAGATCTCGCCGATATTAACACTCTTTTGATCGACTTGTCACAGCAGCAAGCGGAACTGAGGCTAGCGGCACTAAAAGATAGGCTTGCAGACATAGAAAAGCTAAAGATAATGTACCAGAGGTAGGTGGACATCCTTTCTGCTGAGTGCTATAGGTCTGGTTGGGAGAACAAGGAATTTGAGGTTCACACAGAGGTGGTGATGCAAACCAGTTCGATGAGTAGAAAGGTGTCGAGAGGGGCCATTACTCTGTCAGGTACTACATGTAGCAGTTAGGGGACGAGATTAACATCGTGTACTCTGCTGACGTACTGAAAATGCTTGACGAAGATAATGACAGGCCCTCCATATCTGCCTCAGCCACCAAAGAGATAATGCCTACTTCTGATCTACCAGAACAAGCCATAGAGGTTCCTGAGCAGAAGGTCAAGTGCGGTCATCCTGTCTAGCGATGACTCTAAACTTGACATGCCATTCTCTACCGAGGCTGGGCTAAGTGTTGAAGCTAGCGTCTCTCTCCCCATCGGAGGTAATTAGGGACCTTCGCTCTTTTGTGTACTTGTAAAATACTGACTGTGTAGTGTAAACCTGACCTTCATTGCAAGCATCTGTTTAAATAATAAAAAAGCGTACTTTTCTCATGTTTATTCTGTTTTTTTTGTTGGCCGCATTCATGGTCAGGGTCAGATATCATATACGATACCATTCCCTTGTTGGTAGTCCGACCGACCTCTGGGTCTAGCCCAATCTTATATTATTTGGAGTTATTAGTGAATTCCCCACATGCTATGACTAACAAGATTAGCTCCGAAGATCGAGATGTGAGTTCTGGCTTATCCGGCTTTGAGGATGTATAAATATTGTTATAACTTGTCTTAGCAGAATTTGATCCGCGCATATGGCTGGACTTCTCTGACCCTATATGGGAACATGCCAGGAACCAACTCCAGGGATTGGTTGACTCCTGCTTAGACCCATCGCTGCAGAAGAAAAGGCTTGGGCTCAGCTCTCACCGGGAGCAAATAGGGCATTATCACTCTGACATGCCCTTGTGAGTCTGTCCAAGACCTGCTCCCGACAGATAGAGATACTGGGTCTGTGTCTCTATCGACCACACACTCTGTAATTTAAGCAATAATAAATAGAATTTGGTTTTAATTTCTGTCTTCGTGATTGGTCTTATCTGGGCCTACTTCCAATAGGTAGACCCTGACCCCGTTTACTTTCAGTCCATGCATAGCTAAAGTGCTCCCTAGGAAAGGTCTACTTCCAATGGGTAGACCCCGACCCTGTTTACCTCTGGCTTATGCGTAGCTAAGGTGCTCCTTAGGGAAGGTCTACTTCTAATGGGTAGACCCTAGCCCTGTTTACCTTTAGCCTACACGTAGCTAAGGTGCTTTCTGGGGAGGGTCTTATGGCTTAATTCTTCCTCATCATGGAAGTGTTTCTTGAGGGTCGGCGGCAAGTTTTTGTTACATGGCCTGTTGCCCTTCGTACGTTCTCTCAGGTCATCGGCGAGCATTTTATTGCATGACGTGATCCCCGTAGTACGATCTTTAATGAGGTCTGTTGGCAAGCATTTTATTACGCAGCTTATTCCTCCTCGTACGTTTTCTCAGGCCATCGGCAAATATTTTATTACGCTATGTGATTCCCATAGTATGATCATTATTGAGGTCTGCTGGCAACATTTTATTGCGCAGCTCATTCCTCCTCATACATTTTCTCGGGCCATCGGTAAGTATTTTATTGTGCGATATGATTCCCATAGTACGATCTTTATTGAGGTCTGTTGGCAAGCATTTTATTGTGCAGTTTATTCCTTTTTGTACGCTTTCTCGGGCCATCGGCAAGCATTTTATTGCGCGATATGATTCTCATAGTATGATATTTATTGAGATCTGCTGGTAAGCATTTTATTGCATAGCTCGTTCCTCCTTGTATGTTTTCTCGGGCCATTGGCAAGAATTTTATTACGCGATGTGATTCCTATAGTAGGATCTTTATTCGTGTGAATAGTTCAAGGGGTTTGGCGTCAGGGGCAGACCCTTTTACATAGCAAACTAATGGATAAATCCGTGTAGCAGATATCTTAATTTATTTTGGAATCAGGCTATTCAATAATACAAGCATTTACATGTGTCTCACACTTGGTATTTCTTCAAGTGCTGCACATTCCACGTGTTAGGTAAGCTCTTCCCGGTCTTGAGTTCTTTTAAGACGTACGTACCATTATCAAGCGCCTTGATTACCTCGTAGGGTCTGACCCAGTTAGAGTCTAGCTTCAAGAAATTTCCTGTTCTGACCTTCATCACCCAATCTCCAATGTTAAACTGACAAGTGTTGACTTTCTTATAAGACCTGGCTTGCTAGTGATACGAGGCCAGATGGATTAGAGCCATGTATCTCGTTTCTTCAAGGAGGTCTGTGTTGCGGCTTAGCTGCTGCTCTTTCAATGAGGCGTCTCTTACCACTTTGGAGCAAAGGGTCGGGAGGCCAATTTCGGTCGAGATCACAGCCTCTGACCCGTAAACTATGGCGAACGATGTTCTTCCCGTTAATCTCTGCTCCGTAGTTTAGTGGGCCCATACGAAGACTGGTAGTTCTTCTAACCACCTTCCTTTGGCCTCCTGCAAGTTCTTTTTAATATTGCTGAATATAGCCTTGTTTTTTGCCTCCGCTAACTGTTCCCCTGAGGGTAGTTTACAGATGAGAAGTTGAGCTTTATATCATACAAATCACATAACTCCTTAAGCTTAATGTTTTGGAATTGCGTGCCATGGTCGGCATGTATCTCTTTTGGGATTCCGTACCAGCAGATTATATTTTTCCAAATGAAGTTAATCGTATCTGCCTTATTGACGGTTACGTAGGCTTCAACTTCTACCCATTTGGCGAAATAGTTGGTGGCCAATAAGATATATCTTCTTCCCCTGGGGCTTCTGGGAGCTCCCCGACAATGTCCCGACCCCACTTAGCGAAAGGCTAAGGAGTTATGTTTGAATGGAGCTCTTCTGCGGGTTAGCATTTCAGGGGAATGAACCTCTGGCACTTATCGTATTTCTTGACAAACTGGGCCACCTCGGTCATCATGTAGGGCTAGAAATGTCCAGCTGTTAAGGCCCTATGGGCGAGGCTACACCCACCAGAGTGGTTGCCACATACTCCCTCGTGGATTTCTTCCATCAGTTTCTGCACTTCTATGGGGCCTACTCACCTCAGTGTTGGTCCCATTATTGATCTTCTATATAGTTGGCCCCCTACCATCGAGTATTGGACAGCCTTCAGTCTGATCGATCTTGCTTTTTGGGGGTCTGCGGGTAGGTTTCTCGACACCAAATATTAAGTGATGGATCTCATCTAGCCTTCGTCTTCAGAGTTGATCGCGAACACGTGGCGTGCGGAGGTCTCTAAAGGGTCTCTTGTGTATTTGCCTTCTAGCAGAATCTCCGTGTGTTTGGTCATCCCCCCGATCAATGCGCTTCTAGCTAGCTTGTCGGCCTTTTGGTTCATCTCTCTAGGTATCTATTCGATATCAAATTGCTAAAGCGGGATTTCACGCCCATTACCCTAGAGAAGTACCTGTGTAATCTTAGCTCTTTTACTTCAAAGTCTCCATTGACTTGACCCATGATCAGCTGCGAGTCGGTCTTTACTGCGATGTTCTCTACTCCGAAGTGCAGAGCCAGCCCAAGGCCTTACAGTATTGCCTCGTACTCCGCCTCATTGTTCATTGCCTGGAAACCAAGTCTTAAGGCTTTCTCTACCCTGAGTCCTGCTAGGGTCTGTAGGACTATTATGATACCTGACCCTGAGGTGTTCGTGAATCCGTCGGTGTAGAGGGTCCAGGTTGAAAGGATGTGAGCCGGAGGCATCTATGGTAGGTCGTGTGGCTTGCCAAAGGACTGGATTTCTACTAGGAAGTCTGCTATGACTTGCCCTTTTTTCACCACTCGAGGCCGATACTCGATGTCGTATATTCTCAGCTCAATGGCTCATTTGGTCAGTTGTCCCGATAGGTCCGGTTTGGCCAAGATTTGTCGGATGGGGAAGTTCGTATACACTATAATCGAGTGTGCCTCGAAGTATTACCTTAGCCTCTTCTTAGCATTGACCAGAGCGAGAACCAGTTTCTCCGCCATACTGTATCATGTCTCAGTGTCCAGGAGCATGTTGCTTGCATAGAATACCGACTTCTGCGTGCTGTCCTCCTCGATGAATAGTACGGCGATGATCGCTACTTTGGACACTGCCAAATAAGCATATAGGCGCTGACCCTCTGCTGGGGAAGCCAGGATATGTGGGTGACTTAAATACAATTTGAGCTCTGTCAGTGTCTTGTTCTGCTCCTCCCCCAGACGACTGTGGAGCTTTTCTTTATGTATTGAAAGAAAGACTTACATCAGTCAGACATTTTGAAGACCAACCGGCTGAGTGCGGCTTTCTTCCCAGTTAGGCGCTGGACCTTCCTGATGGTTGAGGGTCTTTGTACATCTGCGATTGAGGATAACTGGGTCGGGTTGGCCTCAATGCCCCTTCTGGCTCATGATGTCCCCCGGAACTAGCCGGAGGATACCTCGAACGTGCATTTCTTGGGGTTCAGATGCATTTGGTAGTGCCTCAGAATCTGGAAATACTCGTCCAGATACCCCAGATGGTCCGAAGCTTCTTTGCTCTTTACAACCATGTCGTCGATGTAAACCTCCATTGTCTTCCCTAGCAGCTTGGCGAACATTTTGTTTATAAGCCTCTGATAGGTCGCTCCCATGTTCTTCAAGCCAAAAGGTATGCATTTGTAACAGTACAGACCTCGCTCCGTAATGAATGCCATGTGGATCTGGTCTCCCCCTTATAGAGGGATCTGGTTGTATACAAAATAGGCATCTAGGAATCTCATCTTGTCGAATTCCACCATCGCGTCGACCATTTGATTGATCTTCGGCAGGGGAAAGCTGTCTTTCAGGTAGGCCTTGTTCAGATTAGTGAAATCTATGCAGGTTCGGTCATCGCTATTTTTTTTCTTTACCGCCATCGGGTTGGAGACCCAGCATGGGTATACGCACTCCATGATTAGGCCGTTTTCCAGTAGTATCTCGACCTTCTTGTTGATCACCCTATTTTTCTCTAGCGTGAACCTTCGGGGCTTCTGTATAACTGGAGGAAAGTTGGGGTTTATGTTCAGTTGGTGGCAGGCATGCGCAGGGTCTATTCCGGGCATGTCATCGTAGGACCACACGAATACGTCTTTGTTCTGCCTAAGGAATTCCAATAGCTCGCTCTTTTTCTCTTCAGTCAGTAAGGCCCCGATTAAGATTACTTTCTTCGGTTCTACTTCTTTCAAAGAGACCGCTACCAGTTCCTTAATCGTAGTTTTTAGCCCGTCAGACTCCTCTTCGATCCGCTTCATGTATGCTGGTAGGCGGTCCTTTGATTGCTATCTGTCCCCTATCGAGACGTTCGCACTCGTGTTAGTTCCCCTTAAGGCGGTCGAAAAATATTTCCTCACGGAGGCCTGGTCTCTTTTAATGTCTATCGTGTAAGTACTATCCTTCGATTGACATCTTAGGACCTGGTGGAGGCGATCCCATGCATGGCATAGATCTACCCTCTCCCCATGATGATGTTAAATGAGGACTGGCAATCGATGATGACGAAATGTACATCTAGGCACCTCTCCACGACATAGACCTTCAGAGTCACGAAGCCCAAGAAGCTGACCTTACTACTGTTGAAGGCAAACAACGGTTGATAGGTCGGCCGGAGCACGCTCTGATTCAGGCCCATGTTCTTGAAAGTGCTGAGGAACAAGACGTCGATGCTGCTCCCGCCATCGACCAGGACCCTTCCTACTATTGTGGAGTCGATCTGCAGCTTAATCACCAGGGGGTCATCATGAGGTAGGTGCATCGTGGCTAAATCCTGCTGGGTAAAGGCAATGGGGGTGCCTGAGGCATAGCTCTCTCCCGTCTTCAGGTGATTCACAGAATGCCCCAGGCCCCTCAAGCGCTTTACCCTCTCTTCGGTTTTTCTCTAGAGTTTTTCCTTCTCTTCCTGACTTTGGGTCGGCTCTGGTCTGCCTATAATTGTCAACACTATCCTCAGAGCCTGCTCCCCTACCTGGAGGCTTGGGTCTACTTTCCCTTTTCCAGCCCGGTGGCATTCCCCTTGAACTGGCTTCCGCCCACCTTCACATACTACTTCAACTTGCCAGCTTGGATTGCTATAATAACCTGCGCGTAAAGGCTACGGTAGTGGATGGTGTCATGTCCGTGATCTTTGTTGAATTGGCAGTACTTGCTCCTGTTCTTCATGTGGTCAAGAACGCTGGACTTAGGGGGATCTTTGAAAATGCCCCTGTCTCTATTCTGGAGGTAGATCACATCGATCGGTATGTTGAGCTTGAATTTCGACAGAGGGTCCTTAAACTTTTTCCTCCTCAAACTGCTTTCTTGATCGGCTCGGGTTGGGGCTCCCTGCTTCAGAGTTGGCTCCTGGGCCAGCCTAGGCCTCTTTACTCCTTGCGTGACCGGGGTTTACGTCGGCATTGTTGTTATCACCGCGGGGACTTTGGGTGCTTTCTGGTGACTCTCTAGCACCCTAAATACCCCTTCTGATTTTGCCAAGACGTCAATCATGTCATATGGTAAATTCAAGAGCAGATGATCCGACAACATCGATCCTGGTAGTAAGCCCCTGACGAACGAGCTCGTGGCTTGGGCTGAGTCGGATTGTGTACTAAGGGCATCACCTCTAAGAAATGCAACAAATATTCCCTTGAAGACTTGTTCGTGAATTGCTCCAACCAGTCTAGGTCTCACATGGTTTTCTGCTGCCTATGGACACCCGCGTATTATTTTAAGAAAAATTTGCAAAAATCTTCAAACCCGTTTATAGACTTCTCCGGGAGTTGCCTGAACTATAACAGGGCTGGCCCCGCCAAGGTGGTGGAGAAGACTTTGTAGATCACAGCTTCGTCCCTAGTTTCCAGGGCTATCTTCTGCTGGAAATGGTATATGTGGTTGAGAGGGTCGGTCTTTCCCTCGAATGGTCTGAAAGTCAGGGTCGTAAAGTACTTCGGCTTAGGCTCTAGCTGGATCCAATCGGCGAAGGCCATTCAGTTGATCCCATACACGGTTTGTTCTGCTAGATCGTCAGGGGTCTGGTTATGATGGGCTCTGAGCCTCTTACTTAGCTCCGTCATCATCTCCTGTTTCCAGTCGGGGAGCGCACCTTCCGAGCTCTTCTGCTATCATCTGTCCATTGCTATTCTTGCCTGGAAAGGCCTTGTCTGACTTTGTCATTCCCCTTGCATCCGTGATTTGAACGGGGTCGTCATTCTTGAGGGCGTCATTCGATGTCGTATGGCTTCTTGTTCAGGGAGAGCACTATCGTGAGACTCTTTCTCTTTTTCTCGCACCCTAACTTCCCACAGACGGCGCCAGCTTACCAGCTGTACACGTGTCTCCGAATTATTGATGCTGTATCTACCAACTGTCCACATATCCTCGCTATCCCAGAGTGCTTTTGACTTCAAGTCGGATCGGAAAGGCATGGGTGGCCACCTGTAAAGACTCTCCGATACTTAAGTTAAATATTTACTCCTGAGATTGAGTAACAAAGATTAAGTTTTTCTCTTGCTTATAAACTTTTTATATATCTTTCTATATCTATCCCCCCCGTAAGGGGGACGCATGGCTTATATATATATATATAGTTTTGGAACTGAGAACCTTCTAGCTCTTAATCCCAGGATCGAGTACCTTTTCTCATCATGACTTACTCCAGAAATCACGGGGCATGGTTACCGTAATTTCCCTTGCATCGTCGTAACATGCTTTCCACCGTCCCCTATGGCTCAAGCCTGGTGGGGGCGAGACTTTAACAAACTGCCGTCCTGTCAGGATGATCTGCCCAATGCGCACACCTACCCAGGATTGCATTAAATACCCTGTTTGGATCTGGAGCAGTGCGCTGCCTCCAATGATCTTCTGATAGAAGACCCCCAAAGCTCCTGACTCACAGCTGTCGAGGTAAGAATTAGACTGGGCCGAACCCTTTTAGGGTCTGGGATGGATTCAGCCATGTCCTTCGACAATCCATAGGCCCATACAGTATCACGTGTGTTTCATGTGATTTTTAAGTGGTCTTTTTGAATACGTGTCGGACGGCATACTGTGGTGCATGATCTAGGAGCAGGCTCCATAATAATGATTAATGAAAGATTGAAAATTATTAGTGTTTAATACGCCATGAACATTACGAACATTCCAACTATTCTGATTTTCTACAATGTGGGGTTGTTGACACGAACCAAAAATCATATTGGATATTAAGTAATAAAAGAAGAGAACTTTGCAAATTAAAAATGTGAGCTTTTGCGACCAAATGACGAAGCCACTTGGCATTTTCCGGGCCTTTGCATAGCAAAAGTGCATATATAAAGTATTGACCAGTATTTGCGGGAGAGAAATAATAATAAAAAAGGTGCAGCCATGACCTTTTTTGTTGACCAGTGTATCCTTTTCATATTCATATATAGGTTTGGTGAACAGTAACCCTTATCGTTAGTTTGTTAACTTCTTGAACGTACAGTCTTACTCGTTAATTAATCTCGTTATATTTACTAGTACTCGTTATTTAACTTCAAACTTTAACATTAGCAAAAGAAAACAAGTAGACCGGTGTTGAAACTTGGGAAGCTGGAAAAAATAATAAATGAATTAGTGAGTTTCTAATAAATAAAACAGATGAGATTATATGTTTGGAAGAGGGGGGAAAAAAGAAAGAGAGCAAAGAAAAAATAATCGAGAAAAGTGGAAACAAGCGAAAAATTAATTATTTGGTAGAAGAGAAAATAAGACAAACGAGAAAATAGAAGAATTTTACCTCAATTATTTTTTATCCCTTTCCAAAGGAGAGCAAAAAAGAGAAACAACGAGAATAGAAAGTTTTTGAAAGTTGTATTAAATTACTTATTTACCCTCTAATTTTCAAGCAAAGTAATAGACTTGAGTTTGCTAAATAATTTACAAAATCCTTATTTTTTTCGCTTCTATGAAGTAAAAAGCATTTTCATTTTCATTACTTTTATTTTCTACCATTTTTCTTTCTATTTCATTTTCTTTCCATTTTCTTTGTTTCCTGTTATATGTTTGGTCGAAGGGAAGACAGAGGAAAAAAAAAAAAATAACAGGTACCAAGAATAAAAAGTACCAAGGACAAGGACAAAATGGGATTAAAAAAATAAAAAAGAGTAATATAACTATTAATTGCATGAGTTCCAGACCTCTTCATCTTCCTATTTCCTTCACTCTCAAGTAACGCAGAAAATGTCAGTTCAAGCAGGCTAATCAGTCCATACCAACACAGAGATAAGGAAAAAAAAAATAATAAAAAGAAAAAAATAAAATAAAAATGGAGACAAACGACAAATATTTCAGGAAAGGTTCAAGAGTGGAGGTGTGGAGCCTAGACGACGGGTTTCTAAACGCCTGGTTTCCAGCCGTGATAGTTCAGCCACCTCCCTCCGTTACCAGCTATCTTCCCCTCTCCCAAAATGAGGAAGCTTCCCCAAAACGACACCTCCAAAGCTGTCGTTGTCTACGACCACATGCTCTCCGACGACGGCAAGCAGCCGCTCATTGAGCAAGTTCACGCCTTTTTGCTAAGGCCGGTCCCGTCCTCGGGCGCGGCGGCTGATCGTTGCGGCTTTGAGCCGAACGACGTCGTTGATGCTTTCTGTTGTGCGGCCTAAAATCCTAAGGTCGCATAAGGATTATATGCGACCTCCTGTTGTGTGGTCTAAAATCCTAAGGTCGCATATATGCGACCTCCTCCGTGATGATTATATGCGACTTCCTCCGTGATGGTTATATGCGACCGCTTCCACAGGTTTTGTGCGACCTTCTCCGTTCCAATCTTCAAAGTCCTGGAAGACAGATCGAATAATATTTCTTCCAGGTCTTCCACGGGTCCAGTTTTGACTTCGTCGATTTCTCGAGGATCGAAGTCTTCACTGGTCGTTTCGATTGACGCTTCGTCTGCGACCACGATTGACGCTTGATCCGGTGCCACGATTGATGCTTCATCCGCTACCACGACTGACGCTCGATCCGGTGCCACGATTGACGCTTCATCCGCTACCACGACTGACGCTTGATCTGCAGCCACAATTGACGCTTCATCCGCTACCACGACTGACGCTTGATCTGCAGCCACGATTGACGCTTCATCCGCTACTTCTGGCAGGTGAACCATCATTGTGCGGGACGTCGCATCTTTTGCTGCGAGTTTCAGCGAGTTGTTGTAGCAAGTCCTCGCATCATACTGGTTTCCTCGCACCTCGCCTACACCATGTTGGGTTGGGAACTTCATCGTTAGATGATAGATCGAGGTGACAGCTCGAAGTTCCTTTAATTTTGGTCTTCCTAGGACAGCATTAAAGGTAGATGGGCAATCTACTACTAAAAACTGGGTCATTATTGTTGAAACCCTCGGGAAGGTTCCAACACTGACCATCAGTTCGATCATGCCCATAGGCATCAGGCTGTCTCCAGTAAAACCGTAGAGAGGAGTGGCGGCAGGCTTCAGATCGCTCTCATTTAATCCCATCTTTTTGAAGGTGTCGAAGTACAGGATGTCCACAGCACTTCCGTTGTCGACCAACACTCGCCACAACTGTGTGCTTCCACAGTTGATTTTTATGACCAGAGCGTCGTTATGTGGATAATGGACTTCCCTTACATCTTCCTCTGTGAAGGTAATATCCATTTCCGGCACTCGCTGAAGCTTGCGTGGTCGCTGGTCAAGGTGCATAACGTTGGTCAACGGCTGCTGTCGAGCTTCTCGTGCGTATCTATCCTATGCCCGCTTGGAATCTCCTCCAACATGCGGCCCTCCAAAAATAGTTCGCACCTCACGGTGAATTTCTGGAGGTCGCTGTTGGTCTTCTTCTTGCCTTTCCTCGCTCTGTTTGGTATATTGCTGCAACCGTCCCTCTCTAATTAGCCTCTCGATTTC
>JXTB01000046.1:250869-283752 GCA_002914805.1 Parasponia andersonii
GAGGATACGCGTGATCTTGAAAGATGAGATTTGGAATCTGACGGATCTTCGATTACTCAAATCACAGGTTTTAAGTTATGACATCACAAGGTCGCATGAAGCTCTATTTCGTCCTAAAGAACTAATGGAGCTGGGGGGCAATTGTTGTGCGGTCTAAAATCCTAAGGTCGCATAAGGATTATATGCGACCTCCTCCGTGATGATTATATGCGACCTCATCCGTAATGATTATATGCGACCTCCTCCGTGATGATTATATGCGACCTCCTCCGTGATGGTTATATGCGACCGCTTCCACAGGTTTTGTGCGACCTTCTCCGTGCAGTTTGCCTTAACAAACAGGAAACCTGTAAGGAGAAGGAAACACGTAAATGCCATAAAAGAAACCTACAAGAAGAGGGAGACCAGTAAACGCTATGGAAGAAATCTACAAGGAAAGAGAAACTGAAGATTCCTATTTATGATTAACTAGTTATCCGTTTTGAATAGTTATCAAATTATGTTTGTATGTTACCCAATTGAATAGTTACCCGTTTATTCAATTAGGATCCTAGAGACATAAGGAACCTAGGGGTATGAGGTTACCCTTATCTATATAAAGGGGGCTCTATGTTCCGAAGAAAGATCATCAAGTTCTGGGCAGATACAAGTCATAGAGAATAGGAGTCAGAGCAAATTCAGGTTTAGAGTATTCCAAACTTTGGGTAGTCTAAGTCCTTAGCATTCTTCGTTAGCTTTCAGTTTTTCCGATTCCCAAACGTAATTATAACTTTGAGTGTTCGTTATTATTCATAAAATAGTGAGAAAACAGTGGACATAAACTCATTTTTTTTGGAGCTGAACCATTATAAATCCGTCTCTTCTTATTTGCTATTACTGTCTTAATTCACGTGTCACGTCTCTCGATTATTTATAAATTTATTGTTGATAAAACCTCCATCAACACTTTCTACAACGACATTTGGGGGACTGGAATCGTCCAAAAGGTCGCTGATGATGGCGGCCAGTACACTGTCTTCTTCGTGAACCCACCTGACGTTCTTGAGTTCCACAGCTCTGAGCTTCGTCCTCACTGGGATTGGGAGGATCCCAAATGGGTTCGGCCAGAAAAGCTGGTACGGAACTCTCAAAGCTCAATAATGGTCCCTGTCTTTCGGTTTGCATTTTAGGGTTTTTTAAAGGTTTTACCTTTGTTCTTTTTATGGGCTTATTTTGTTTTTAGTACTTAATCTCTGTTTTTTTAGATACGGGTTTTGTTGTTTTTCATCCTAAAGTCTTCATTTTTACCCAGTTTATAGGTTCGACTACTCGTTTGTACGATGGGTTTATCCTAAAACTTGCATATCATAGTTAAAAGATACCAATTTTATGTGACTTTGTTAGGCTTATTATTATTATTATATATATATTTTATAAATTTTGAAGGACAATTTTTTCCTTATTCCCTGTTTTGAATACCGCGTTCAATATCTTTATTTCTTTTACAAATAAATTTGAATGCACCATTTTAATTTTATTTATACGATTGTGAAAAAAAAAGAGGGAGAAGTTATTTATTTATTTATTTTTTTTAAATACATGATTCTTTATAGACATTACCGGAAGCAATTTTCAGACCAGGAACAGCAGTAGAGGTGGATCTTAATGCTGAAAATCCCGGCTTCAATTGGGTCCCGGTAGTTTTTCTCGGGGAAGTTGGTAAAGATTTTGTGGTGGTGAAGTATAAGAAGAGCTCAAACAATGGTGAGAGTGTGAAAGTAACTGTACATGTCCAGCAGATTCGGCCTCAACCTCCCGAAATGAATGATACGAATTTTGACTTGTTGGATAAGGTGGATGCTTTCTGTGATTTGAGTTGGTCAGTTGGAGTCATTACTAAAATTCTTTCAGAGAGGAGGTATGTTGTCACTTTTAGATTGGAGAAGAAGGAGAAGGAGTTCAATCACTCTGAAGTCAGGCCTCACTTGGATTGGATTGATGGACAATGGGTTACTAACTCAGGGGTAATCCTTTATTTATTCATTTTTTACTTTTTTTTTTATTTCTTCATTTTATTGTTTTGGGAAGGGGGCAGGGGATGGGTTAGAAAGATAAATATTGTCTTAGGGATTATCTTTATTTTGTGAGTTAGGTCTTAAGTGTGTTGGAATCAGCTTATGTTGTTTATTCAGGTTTTCCTGTCATATCTTAAATTCGTCATGTTGTTTTTATTAGCAGGGAAAGCTCTTTTGTTGGAGAGAAAAAAGGTTGCCTTTTTTAAAAAGAAAAGTTTGTGCCATGTGGGACTTGGAAATATATTATTGGAGGAAAATGGCCTAAATTTTTGATTCTACTATGGATTAGCATGGTTATCCATGATAAGCTAAGTTTACTTTTTTAATCGCAATGATGCATCTTTTTCCAAATCTGGCGACTGTTTGTATATCGTGTTTTGACTTAAATGAGTAGCGGAATCATTAGCACAGCCACAAATTCAATAAAACTGGCTTTGGTTTCTAGCTAAAAGTGTATTAGCTTGGTCATCAGCAGGTTGATCGCACTCTTTTTACTTCTTAATAAAATGTATAAGTATTGTGTCAAATTTTGATTGGTGTTCATTTGAGTTTAAGTTGCTGAAGTTGACAAACATTGATGAGCTCCATTTAGATTGGTGGCTGAAATTTAATTTAATTTAATTAATTAATTTTTTAAAAATCCGTTCTGTTTTCATTTCAGGAAGTAGTATTCACCCCAGGTTGTGAAGAGCAGCCTAACCATGCATGCAATACCCGCGGAAACACCAAGTCATCTACCTTAAATGAAAGCTCAGGTTCTACAATGGAGGACACTGAAACAGGAACACCTAGTTCGCCCAACAAACAGCACACTCAGAAGGAGTTGAGTCCTTGCGTTGGTAAATCAGCCTATTTCAAAACCTTGAATAAGGAGGTGGTGAATCACACATCTAATGGTGATGAATCAGCCCAAGTAATTATGATTACGGATGATGAAGGAATTGAACTCTCAAAGCGACCGTTGGTTAGTATTTAGACTCTAATAGCTAAGAGTCCTCTTGGAAACAAGTTGCGATTTGCCTATGGATTGTACTTGGTGTTCTTGGCTCCTATAAGTTATTGAAGTTTTCTTGTCACTAAAAATTTTATTCTACTAATTGTTCTAGTGTCACTAGTGCTTGGTTAAAATAAAGTTCATTTAGTCAACATTACCTTATACTGAAAAAAAAGGTTGTATATGTTTGGGTGTGTATCAAAACTAGGATTGTATGGACGATCAAAGTGAATGCATTTTAATCATGTTGCAGAGAACTCCACCACGAGAAGTTGGTGAAGGAAAAGATGAAGCAATGATATCTGTTAGAAAGAGGGGAAGACCGCAAAAGTCAAATTTCAAAATCCCGTGGCCTAAAACACCTAAGAGAGGTAGATCATCGAAATTTAAACTTAAATATCTGCAGTCCTCAGTTGCAGGTGTTGAATGATCTCTGACTTTTTTTTTTTTTTGTTTATAGTATTGCCGTACTAATTAGGAGTAAATAAATAAAGAGCTTTCTCTGCATGTGCTTTTGCAATCAGGGGGGACAGTGTGCTGGAAATAGCTGATGACAAGGATATTTTTGAACCGAAGTATGTAATAGAAGAATTCAAAGTTTGTGGCTTGTTAGTGGAGCTTAAAGGAGTAAGGGGCTCAGTCATTGAGAATTCTAGTCTGCCTCCTATTGAGGTAAATCTGAAGTTCGTAGGAGAATTCTACTCTAAAACCTTGATAAATATTACCAGTTTAATAACCAAAAAGAAGAAGGAAAAAATCTCTAGATGGAAGATATTTAGTTCAATATACGCATTTGTATAGAAAAAAGAATAAGGTAGGATAGTTATGAGTGGAAGTGTTGAATATAAGCCAGTAGTCTTCGCTATAGTGTGCCATCTTGGTGATTTTAAGGCACTTTTCATGTTCATGTCAATGTCATAGAATAGGAGGCCTCTACTGAGTAGTAATGTCTTTGCCTTGAAAGTGGTTATTAATTCATAAGAACCTCATTGTTCTTCAAATTTCTAAGTTCTCTGAACTTTTAGTCTTTAATGGGGTGTGGAAGGTCGTAGAGACAGATATCGGAGTCAGTGTTACAAACTTTTGTGGACTGTTCTTTAATTCTCTTTTAATGAGAAAAACTTTTCTGTATTTTTTAAAAAAAATATCGTTTTAGCGTTGAAGTGTAGCTGTGCTAATTGGAGATCAAATTATTCATTGTTAGAAAGCAAGTGCCAAGTAAATGTGTAATGCTGTTCAACTTGTATGAATGATCTCTAAATTGTTTTCCTTACAATTTGAAAATCTTTTTCTGAATGATATGATAGAAACTACCATAACTTACTTTTGTGCTTATTATCATGATGACTCACTCTACAGCGTATTGATCCCAGACTTCAGTGTTACTAATTATGGTTTTTGTTCTTTGCTCATTTTGTAGGGTGTAAAAAATGATGTTGGAGCCAGTAGTAAACTAATGGGAAAGGGACAACAACCTGAATTACTAGTTGCAAACTCGCAAGCTGCAGAAGCATGCAGGTGAAGTAATTTAGACTTCATTGATTGTTGACTTGAGATATATTCTCAGTAACTTATCTTATATCAACCTTTATAGGTGAGGAGCTCGGGGGATCGGGAGGTGTTGCTCCAGAATGTGACTGATAAACCCAGTTCACCTGTGACCACGAGAGTGGAATTAACAGGTATGCGGGCCTCTCTTTCTAAGAAAATCTTGTTTAGCATCTGGGAACTTTTGGAACTTACTAAAGTTCAAAAGAGGCTTTTTAGTAATGCCCCTGAAGAACATCCTCTCCCTGAACTATGTATACTGCTTGTATGATAGAACAATGTTCAGGTTCAGAATGACTAGGGAGCTGGAGGTATTGCGGGTGATATTCTTGTGGGGCCATAGATTTTTTTCCCTTTCTTTATGGAGATTGACGTTTTTCTTAAATTTGCTTGTCTTGAAGATCAACCAGAAGATGGACAAGCTCTAGCTTCTGCATCTACAATCATTGTCTCTGCTGATAAAGCCTTATCAATGCAAGTAGAGGAAACATTTTCTCTAACAAATGTGGATGAATCAGGTAAGCTATGACAAATTAAAGGGCATTCTCCAATTAATGTAGGTGTAATAGGCAAGATATGACCAAAAAAATTAGTTGATTCACGTGGCTTTAATTCTTTAAAATTTGTTTCTTCTGAATATACACTAGAAGATGGAAGAGCTCTTGTTTCTCCAACATCTATAGACTTTGTCTCTACTGGAAAAGCTTTGTCAATGCAAGTTGAAGAAACACCGGAAGATGGAAGAGCGCTAGTTTCTCCAACATCTCTGACCATTGTCTCTACTGGAAAAGCTTTATCAACGCAAATTGAAGAAACATCAAAAGATGGAAGAGCTCTAGTTTCTTTAACATCTCTGAACATTGTCTCTACTGATCATCCTTTATTAACGCAAATTGAAAAAACACCAGAAGATGAAAGAGCTCTAGTTTCTGCAGCATGTTTAGACATTGTCTCTATTGACAAAGCTGTATCATTGCAAATTGAAGTAACAATGGAAGATGGAAGGGCTCTAGTTTCTCCAACATGTACAAACGCCGTCCATACTGATCATCAAGCTTTATCAATGCCAATTGAAGAAACACCAGAAGATGGAAGAGCTCTAGTTTCTCCAACATCTACGAACGTTGTCCCTACTGATCAAGCTTTATCAATGCAAATTGAAGAGAAACCGGAAGATGGAAGAGCTTTAGTTTCTCCAACTTCTACAAATGTTTTCTCTGCTGATAAAGCTTTATCAATGCAAATTGTGGGAACAAGTCTAACGGACATTGATGAGTCAGGTAAGCTAGGACTCATGGGAAACAGCAAAAAGTAATTCTTTAGTTAATACAGGTGATTTAGATGAGCTATGACACACTCGCACACACAAAGTAGAATTCTTATTACTATTTTAGAACTTTGCTGGGATTGAAGCAACAAGATGGGGTGACAGTTGAAACCGATTTGACAGGTAACATTAAGCAAGAAGAGACTCAAAATTTGCCTTTTGTGAGAATCTCTTCGATTTGGAAATTAATAGAATGCATGGAAGCGTTCAAAATATTGCCACAGAACCCTCATTTTCATCCATTAGTGAAATGTGAAGAGATTAAATGCGAAGCATCAGCTATGATGAATATGTTAAACTTTGCCTATTTGATTGAGAAGACTTTGAAGTTGCAAGAAGATGATTCCAGAGAGTACTTTGGTATAATCATGGAAGAACTGGCTAATTTTGAAGAGTTGGGATTTAATTTCAAGGTAGTACATGATCATATATATGAGAGGCTACAGAAGAAAGTCAAGTTGGAAGAACTCCAAGATGAGTCAAAAGGATTTGAAATTCAGATAACGGAGCATTCTGACAAGAAGACTTAAATTGATGGAGAAGTCGCCAAGATTGGCAAGGAGATCAAGAGATTGAAAGAAAAACCTGCAATGCTAATGTCTAAAAGTGCGGAAGAAGGTTCCAAAATAAGCAAGTTGCTAGCAGAAGTCGCTGTTATCAGGGAAGCCATTTAGAGTATTAAGTCAAAGTTTCAGATCGAGACTGATTCATTCCTTGGTGACTGATGTGGAGGTTGGTAGAATGTGTATTTTATTTTAATCGTGAAGAATGTGATTATGGTATTTTGGTGTTCTATCATATTAGTATAGTTATTGAATAGATGATGCCAATTCTAATACATGAGCAAGTTTCAGATCAACATTATATTTTGCTAGTCTATTTGTTACATTTACTTCCATTTCTGCTCTTTCCCTTCTCTTGCAAGTAACAACTTTTAGAATGCATAGCCTGATTTTGATGGACCAAGAACAGAAAACTAAGGTCTAGAAGAAGATGATGATAAAACGAGCTAGTAGCTACCTTGAGCCAAAAAACGTGTCCACTACGCAAGTTCGAGTAATGTACAGCTCAATGCTTGAATAACATAACCCATATTATTCTAGCAAGTTATTCAAAGATTTGTTTATTTTATTTAATTCAGATTCTTGGCAAAAGAAAAAAAAATGAGAAAGAAAGAGCGAAGGAGGGGAAAAAACTAGTGGTTAAATGAATCATGTTGTCCTTGTGAAGGAGCCCCCACCAAGTCTTCTTAATTAGGTATATCAAGCTGAGAAGCTAGCTCAATTTGCAAGCTATTTTTTTATTTTGAAGCCGTATATTCTTGGGATGTAGCTATGACTTTCCTTCTGTGGCTTGAGATGCTCGTTGTTCATCAAGAACAGGTGTGGAAATACGGTTCCAAAATAAGCTCCATCAATGTCTAACACAAGTACTTTTAAGGAAACTATCAAGTTAAAATGGAAAAAAGGTGGTCTCAATAATGCACATTTCTAAGTATCGAATCGATATGATCAAACAATATTTAGGTGTAATAAAATTCGATGAAAATATGACAGTTTAGAACCATCATCTAGTTATAATTTCCACATAGAAGTAACTAGTAATATAAAGGATACTTCTGCTCCAAAAAATATATACATATATATATGTAGGATACTTTGTTGGTATTTGGATTGTGGTGCATACATATCTTCGCATTTGGGACAATAGATGTTCACGGTTCTTGAGCGTGGGGAGTCTGACTCACCAACGGGTAGGCATCTTTGTTTGTCACAGTGAAATCTTGGGCAATGACCAAAGTCATAGCTCATGTATTTTTCCAGCTAAAAATATAGCAGGTTAACATAATTAAGCACATGTAACAGAAGAAATTAATAATAGTGACAACACATAATGATTATCATATTAAATTTGAGACATTGGTGAAAAAGTTAAAATTCTCACCATTGCAGACATTCCTTTGCTTGTTAATATATACCTAGCATGAATAAGACCATAAAGCACCTCTGCTGCCCATTCAACCAGATCATTTTGCTCATCCGTAAACGTATCATCTGTACAAATAACAAATACCATAAGATATATCTCATTAGCAATATCATTTGTATAATTTGTACCCTAAAATCAGTTCATAAAAATATAATTCTAGTTGATTTATGTCTAAGTGAATGACGAAGATTTTCATATTAGGACTAAATTAAAGATATCATATTTGAGTATTACAATGTTCAGAACCATAAACGATACAAATGAAAGTTCAGGGACTAAAGTGTGCGTAAAATTAACTTCAAGGCAAATAAGTAATTAGAATTGAAGTGGTCCTTAATCAAATTAAGCAAATTATGAGGGATTGATTAGTAGCTAGATAGAGACTAATTACCATGGGAAGGCTCAACATCCAAAATCAAATCTAGTGCATACTCATAACATGCTACTTGACTACTTAGGCCAGAAAGGTTGGGATCATCCAAGATGAAGCTATCATCAACTTCACAAAAGAATTCATTTCCCTTTTGATTGCAAAACCATGATACCCAAGATTTATCAATATCATCATCGTCATCATCTCCATCTGACACATGCAACTCCTCTTTGCCGCTTATTGTTTCCGATTCGTCTGCATTAATAATTAGTACAAAGATTAGATAACATAGAACTAATTAATTATCAAGTACTTGTCGTACCTTAATAATATATGTCACTACTAACATGAAAAACGAAAATGGAAGATCACACAATTATCTATACAATGTTACTACTTATATACAACGAAATTTGGTGATCCTAATTAGGATCTTGATATGAGATGTGGCCTTTTTTTTTTTCAACTAGAGAGCTAGAACAGATAACTTTAGATTTATTCACCCATAAATACCGGTGTAAGATCCAAATAATAGCATATGCATGTAACTGTTACAGATAAAGACATTTTAACCAAAACTAGCTAGGAATTGAACGTGTTATGTTCACGGATATATTAATATATTTGATTAATAATATGAGTATGCATATAAATATAAATCATGTAACTGGCCTTGGTAGCTTGTTTCATCGTTGTGGTTAGAGGCGGAGGATGTAGAAGCGATTGAATCTGATCTCATTGACCCGTTGGCCGATGCCGAATATATATAATAATAATAATAATAATCTAGCTACGATTTAATTTAGGAAATAAAGAGATCACTTTTCTTTTTAAGATTCTCATCAGGGCAGTTTAAAAACGCCAATTCTTGCGGTGTATTTCCTGTTTCAATCGGTGAAAGGCTATGTATTCCTCTTATTTATTTAATTTTTTTAGAAAAAAAAAACAGATAAAAACTAGAAGTGTGTACATTATATCATAACTCCTTTTAAGGGGAATTTACGATCCTGTTTGGGATTATTTCTAGATAAAGATGGCAAAATAAAACTCAGCCCCGGCCAAACGGAGCAACCTGCGGCCAATCATTGTGGCTTACGAGTTGGCTTGGCCTCAGGGGTAGGTTTGGAATAGGCCTATATATCTAAGCTCGTCGCGTCATCCCGGGTTGCCAAAAATATATATTTTTTAGTTTTTTTTTTAAAAAAATTTAAAATAAATTTAAATAATTTTTTTTTTTCTAATATTTGTAAAGACACATTCTCTTACTCTTTTTTTTTTTAGACTTTCAAATTTCAATTTAATTCTAAATAATTTTCTCAAAGTTTTTGTTTTAAACTTTTTTTTAATCAGTTATTCAACTTATATACTTATAACTTATTCAATTATTTTTAAATTTTTATCAATAGAAAAAAATATAACATATTATTTATTTTTTTATAAATTTTATTTTTAAGTTTCTAATATTTTTAACTAATTATACATATAATAATTTTATATTTTTTTAATTTTATAAAAACGGATCAAAAATGGGCCAATTCATTTTAGACCGTTCCAGATTGGGCCTACTTTGCAGCCCGAAGGGCCTATGGGTTAGGCTTTGCTCCCTTTTTAAATTTTTGAGTCGGTTCACTTCGTTTATTTTGTCACATCTAATTCTAGATTCTAGATTATGCTTTTAGCTTTTAAAAATGGTTTAATTTGTAAACGGTTAATAGATTGTCTATTTTTTTAATCACATGCTTTAAAAAAAGTAGTCAAAATTGATAATGCTCTTTAATTTAATTAACAAAGAAAAGAACATTGGCTATGTTTATGTATATATTCCTAGGCTAGTGTGTAGTGATTAGCGATTGTGGCATTAGATAGGTAGTTATCATACCAAGATCACACCTCCATTTCTCCAAAGTAAATGGCAAAAGATAAAAAAATCAGGGCATTAGATTGGTAGTTATCATACCAAGATCACACCTCCATTTCTCCAAAGTAAGGCAGAAGATAAAAAAATCAGGTAATATTCCTAGCATAATTCTTTCAGAAATAATTATATTTTGAGAAAACTAGTATGAGAACAGATTTTACCTTAATTCAGAAGGGGAAAAAAACAGATTTAACGTCTTTTAAACTAAAAAAATATATTGAACGTTTTTTTTTTAAGAATGAGAATTAGAATCTTAAACCTCTATCTTAAGATGAGATGTAACTAATTAAACTAAACATATAGCCATATATATATATATATATATATATTTATAGAGGAGAGTTCTAGTATATAGCTACAAAATTCCTATTACTTATAGGAACAATTTTTAGGCCATCAGATTAAATTAAAGAGATAATATAATATAAATTTATTTGTGTCCTACTGTACATGATTATGTTATACTCATCTTCAACCATGATTCACTTTAAAAAAAATATAATTAACTCTGAACAAAAAAAAAGTTAGGGTTTCAAGGAGACCAAAGAATAATTTACTGAAAAAAGGCATTAAAGGATAGAAATATAAGACACGGTAATCAAACAATATTAATTAAGTAATTTTCTGATTTAAAAATATGTAGGCTAAGGTTTGAATCAAACATCCAAATACACATAGGCTTTAATTTATTGTCTGTTTTCAAATAAAATCTTTTGAAAAATAGGAATATTTTTTAATTAAAATTTATTAATCTGATTATCGATCTACTTACATTTTTTTTTATAAAAAATAAGTTTTTTGTTAATTGTTCCTTAAAATAATTTCATTAATTTAGTTTTCAATGTTGAAAATAAACTTGTTTAAGCCCATAGGAAGTGTTCTAGGCCCATTAACACGAGACCCAATAAATTGGAGTTAGCCCAAGTGCAAAGCGCATAAAAGAAGAAGTCCAAATCCAAATTAAAGAAGTCTTCCACTTAGAATCTTTTAGTGTTAGCTAGATATTAGTTTTTTTGCATGTGAATTATTTGATTATATAGATTATTATTAGAAATATGTAGAAGAAAATATATGTGGTTTAAGGATTTTTGTAATTGTTTATTTGTATAGTTCTTATTGTTTCTCATGTAGTATAAATACTCCTCCCTATTTGAGTTCTAAGCATCAAGTAAGAAGCAAAGCTTCTAAGAGTGAAGAGAAGAGAGAAAGAAACATAGCTTCTAGTGAGTGAGTGAGCTTGAAGAGTGAAGTTGAGAATTTTCTCTTGTAAAAGTACTTGAGTGAATAATAAAAATTGTTTTATTTCCAACATTCAAGCATGTAATTTTTGTTTGAAACAAAGATACAAAAACATTGACATTTTTTATTTCACACATTTATGCGTTTCTTTCCTAGTTATACCTCAAAAACATACAAGATTATCTAAGTTCAATTTAAAGAAATCTTTTGCATCACTTTTTTTTTTCATCATAAAATAGTATATTGAGTGAATGAGATTCATTGATTTCTTCTTTATTTTTTCTTCATTTTGGTTTATGGGTTTTGCCGTAATCATAATACTTCCAAAAATTAAATCAGAAAATTACTTAAGTAAAATTGTTTTGATTACTGATTATTTCTATTTCTAATTTTTTTTTTCGGTCTCTTTGGATCCTCAATTTTTTATGTCCAAAGTTGTGGTCTTTTCTCCCTATTATTAAAACTTGAATTATGAGTTAAAGATGAGTATTAGCATAATCGTGTGTATTAGGGTACACATAGACTTTTGGAAAATTTTTATAAATACTACTTTTAAAACCATATTTCTATAAATACTCCTTTTTATATCTATTTTGTTAGAAATATAGACCACCTGTGAAATCCCACAGAAAATTATAAGGGCAAATTGGTCTTTTGACCTAAAAAAATGAATTTAAACGGATTTGGGTTTAGGTTCATTTGGGCAAAAATATAAGAAAAGTTTGAAAATTAGGGTCAAAATGTAATTATTCAAAGGTATTTTTGAGAAGATTTTTAGAAAATTGGGTCCAAGTACAAATAAACAAAATAGTGCTCAATTAATTAGAAGTTGACACGTGGTGCTACAGTTACGAAAATTGCCCATAAATCCTCGCATTTTCTCATTCTTTTTCGATTTGGTCCCCGGAGCAAACCCAAAATCCGAAATCCGGCGAAACTCCGTTGAGCCACCTCCAGCCATCGTTGTCCTGCACCATTGACCGGCGTCAACATCCAGCTGCCAGATGAAGCTCCCGCCGCTAGAACCATCCCCCGTCGGAGCCGCCGATCGCCGGAAAAACGCAGAAAATGCCGCAGCTTCTTTTCCTTGCCAGAGCTGATTTCGGCCACTGTTCGCCGCGAAACTGGTTGCTAAGGACTCGTCTCCTCACAAGCAATCTGATGGTAGGTACCTCGTGTCTCAATTTTGCTCCGTTTGATTATACTTTCGCTGGACAATTTTGTGTGTAATTAGTTTTGAAATTGATTTTTCGATCGGACCGTTAGATTTTAAAACTGATATCATTTTTGAAATCTACGTTTAAAATGGTGAAAAATGAGATATATATTGACTATGATCCGAAATGGGTCTGAAAAACGAAATCAGACGGTTCAGATTTACCTCAATTGCGTGCCGTGGGGCCCGCATCTAAATTTGACAAATTGTATGCAAAACCTAAGATTTTTGGGTGCTCTGAATTCAATGGTGAAGTCCGTTGCATAATTTGAAGCTCTGTTTGAAAATCAAGTTTTCAAATCAAGGAACCAAAGTTTCAAAATGATGTCCGCTCTTCCAAACGACATCCAAACGATGTCAAATTTTCTCCATAGTATTGTAACACTAGTTGGACGCTCGATAGAGGTAGAGATTCGATTACTTGATTAATTTAATTTATGAATTTTATATATTTTCAATAAATATAGAATTTCGTGAAATAATTTATAAAAATTGTGTTTATGTCTATTTTTGACCTGATTTAAGATATAAACTGTCTGGGAGATATGTCACACTAGTTGGCGTGTCATATATACTATTTTGGATTGATTTATGCAGGAAATTAGATTTTGGGGTTTTGATAGAAAATAACTGTTATAATGCCGAAATTTTTATGGATTGAGAACTCAGTTTTGAGGATTGGAAGTGATTCGATTAAAAAAATACTTCATAGTTATTTTGAGATTTTATGGAAATGGTGCATATTCTTATTCTATTATTTATAAAATATTTGTATACATGCATATATTTACGATGCCCTATATTGGGTGATCAGACTTACGATGCCCTGCATTGGGTGATCCCCTACATTGGGTGATCAGACTTACGATGCCTTATATCAGGTGATCCCCTACATTGGGTGATCGGACTTACGATGCCTCATATCAGGTGATCAGACTTACAATGCCTCATATCGGGTGATCGGACTTACGACGCCTCTTTAGGTGGCTCGGACTTATGAGTGATCCATTAGGATACTTCGGACATCATGATTGCATACATGGATATATGTTGGCTTGAATGAATATGTATTAGTTTTGATGGATATTACAATGGATTGAAATGTTTGAACCATTGGACTATAATTTTTATTTGAGTTTTGTGAAATGTTTTGAATGGAATACTGACCGTGTTGGACCTTCAACATGAGAATATTTTATATATATGTAGGAACTTGTAATTGACTCTCTACTAGGCATTAGCTCATCCCCTTTCTTCCCCTCAAGTAGTACTCAGTGTAATTTGGATCAGAAGAGTTAAATCGAAGTATTTGCAGAACAACTAATTTATTTATATTTTGGTAATTTTCTACGAGACTTGTGAAATATTTAAATTTGAGTAGAAATTTGGATTTCATTAAACTTTATAAATTAGAATATGAAATCTAGATATGGTTTGTATTACTTATGTCTAAGTTTGAGTGTGAGATGATTTGTGATGTACGACTATTAAAACAATTGTTTTATTTACAGTCTATGTTCAATGAGTGACGCATAACTGTGAGATTTTATTTTCATTTAAATATTTTGTTGAGGCCAATTTTGAAAGGTTAGAGACCTCGAGACAAAATTTTGAATGAATTGAGTCTTTTTTTTTTATTTAGTTCTTTTTTTTGGTATTTCTAATTTATGAAATACCCATTCTACCATTGACCCCGGCCTCGGGTCGTGACACCACCGGTGTTTTACACATGAAATCTACTGTGGTATACATTTCATACAATAAGTGTATAATATGGTACATATTTCATGAATAAAAATTATACTAAAAATTGGCATATATTAAAATGTATACTATAAGTCAAATTTATAATGAAAAATGTAAATTATGGTATACAGTTTATACATCAAGTACTGTGGTACACATTTCATGAATAAAAATTATACTAAAAATTAGCACACATTTCAAAATAGATATCATAGATCAAATTTATAATTAAAATATAAATCAGGGTAAACATTTACAATATAAATATATATCATTCATATTTGACATATAAAATGTATATCGCATGGATAAAAATTTACATTATAAATATATATCACTCATATTTTGCACATGAAATACGAGCCATAAAAACGAGTATTTTTGAAAAAAAAAATAAAACAGATATTTATACAAATAAGCTATAAAAATAAGTATTAAGTGTAAATTTCTCTAAATTTTTATTATATCATCCATTTAATTTAATTTAAGAGTATAAAAAATGATCCAAAGTGTAAAAGAGAGATTTTGCCTCTCCGGAATTCCCCAGTAAATACGTAGTCATTATCTTCGGATGTCGAGCCACGTAGAGTTAGTAATGTACCAAAGTACCTTGAAAATCATCGTCTTAGACTCTTAACTGATATATTAAAATATGCATTGCGGTTTTCTGATTATCCGTGGACTGATATGATCAACTTTGGTCAAACTAATTAAGGCCATAAATTCACCATTTTTCTTCACACAAATATTCTTAGGTAGTAGACTCCCTAATTAATTGGAGGCCCAAAAAATGTTTTTCTATTTTTCCAAAAAAATAATCACAAAAAAGGAAAATAAGGAAGTAGAATGTGCGAAGACCAAGTCTCAAATATTTTTAGTACATTGTTACATATAAAAATGCATGACTAATCGGCTCCCCCAATTAACCTCAAAACCATATAATTTTTTTTTTTAAAAAAAAAAAGAAAAAGAAAGCAATGTTGGAAAACTTTTCATGCAATATTGTGATGGGGGCCATTCAAGTGGCTCTTGTAACGATCTTGCTCAGCTTAGAAGCAACGACAGTCGTTTTGGGGGACGACAAGAAGCCGATACCGGCCAGCAAGTCCGAGCTGGACTCGTGGTTCAAACAGAACGTGAAGCAGCTCAACAAGAGGGAGTCAACGCTTGACCCCGCCCTTTACGCGGCGGAGAAGGGCGTTAAAGTGATCAAGGTTCGTAAGGACGGTAAGGGAGACTTCAAGAAGATAACGGACGCCGTTAACAGCGTACCAAACGGCAACACCAGGCGTGTCGTCATCTCCATCGGACCCGGTCAGTACAAGGAGAAGATAACCATCGACCGGAGCAAGAAATTCGTTACCTTGTATGGTGATCCCGAATCCAGGCCTACTCTGGTTTTCGACGGCACCGCCGCGAAGTACGGTACCGTCGACAGCGCCACCTTGATCACCTTGGCCGACTACTTCACCGCTGCTAATCTTATTATTAAGGTATGTATATAAACATATATCTTAAAAATTTTCACAAATTACATTTTTTTGTTTGTCTTAATTTTTGTTGTTTTACTCGTCACTAATTAAATAACGTCACATTTCTCTAAAATAATTTATTAGAAAGACATTTTGCCTGGAGCTTTTAAAGAAATAAATCGTTTAGAATGTTAGAAAATAATACGATGACGACGTTATTTGATTAGTTGCACGGATTTTAGTAAAGAAAATTTACGATAAGAGTGATCTCAGTTTTATCACCTTAATAATAATAATAATAATAATAATAATAATTTTTAATGTTTTATTTTTGGTTATCTACAGAATTCTGCACCAAGGCCGGATGGGAAAAAAAAGGGAGCTCAGGCAGTTGCATTGAGGGTTTCCGGGGACAAGTCAGCCTTCTACAACTGTAGAATTATCGGTTATCAGGACACGCTTTGCGATGACAGGGGCTATCACTTCTTTAAGGATTGCTATATTGAGGGCACTGTCGATTTTATCTTCGGAAGTGGAACCTCTCTTTATTTGGTACGTGTATATATATATATATATATATATATATATATATATATATATATATGTTATATAACCGAACAGTACACTAACGTAACAACTTGCATATTATTAATATTAGTATACTATCACATTTAATGCATTGTTATAGGAAATAGTATACTCTATACAATGTCTCCAAATATGATCTCTAAGACAGGTACATATATGATGGTATACTATTTGTACTAGTATGATTAGATTACTTATATTAATATGTTACGCATCACTAATAGTACTAATTATTAACCAATCACAATTTTGCGAATTAATCGCGAATTTTAAGCACATTTTTATTTTTCTTTTCTAATCTGATGATCATGTAGACCACCGAGTTACACGTTATTGGAAACAATGGAATAGCAGTGATCACAGCGCAAGCAAGAGAATCCGACACCGAGAAAACCGGTTACTCGTTCGTGCACTGCAAAGTAACCGGCAACGGCAGGCACGCCTACCTTGGGAGGGCTTGGCAGACCAGACCTAGAGTGGTTTATGCCTACACTACCCTCAGCAATGCCATCAACCCCCAGGGATGGAGCGACAATGCCCACCCTGAGCGTCACAAGTACTACTCATATTCCTATTTAAATTTCTTAAATATATATAATTTCTCCTAGTTAATTAATTTCTCTTTAGTATTGTTATTATGACGTGAAATTAAATTATATTATTGACGTTGCAGCACTGTGTTCTATGGAGAGTTCAAGAACCTAGGATTGGGTTCCAACAAGGTTGGACGAGTAAAATACTCCAAGGAGCTAACGTATAACCAAGTGAAGCCTTACATCAGCCTTGGCTACATCAAGGGTTCTAGCTGGTTGCTTCCTCCCCCAAAGGCGCAATACAGTTATTCAATCAAATAATTGATTGTTAATTTGATATTAAGTGATGATTAATAGCATGTAATGTCACACTAGTAATTATATATATATAAGTGATGGATCGATATTTCCTATTAATCTCTAGGAAACTATAGGTGTGAAACAAATACTAATTTAAGTCAATATTCTACCTATCCTAGGCAAAGCCACCTTGTCAACTTTTCTTTTCTTTTTGAATAGTTTTTACAATGACTTTTTTGAAGTTTTTTTTATATGTTAACGAAGCGTAATAAAAGAGATAGTGCCATTTACGTTAATTGCTACAAATATGGAACATAGATTTATTGGTTATATACAACAAATGTATTACGTCTTATTTTGGACAATCTAATCAGAATTCCTCATTTTCCTACCTAACTTTAATAATCTTTTTCTAGAAGGAAGAGAGTATATATATATATATATGCACTAGTTCTTATAAAGCTAGGATCGATGGGGAAAAAAAATAATTACGACATATAAATCTAAAAAAAAAATCATTAGCTTGTTTATACATGTTATTGCGTATACAATGTAAAGTTACTATGTTAAAATAAGACGTCACTTTGTCATTTTTGTGCATGTCAAATACTAGTTGCATACATGGTTGGTCATTCATCTCCACTTCATTACACATCAATGAATATAGAATCACATCTTTGGTTGATCACTAAAGTCCGTATTCCACACTTTTACATGACTATGCTCACATATATATATATATATATATATATATATATATATATATATATATATATATATATATATGATCAAGGTTTGGTCAAGGTTTGGTCAATTTATAAAGAGCTATATTTCATACATCAAATTATCATCCCTTCTATATTTTACATAAACACATGCATTATCATCTTATTCAAAGAATTCTATAAGTGTTGAGCTATATTTTTACATAAACACATGCATTATCATCTTATTCAAAGAACTCTATAAGTGTTGAGCTATTCAAAAGCCCTAACCTTTATGTTTTTAGTGATTTTTGTATCAATACATATCTAACTACCTACTTCTTTACTATTTTATTCTCAAGCATTTTATTTTCAGCACTTATTTAATTTTATCAATCCAATTTTTTGGTCCTATTTATATTTCAGTGCTTTTAATTTCAATTATTTATATTTCAGCCATTTTATTTTAATTATTTATATTTTAGTTTTTTAATTTCAGTTATTTATCTTTCAGTATATTTAATTTCAGAAATTTATATTTTAGTACTCTTGATTCCAGTTAGCTTATCTTTTTATTCCAATTATTTACTTTGTGTTTATTTAATTACCAGCTTTACTTTTGCGTATAAGTATATATATATATATATGTATAACTAACTTAACTACCTATATTATATATCTTTATCTAATCTAACTTTATCTTAGAACATTATGCTCAGTTATATTATTTTATTTCTTTGAGTAATATACAAGTAATCTTTCAAAGTATGTGTCAAAAATTAGCACAAATACAATGTTAAAGTTATTTGGATTCTAATTCCATTTATTTAAATAGAGATATAGGAAAAGATATTATGTTATTAAATGTGGAAATTTCGTCACAAAAGAAATGTTCATATTTTCCAAAGTGACATCACTATATAAAAAAAAAAACCTATAGCACAACATCATGTCATCGTTATAAAGTTCTCTATAGTGACGATATTTTTATGTCATCGCTATAGTTTTGACGGGTAAAAATAGCGTCATATCTCATGCTCAAAATTATACTATACACTCTATAGCGACGACAAATGTCATCGTTGTCACGACCCGAGGCCGGGGTCAATGGCAGAATGAGTATTTTATAAATTAGAAATACCAAAAAGAACTAAATAAAAAGACTCAATTCATTCAAAATTTTGCCCCAGGGTCTCTAACCTTTCAAAACTTGCCTCAACAAAATTTTTAATTGAAAATAAAATTCCACAGTTATGCGTCACTCATTGAACATAGACCGTAATTAAAATAATTATTTCATAATCGTACATCACAGATCATCTCACATTCAAATACAGACATAAGTAATACAAACCGTATCCAGATTTTATATTCTAATTATAAAGTTTAATGAAATCCAAATTTCTACTGAAATTTAAATATTTCACAAGTCTCGTAAGAATTTACCAAATTATAAATAACTAGTTGTTCTGCAAATGCCTCGATTTAACTCTTCTGATCCAAATTACACTGAGTGCCACATGAGAGGAAGAAAGGGGGTGAGCTAATGCCCAGTAGAGAATTGATTTCAAATTCTTATATATATATATATATATATATATATATATATATATATAATATGCTCATGTTGAAGGTCCTGCATGGTTAGTATTCCATTCAAACAAGTTCACAAAACTCAAGTGGAAATCATAGTCCAACGATTCAAACATTCCAAACCAATGTAAAATATCCATCAAAACCAGTACATATCTACTCAAGCCGACATACAACCATGTATGCAATTATGACGTCTGAAGTGTCCTGGTGGATCATTTGTAAGTCCGAGCTACCTAAAGAGGCACCGTAAGTCCGATCACTCAATGTGAGGATAAGTCCGATCACCTGATGTGGGACATCGTAAGGCCGTTCACCGAATGTAGGGCATCGTAAATGTGTGAATGTATGCAAATGTTTTATAAATGACAGAATAAGGATATGCACCATTTCCATAAAATCTCAAAATAACTATGCAGTATTCTTTAACCAAATCACTTCTAATTCTCAAAACTGAGTTCTCAAACCATTTTTGATTTTCTAAAAATTTCGACATTACAATATCTATTTTCTATCAAAACCCAAAATTCCAATTTCTTGCAAAAATCAATCGAAAATAGTATATATGACACATCAACTAGTGTAACGTGTCTCCTAGACAGTTTATATCTCAAATCAGGCCAAAAATGGACATGAACACAATGTTTATAAATTATTTCACGAAATTTTATATTTATTGAAAATATGTAAAATTCATAAATTAAATTGATTTTAGAATCAAGTAATCGAATCCCTACCTCAATTGAGTGTCCACTAGTATTACAAGACTATGGAGAAGTTTGGCGTCGTTTGGAAGTGCGGACGTCATTTTCGATACTTTGGTTCCTTGGTTTGAAAACTTGATTTTCAAACGGAGCTTCGATTCATGAAACGGACTTCACCACTGAATTCAGAGCCTCCAAAAATCCTAAGTTAGACATATAATTTGTCAAATTTGGATGCGGGCCCCACGGCACGCAAATCGAGGTAAATCTGAGTCGTCCAATCTATTTTTTCGTGCCCGTTTTGGAACATAGTCAATATATATCTCATTTTTCACCATTTTTAACGTATTTTCCAAAAATGACATTAGTTTTAAAATCTAACGGTCCGATCGAAATGTCAATTTCAAAACAATTTTCATACAAAACTGTCCAACGAAATTAAAATCAAACGGAGAAAAATTGAGACACGAGGTACCTACCATCAGATTTTTGTGAGGAGACGAGTCCACGACGACTAGTTTCGCGGCGAACGGTTGCTGGAATCGGCTCCGGCAAGGAAAAGAAGCCGCAATGTTTTCTACATTTTTCTGGCGATCGGCGGCTCTAACGGGGCTGGTTCTAGTGGCGGGAGCTTTGTCCGGTAGCTGGGCATCGATGCCGGTCTATGGCGCATGGCAATGACGATCGGAGGTGGCTCAACGGAGCTTCGCCGAAAATCGGGTGTTGTGTTTGCTCCGGGGACCAAATCGCAAAAGAAAGAGAAAATAGAGGGATTTATGGGCAATTTTCGTAACTATAGCGCCACGTGTCAACTTCTGGTTAATTGGGCACTGTTTTGCTTATTTGTACTTGGACCCAGTTTTTTGAAAATCTTCTCAAAAATACCCTTGAATAATTACATTTTGACCCCAAATTTTAAACTTTTCTTACATTTTTGTCCAAATGAACCTAGACCCAAATCTATCCAAATTCATTTTTGTCTAGGTCAAAAGACCAATTTGCCCTTACAGTTTTTATGGGACTTCACATGCTTCCCTCCTTAAATGAATTTCATCCCGAAATTCAAGTACAAGGCATACACTTAAAGTACAATTTCAAGTTGAAAATTAAACAAGTAAGGGTATTTTTCATACATTTCTGTCTCGAGTTCCCAAGTGGCTTCCTCTTTCTTATGGTGATTCCAAAGAATTTTGACAAGTGAAATTTCTATATTGCGAAGCACTTTGAGTTCTCTTCCCATTATTCGAATTGGTTGCTCTTCATAAATAACATCCTCTTGAATTGGTTTCTCTACATACTGAATTACATGAGATAGGTCAGGAACATATTTCCTCAGCATTGAAACATGAAAGATGTTGTGCATATGGCCCAACTGTGGTGCTAAGTCCAATCGATACGCTATTGGCCCAATTGTTGTAGTAATCCTAAATGGCCCAATATATCTTGGAGCTAACTTTCCTTTAACTCCAAATCTAGTAACTCCGTGCCTCAGTGTGACCTTTAGAAACACTTTGTCACCAACGTCAAACTCTACTTCTCGTCTCAAGGGATCTGCATAACTCTTTTGACGACTCTAAACAACCTTAAGTCTTTCTCTTATCATGTTGATCTTATCAGTAGTCTTTTGTATCAATTCTGGCCTAAGAGTAACTCGTTCCTCTGCGTCAGCCCAACTCAAGGGTGGCCTACATGGTCTACCATATAATACCTCATATGGAGCCATATCTAAACTGGTTTAGTAGCTGTTGTTGTATGCAAACTGCACTTATGACAAATGATCATCCCAGCTTCCATCAAAGTCCAGTATACATGAGCGAAGCATATTCTCTAGACTCTAAATTGTTCTCTTAGATTGGCCATCTGTCTGTGGGTGATGAGCTGTACTAAGATTTAGTTCTATTCCCAAAGCTTTCTGTAAAGCTCTCCAGAATTTAGATGTAAATCTTAGATCTCTATCAGAAACTATGCTGGATGGCACTCCATATAAACGAACAATGTGATCCATATAAAGACGACTGAGTCTATTGAGAGAAAAGTCAACTCGAATTGGTATAAAATGAGCAGTTTTAGTCATTCGAACAACAATTACCTAAATTGCATCATTTTTTCTTTGAGTTCTCAACAATCCTGTTACAAAATCCATAATGATCTTATCCTATTTCCACTCTGGAATAGGCAATGGCTGAAGTAATCCAGCTGGTCCTTGATGTTTTGCTTTTACTTGCTGACAGGTTATACACTTAGCCACAAAAGTAGCTACATCTCATTTCATGCCTTTCCACCAATACTATCTCTTTAAATCATAGTACATCTTAGTACTACCGGGATGTACTACAAATTTAGATTTGTGAGCTTCAGTCAAGATAGTCTCTCGAAGATGTGGATTATTAGCTACAGCTAACTTTCCATTAAATAGTACAAATCCTTCTCTATTAGTACTCCAACTATCTAGTTGTTCACTATTCTAAAGTTGGCTCCAGATTTTCTTTAATTATTGATCTTGCCATTGACTTTGTTGAGCTATCTGAAGAAGGGAAGGAGTAGCCACTACATTGCTAACACAAGCAATATTGTTTCTCTCGGAATGCTCTAAATTATAATCACCAATAGTGACTGAATTTTTCCACTCTTCAAGTATCAAAGAAGCAAGTATACCATGAGATTTAGGGCTCAAGGCATCTACTACCACATTTTCCTTTCCAGGATGATACTGAAGATTGAAATCATAATCTTCCATATATTCAATCCATCTTCTCTATCTTAAATTCAAGTCTTGTTAACTGAAGAGATATTTCAAACTTTTGTGATCAGAGTAAATATCAAACTTAACACCATATAGGTAACATCTCCAGATTTTGACAGCAAATATTACAGCCGCCAATTCTAGATCATGAGCAGGATAGTTCTTTTCATGAGGTTTCAATTGACGAGAAGTATAAGCTAGACCTGGTCATTTTGCATTAAAACACATCCCAATCCTAAACCAGAAGTGTCAGTGTACACCACATATGGTTCACTACTGTCAGGGACAATCAGAATAGGTGCAGTTGTTAGTTTTTCCTTCAATTTCATGAATGATGTCTCACACTCGTCATTCCAAGAAAACTTGACATCTTTCCTCGTTAACTTAGTTCAAGACAAAGCAATACTCGAGAAGTTTTCTACAAAACGACGATAATAACCAGCTAAACTAAGGAAACTCCGCACCTCAGTAACATTTCTCGGTCTTTCCCATCCTAGAATAGACTCTATCTTAGATGGATCAACTGAGATACCATTTTGAGAAATCACATGGCCCAAGAATTTAACTTCTGTCATCCAAAAATCACATTTCAATCTCTTGGCATATATCTGATGATCTCTCAAAGTCTGAAGCGCGGTCCTTAAATATTCAGCATGTTCTTCCCGAGCCTTAGAATAAATCAAAATATCGTCAATAAAAACAACCATGAATCTATCCAAATAAGGCCTGAAGATTATGTTCATAAGGTCCATAAACACTACAGGTGCATTCGTTAATCCGAAAGGCATAACCAGAAACTCAAAATGACTATATCGAGTCTTAAATGCAGTTTTCAGTATGTCTTCTTTACGAATCTTTAGTTGGTGGTACCCAGATCTCCAGTCTATCTTTGAAAAGAATTTGGATCCACCGAGTTAGTCAAATAACTCATCAATTCTTGGCAAAGGATATTTGTTCTTTATCGTAAGCTAGTTTAGCTTTTTGTAGTCCACACAAAGTCTGAGTGTACCATTCGCTTTCTTAGCAAAGAGAATTGGAGCACCCCAAGGTGAGGTACTACTCCTGATGAACCCTTTTGACGATAGGTCATCTAGTTGTTCCCTTAATTCAGTCATCTCTACATGGGCCATTTGATAAGCAGGAATAGAAATTGGTTGAGTTCTAGAAACTAAGTTGATACAGAATTCAATCTCTCTGTTAGGTGGTAATCTAGGTAAATCCTCTGGAAAGATATCAGGAAATTCACTAACTACTGATATCTATGGGTATTTATCGGCAGTTCCTATCTCCCTATCAATGGTGAATAGGCTTCCATAACATTCTAATTTCTTTCTCCCACCAATACTTGCTCTTGGAGAGGATTGGGGCTTATTGGATTTAAACCAGCTTGATACACAACTAAATAACCATCTTTAGTATGAAGAGTCACCTTTCTTCTATGACAATCTACTATTGCTCTATATTTGGACAACCAGTCTATACCAAGAATCACATCAAATTGATTCATAGGTATCACAATCAAATTAACTAATAACTCACATCCATCAATGACGATAGAACAAGAGTTGCATACACATTATTGACATTTTCCAAAGGATTATCAAGATTCAAAGCAGGATCAAAGATTTCAGATTTTAAACCCAACATGTTAGCAAATGACACAGATATAAAGGAATGTGATGCACCGATATCAAATAATACGTGAGCCCAAGAGTGATAAAGTAAGATCATACCATCAACCACTCTAGATCCAGACTGATCATATCCCTCTATCCCAGTGACTGCATAGGCTTGAGCTTTCCCCTTTCTTTTATTTCCTCTGCCTCTGCCCGGATGACCACTGCTAGATCTAGGAGTACTACTGTAGGACTGTTCATAACCTCCTTGTGTTCCAGATGCCTGAGGTGTCTGGCATCCTGTGGTGAAGGTAGAACACTGAGGACGATATTGGTGTTGAAAAGGAGAGTTAAAAGTCAGAGCTGAGCTTTGGAAATGAGCAGGCCTAGTTTGCTGACTAGGGATGGGCATCGAAGTTGCTTGACTCCCTTGTGGTCCTCTGGTGGTCGGTGAAGGAGTCTGCAAAAGCTGGGGGCAATTTCTTCTAAAATGGCCCTGTTGACCACAGTAGTGGCAGGAACACAGAGTAAAATGCCCACTTCTTGTTGAAACAAAACTGCCACTGCGTCCACTGCTCTGTGAACCCTGTCCTTGCCATCATCCCTTTTTCATTTTTCGGTCTGTACCTTTTCTCTTATATCCACCAATAGTTCTTCTATCACCAATTAGTGTAGCTTTAATTCTCTGAGCTGTACCATAAGCCTCGATAAGGGTAGTAATTGGAAACGGCTCCAGTCTGATGTGAATCTCTGACCATAAGTTGGTTCTGAAATGAACCACTTGCAGTCTCGAATGGTTTCCCGATGTATAAGCATACTGGGAGAATTTCACAAACCTCGCACAGTATTCATCAACAGTTATACTACCTTGGCATAAGATATTGTACTATTTCAGCATCTCATTAACATGGTCGTCATTGGCATACTGTCCTCTGAACAGTTCATCAAACTGTTCCCAAGTCATAGTGGTGGTGTCATGAGTCAACTTAATAGTGTTCCACCAATGATCAACAACATCGTGAAGTAAGTACATTGTAAAGCCCACTCTAAACTCTACTGGTACTGCTAAGGTATCAAATTTCTTCTGAACTTCCCTAAGCCATCTCAGTGCAGCTGCGGGATCGTGTTCACCATAAAAGTTTGGTGGGTTCAGCTTAGTAAAATCCCTAAAGCTTATCATCGGTCATTTTCAGCAGTCGGCCTTGTCATAAGACCAGGTATCCTCTACATAGCTTGTTGAAGAGCATCAATAATATTAAAGGCATGAGGGTCTTGCTATGGAGGAACATTTTGTTCTCTCTCAGGTTGAGGCACTCATCTTCTTGGAGGCATTTTCTTGATCTGTATTTCAATATGTCCAACGTATTAGTAAGATGATGATTTTGCACGACTTATGTAAAAGAAATGTCCAATCTAGTTTAATGAGTGACACACTCCATGTATTTTAAATTAAAAATTGAGCTCTGATACCAAATTTTCTGTCACGACCCGAGGCCGGGGTCAATAGCAGAATTAGTATTTCATAAATTAGAAATACTAAAAAGAACTAAATAAAAAGACTCAATTCATTCAAAATTTTGCCCCAGGGTCTCTAACCTTTCAAAATTGGCCTCAACAAAATTTTCAATTGAAAATAAAATCCCACAGTTATGCGTCGCTCATTGAACATAGACCGTAATTAAAACAGTTGTTTAATAGTCATACATCACAGATCATCTCACACTCAAACACAGACATAAGTAATACAAACCGCGTCCAGATTTCATATTCTAATTATAAAGTTTAATGAAATCCAAATTTCTACTGAAATTTAAATATTTCACAAGTCTCATAGGAATTTATCAAATTATAAATAACTTGTTGTTCTGCAAATGCCTCGATCTAACTCTTCTGATCCAAATTATACTGAGTGCCACCTAGGGGGAAGAAAAGGGGTGAGCTAATGCCTAGTAGAGAATCGATTTCAAGTTCTTATATATATATAATATGCTCATGTTGAAGGTCCTACATGGTTAGTATTCTATTCAAAACAGTTCACAAAACTCAAGTGGAAATCATAGTCCAACGGTTCAAACATTCCAAACCATTATAAAACATCCATCAAAACTAGTACATATCTACTCAAGCCTTTATACAATCATGTATCCAATTATGATGTCCGAAGTGCCCTGGTGGATCACTCATAAGTCCGAGCCACCTAAAGAGACGCCGTAAGTCCGATCACCCAATGTGGAGCATCGTAAGTCTGATCACCCGATGTGGAACATCGTAAGTCCGATCACCCAATATAGGGTATCGTAAATGTGCGAATGTATGCAAATATTTTATAAATGATAGAATAAGGATATGCACCATTTCCACAAAATCTCAAAATAACTATGCAGTATTCTTTAATCAAATCACTTCCAATCCTCAAAACTGAGTTCTCAAACCATTTTGGATTTTCTAAAAATTTCGGCATTACAAAATCTATTTTCTATCAAAACCCAAAATTCCAATTTTCTGCAGAAATCAATTCAAAGTAGTATATATGACATGCCAACCAGTGTGACGTGTCTCCCAGGCAATTTATATATCAAATCAAGCCAAAAATAGACATAAACACAATTTTTATAAATTATTTCACGAAATTTTATATTTATTGAAAATATGTAAAATTCATAAATTAAATTGATTTTAGAATCAAGTAATCAAATCCCTATCTCAATCGAGCGTCCAACTAATATTACAAGTCTAAGGAGAAAGTTTGGCGTCGTTTGGGTGTCGTTTAGAAGAGCGGACGTTGTTTTCGAAACTTTGGTTCCTTGGTTTGAAAACTTGATTTTTAAATGGAGCTTCAATTCATGAAATAGACTTCACCACTGAATTCAGAGCACCCAAAAACCCTAGATTAGACATATAATTTGCCAAATTTGTATGCGAGCCCCACGGCACGCAAATCGAGGCAAATATGAGCCGTCCGATCTCCTTTTTTGGGGCCATTTTAGAACATAGTCAATATATATATCTCATTTTTCACTATTTTTAATGTAGATTCCAAAAATAATATTAGTTTTAAAATCTAACAGTCTGATCGAAAAGTCAATTTCAAAACTATTTCCACACAAAGCTATCCAACGAAATTAAAATCAAACGGGAAAAAATTGAGACACGAGGTACCTACCATCAGATTTTTCGTGAGGAGACGAGTCCACGACGACTAGTTTTGTGGCGAATGGTGGCCGGAATCGGCTCCGGCGAGGAAAAGAAACCGCAGCGTTTTCTGTGTTTTTTCGGCGATCGGCGGCTCCGATCGGGCTGATTTTGGCGGCGGGAGCTTCATCCGACAACTGGATGTCGACGTCGGTCAGTGGCATAGGGCAACGACGGCCAGAGGTGGGTGGCTCAACGGAGCTTCGCCGGAAATCGGGTGTTGTGTTTGCTCTGGGGACCAAATTGCAAAAGAAAGAGAAAATGGAGGGATTTATGGGCAATTTTCGTAATTGTAGTGTCACGTGTCAACTTCTAGTTAATTGGGCACTGTTTTGCTTATTTGCACTTGGACCTAGTTTTCTGAAAATCTTCTCAAAAATACCCTTGGATAATTACATTTTGACCCCAATTTTCAAACTTTTCTTATATTTTTGTCCAAATGAACCTAGACCCAAATCCATTCAAATTCATTTTATTTTTTGGGTCAAAAGACCAATTTGCCCTTATAGTTTTTATGGGATTTCACAATCATTATATGGTTTGCTTAATAAATTTTAATTTTTTTAAAAATAAAAAGAATAAAAAAACTAAAAAATTAATATATTGAACCTATAACGATGATATTTGTTGTTGCTATAACTTTTATTTAATAAAATTTATTTTTTTAATTTGAAAAAATAAAAATAAAAATAATAGTTAATTTAATATATTTAAAATAATGGTCTGATTCATCCTTTCTACCACACCATTTTAATAGGGGGATCTCGGAACAGTTAAGAGTCATCAAATTCCATTAGCTTCGTAGAATTCTTGGAACTCTTTTAAAGTAAACTCTCTTCATCTGTTAGATTTTATGGCTTTGATCTAAAGATTGCGTTCTTTCTTTACTATAGCCTTGAACTTCTTGAAAGCTTCAAAATCTTTTGATTTTTGATTTAAGAAATAAACCCAAGTCGTTCTTGAGAAATCGTCAATAAAGAGTAGGAAGTAATTATTTTTACCGAAAAAATTTATTTTGATGGGACTGCACACATCTGTATACATGAGCACTAATGGTTTTTGAGCTCTTGAATTCGACTCATTTAGAAAGCTTTACCTGAATTGCTTCATGAGTAAGCATCCTTCACAAAGCTGACCAGAATGATTAATGCTTGACAAGTCTCTTACCATCTTTTTCTGAGATAGTAGCTCTAGTCCTCCAAAGTTGAGATGCCCAAATCTCAAATGCCATAGCCCTGATGAATTCTTGTAATATGCTTTGAGATATTTTGCTATATCTGTTTGAATGTTCAACAAGAATATTCTATTTCTTAACATAGGCATCTTGGCAATCAAGTTCATATTATTATCTCTTACAGAAAGACTATAATCTTTTAAGTGAATATCATAGCCTTTCTTTAAGAGTTGTCCCAAACTCAAAATGTTTGTTTTTCATGGTAGTTATATAATAAACATTTGAAATAAATTGATGTCCCCTATTTTTCAAGCGGATAAGAATTTTGCCTCTTTTTCTTACCGCTACTTTTGAATCACCACCGAAAGAAATATTCCTACTAATTAATTCATTAAGCTCTACGAACATTGATTGACATTCATACATATGATTGCTAGTACCAGTGTCAAGATACTATGTATTGTCTTGACCTTCATTGTTGTCGTTGTATGCTAGTAGTACGATACCATTCTCTTCTCTCTTCTCTTCAACATAATTGCTTTCTCTTTAATTCTGCAATCGGGTGCTCTACATTCTCTAACATAATAGCCAAATTTGTGGTAATTATAACATTCAACTTAGGACTTCTCATGCCTCGAGTTCATTCGACCTTTACCAGGATCTCTTGTAAAGGTTTCTCCTCTTTCGAAATTATTAATATGATAATTATAGTTATTATTGGAATTCCAACCTAGTTCATGACCCCGACATATACCACATCCTTGTCCTCTACTATGACCACTTTGACTTCTTTCATTACATTGGCTATCCTCTTTCTCTGTGAATTGTGTCTTGAGAAGTTGCTCATTGAAATTTAGCTTCTTCTTTTTCTTTTTCTCGTGAGCTTGCAAGGAACTTAAGAGTTTTTCTATCATTGTGGCTTCCTAATCTTTAGTGTTTTTGATGACAGTAACAATATTCTCGAACTTTGAATCTAATGATCGGAGAATTTTCCATAATCAAAACATTTTCTAGTTTTTTATTATTTCTTTTCATTTGATTGGAAATGACTAAAACTCTTGAAAAGTAGTCAGAAACTGACTCAGTCTTCGTCATGTGTAGCAAATCAAACTCTCCTTTTAGAGCTTGAAAGCGGAACTTTTAAACTTTTTTTCTCTCTTGTATGACATCTGAAGTTTTTCCCAAGCTTCCTTAGAGTAGTGAAATTTGAAGAGATGCTAAACTGCCAACTATAGTTCTTAACAGAGTGAGCTTTTAGAAATTTCGACTATACGGATTGATCGAAAAAGTCAAAAAATCTTAAGATTGATTGGTATATTAGCTTGGTCAAAGTCAACAAATTAGTCAACGGTTAATAGTTTGGTCAATGGCTTTGATGGTTTAGTCAACGACGTGGTCAAATGGCTCTAACGGCTTGGTCAACAGTATGGTCAAACAACTCTGACTTATTTCAACTCGATGAGTTGACTCAGTTTCTGGCAGCAAACTTCCAACGACTCGTTCAGACCCATTCAAACTCTGATTGAGTTGATTTTTGTGGTAATATATTCGTCTTATCGAGCTCTTTGATTTGATATATAATAGTGATAGGTTGAGAACAAATTGCTTACACTTTCAATTTCAAGAAGTCTTTTCTGATGTAGAAGATCAATCAAAGCTGCATCTATAGAGTATACTTAAAATTTCAAGAGGCTTAAAATTTTAAAGTTCTAGGTGGAAAGCTCTTTCAATTTGAACTTAGAGTGCTTCTTTTATAGGTTTTACTCTTGGGCTAATTTCAATTTATTGGACCTCACAGTGATAGACCTGGAACACTTCTCATAGACTTAAAACAACTTTATTTTCAATAAATAAGTCTTAATAAATTTACTTAATTTGGTCTAATTTCACAAATTAAATAGACATAGTCACATGATTGGAGGAAAAGAAAATGAAAAGAAAAGAAAATAAGAGAGAGCATTTGTCAAAGCACTTTGTTTTGAAGACCGGTTTGTTTACAATTTTTCAACAAAAAATTATTGTTAGAATCCATAGGTAAAGAAAAGCTTCGATGTTGTTATTATTAGTTGTGCTTCCTAAGTTTTTGTTATTATTAAAGAGAGAGAGAATAAAAGAAAATAAGAGAGAGCATTTGTCAAACCACTTTATTTTGAAGACCGGTTTGTTTACAATTTTTCAACAAAAAATTATTGCTAGAATCCATAGGTAAAGAAAAGCTTCGATGTTGTTATTATTAGTTATGCTTCCTAAGTTTTTGTTATTATTTAAGAGAGAGAGAAATTATGGTGGTTGTTTTTAGTTTTTAAAAACAGTTTGCAAAAAAATCAGGAGTGAGTTACATTTGATAAGTTCCTACTTTTGGACAGCAAAGTTTGAAATTTGTTGCGTAATTGCTAAATTAAAATATCATTTTATAATACACATAATTTATAATTTACTAAATACTTAGATACTATTTTTAAATAATACAATAATTTTATAGATTAAATTTATTAAATACTTAAAGCGTTTCTCCTATAATTAGTTATTGCTCACGACACAGCTACGTCAAAATTATAACGCAGCTACAATATAATACAACAATACCAGAATGGTCCATTGTGTGTTAACATTTTCTCCATTGTGTGTTGAAATTTTCTATTAGAAGCATACCTTCGTCCCTCCATTGGACAAAAATGGTCTAACGTAACCATTTTTTTGTTATCACTTTGTCACACCAATGGAAATTTTCCCCAAGGTTGGATTTGAAATTCAATAACTATCTTTTGTTTTTAGAAATATTATCTTTTACTCTTAATGGGGTCTAATGCTCCATAATTGAACTTTCATGATTATGTTTATGCACGTCTTTCTAATTGAGGAGATGATGTGTTATTGTTTGATTGGCGCGAATATGACTATTTGTTTACTAATTGCTTATAATTATATATTTAATGAGACCAATCTATTAATCATAATCGATAAAACACTTGGTACTCTATAGCAATACTCCAGTTAATACGGCCAGTGAGATAGGGAACAGATATTAATAGATTTATTGTATTTTTTATTGTCTTTTAGTCTTTGAAAGAAAGAGATAGTATCTTATGGTTTTAATTTGGGGTTGCAGTTCCTCTCTTATTTTTGTGTTAGTGGAGATGAGTGGCTAAGAGCTTGAGTTAGTGGGTTTGGGGTCCGGGTAAGTGGGTGATAGCATTGAGTACGTCCCACATTTCTTTTCTTTTTTCCTGGGCTATCTTTGGTAAAAGAGAAAAGTGAAATCTTAAAAAAAACAAAAAAGAATTTGAGAAAATTGAAAGGAAAATAAAATAAAATAAAAATATTATTTGATAGAAAGAAAGAACAAAGAAAGAGAGAATGAGATTGAAAAAAATGATGGCCATTAAACAATTTTGAGCCGAGAAAACTTGTTTAACGAACGAGTGAGATGGACTTTATTAAATTATTTTGCAAGATAATTTTAAAACATCAATGAAAAGTTAAAAATGATAAAATAACTCATTTTAAAATAAACTGTTGATGGAGGTTTTATCAACAATAAATTTATAAATAATTAAGAGATGTGGCTTGTGTGAATTGAAGTAAATAATCAAAGCAAATAAGGAGAGAGGGATTTATAGTGGTTCAACCCCGAAAAAGATGAGCCAACGTCCACTGTTTTCTCATTATAATGATGAATACTCAAGGTTACAATACTCAAAAGCTATTGAAGAATGCTAAAGAATTAGACTACCCAAAGTTTGGAATACCCTAGGCGTGTATTTGCTCTGACTTCTATTCTCTGTGACTTGTTTCTGCCCAGAATTGGTGATGACTTCTTCGGAACATAGAGCCCCCTTTATATAGATTGTAGTGACCTT
>JXTB01000046.1:292148-346619 GCA_002914805.1 Parasponia andersonii
CGCATATAAGCACCACGAAGGAGGTCGCATACATCCTTCTTGGAGGAGGTCGCATATAATTCTTATGCGACCTTAGGATTTTAAACCGCACAACATAAACTATTTTCTTATTTCTCTTTATACATCAAATAAGTATAGAGCAATCACACCTCCTTTCTATCTTGAAGCCTGAAGTTAATCATATATTCTTCCACGAAAGGGGAAAAAAATAAAAAAGTCCAGAATTATGTGCTTGACTTGGAATGAAGATTGTGAGAAAATATTAGTGAAAGTCTGCCTAACTTCAGTACCCATACGCCAGTGAAAAATAGGAGAATCTCTGCTATAGCTCTTTATCTATATAAAGGGATTTAGCGTATATACATGTATATAGACAATAATAGATACGTAAAAAATATACTTAGATATTGCAACTAGAGAAATAATTAATAAAGCGATGAGGACTAATTCATCACTAGTCGTATTACTCTCGTTGGTGGTGGTGGTAGCGGTGATTGTTGTGGTTGCGCCGCCAGTGGCAAAAGCGGATACGAGTCCGGAGCAATGCAGGGAGGAGAGAAACAAGCTAGTGAACGATTGCAGGCCAGTGGTGTTACAGGGGCAAAACCCCTCGGCCGATTGCTGCCAACAAGTGAGGGAGGTCCATGTGGAGTGCACTTGCCCCTATGTCACTCCCAAGTATGCTATTCTCATTAACGCTGCTCGCATCGTCAAGCAAATCCGTGGTTGTGGTAGGAACCTCCCACACAACTTCAAGTGCGGCAGTGAGTACTACTAGCTACTTTGATTCATTCCATATGACGAATTAATTGTTTGCCTTGGTTTTCATGGTTTTTAATCTATTTATATAATTGATTGAATGCTAGCTTCTTATATTTTGTGTTGTGTTATATATGGTTTGATTGCCCCAAAAACGAATTAGGTACGTCTAATTTGGATTTATTTTGATTAAGAGATTGGTCTTCGATTTTTGATCTCGGGAGACTTGACTTTTTTCAACATCCAAATATATGACTATAAATACAACTTACAATAGGATCTTTAATATTGATCATATTCTTATGGTGGACTTGATTTTCTGCAGGTATCACTTTTCCATGAGAGAATGTATCCAGGAGTACCGTACAATTTCTTAGAGTTTTCCTACCGAATAACCTGCTAGAAGTGTCTTTTTTTCTTTTTTTTTTTTTTCCATTGCGGAAAAAAAAAGGGGGGTCTCTTGAGAGTTTGTCTTCCTTCATATCACAATCATCGACTTATTTTCCTTGTGAGCATGAATTAATAAGAGAGATGTCTAGTATCTTTACTTCTTTTCCTACCCATTTCTTCTATAGCTCAAAACCAATATATCGAAGTGAAACCATGACATGGTGTATAGGAATGGAAATGGAATGTTGCAAGGCTTTAATTAGTTGTTGTTAGTCCTTTTTACTTTACTATACGAGTCTCATTCAGGAAGGAGACAAAATTTTGCTGTGGTGAATTTTAGTGCCATATTTATACCATGTTTGGTAGGAGGGAGAGAAAGGCAGTCGGAAGTTGAAAGATGAGAGTTTGTGACAACTCTTTAAGTTGCTTGATATAAGAGGGATGACGAGTAGAATGTATCAAGAGTTTTGTTCATAAAACTAATTTGTTATCCTTTATCATCATTTTTCTAATAAGTTTTTGAAGGTTAATATTTTTACCTATAAAAACCCAAAGGTAAGTCTCTTTTTTTCCCCTACTATTTCGGTACAGAAAAATATCACTCTTTAAAAAGTTTTTAGAAAATTACTATTTAAAAAATAGATACAAAATACTAGTTATCAGTCACTAATTATAAATAACTTTGATTACTAGGTAAAAATTTTTGAAAATTGGTTATTTCTTATTAGTTATTATTTTTAAAAATGATATTTTTCTAATTATTTTTTTAAAAAAATAATATTTTCTAATAAAAACAATACCAAATCTTAGAAAAACAAAACTCACAGTATTTTTTAAATTTTTTTCTAAAAATTCCGTACAGTGCCTAATTTTTCTTAATGGAATAATTCAAGATAGTGAGCCCATAGAGATTCTAACCTCTCCAATTCTCCTCTTTTCCTCGATACCTTTTACTTAACAAAGGATTCGGTTTTCTGCCTGTCCTTCCATCATCCTCCCTCCCATAAATCCCCCAGCAAGAAGAGGGGGCGTCCAATAAATACGACTTTGTTTATTTATTTATATTATACATTTATAAGAAAAGTTGAAAAAATAAAATGAGCTACCAAGAAGAGGGGCATATAGTCTAATAGTTTATGAAGTTTTTGGGGAATTATTTGTTAGAGCTCGTTTTTTGAGTGTATTGGTAGAGTTTTTCTTTATAAATAGCAGGATCAAATCTAGCGAACAAAAATCATTTCAGAAAAAGTTATAAAAAGAAAAAAATTGGACCATAAATTACGGAATGAATTCTAAAGTGTTTGTTAGTTTTAATTCTACTAATAGATATATCTACTATGAACTTGCCAAACTTTCCTTTTTCCTTTTTTTTTTTTCCTCGAAGTTTTTAAAGCCTATGTAACAGTTGTCACACCGGTTGTAGCATGCAATATATAAGGTTACAAACGTTTATAATAAATATTTTCGATAAATAATGTTACCGAAATATTATGCTCCAACTTTGAGTAGAATTTCGGTAGCACTTCAATACAAAGGATTGTTGACCGTCGAGGGCTGTGTTCCACACAGAGTCCTTAAAACTGATTCGCTCCCTCCACCAGAATGCTTGAGGATTTGCAAGCGTCAGTCCACCAGGATACAACGACGAAGAGCAGCAGGTGAAGCACCAACACCTCCACTCTACGAACTGGATAGCTTTGAACTCAAACACACTAGAATTCTAGCTAAAAAAACTGAGGAACTCAAGAACACTTGAGGGAGAATGGCAAAGAGAAGAAGGCTTCTGTTTCTTTTGTTTTTGGTGTGTCGAATGAGGAGGGGAAACTCACCTTTTATAGTCTCAAAGGAGGGACTTGGTAGCAAAACCAGAAAATTTTTCCATTAATCTCAAAACGTTTTCCAGAAACTAGAAAGGTTTCTGTTACTAACGTTTCATTAAACTGTGTAATAACATCCAAAACATTCAGTTCATTCTGGTTCATAATGGAAAGGAAAAAAAAAAATATTAGGCCACAACAAAAGGTTAGGCTTACTATGGTCCAAGTTTCAGCCCGGCATTCGTGTCCGCAGGTGCGGGCACACACGAGCCCATGCAAATTCAGGCCCAACCCCGAAGATTTGCACCCCTCCCTGCGCGCGCCTGAGAGAGCATCTGTGGTTGTTATTCTTACCACCATCACAAAACAAGGTTCTATATAAACCACTTGCACCATGCATTTCCCACCAATGTGGGATTATAATATTTTCCTTTCATTTTCCATTTCAATGGTACACTTTTGAGCAACAATTTCTCATTCATCCGTGCACCATTTTGAGCGTGTGAATATACGAAATCGATATCCTCGCAGAGGAGAACAAGAATTCACTAAGATCTTTTATCAACAAGATGTGGATCCCACTCAATTTTTAGCTTCAAAATGGCTATGAAAATGGGTTTCATAACAAATTTTAATCTTTAAAATCCATTTGGGCTTCCAAGCCCAAACCAAGCTCAAATTGTTTCCTTTAACCCATTTTTCCAACAACAGTTATATACCATGGACTTGTCAAACTTTCATTTTCCCTTTTTTTTTTTTCTTGAAAGTTTTTAAAGCCTATGTAACAGTTTACAAGTAACTATACTCCCACTGTAATTGTTTTGAGAAAAAGAATTATATATGTAAAATTCTTTTGTTTTTCTTTAATATATTCATATACATATATATATTAGTCCTCGGTTACAATGCCCCACAGGAAAAACGAGGCACTAATTCCCAAATTAAAAGTATTATACACCACAAACAGAATGTTATATATTGCTCTAAACAAAATATTACATATGAATAAAAAAGCATATTTTGGGAAGTGGGAAACATTTTTTGAGGAGCACATATGAGTACTAGGAAATGTATAACGCTCCCTAACCTAATTGGTCTCCTTAGATTTTGAGACGCGACAAAGTGTCTATCTGTTTTTTAATAAGACAAAATAATGTCCGAATATACAATTATGGACTATATATAGATAGACCTTATATATTATTATAATACTATACTATGGTCAATATTGTATCAGAATTTACAAATATGTTTAGGCTGGGAACATCAAACAAAAGACCTTAATGATCTGTCTAAACAAATCTGGCCCTAAATGTTAAATAAAAGTGTCTTCAAAACATAATTAGACTACCTTAAATCAAACAAACGTGTTTCAAAAAGAATAAATAATAAAGAATGAAAGAATAATAGAAACATTAATGTTGCATAGCCTTCAATCGGCATGACTCTTGGACATAGCTAAGAGATCTAAAGGATTCATATTTTCTCCCTCTTTTTTTCCTCATTCAATTTCTTTTATATAAAATGATATTTTAATAAAATTAGACTTAATATTACAAAATTAATGAAATAAGAACAAAAATATATAACTTAGAGAAACTACTTGCTTTAGTGCTTATTTGAAAATCTTTTGCCACTCTCCTTTGGTGGCTGACTTTTAGGAAATGACTATTATATATGAGAAAGGCATTACAAAACTTAGATTCTCAATAACCTATTAGAAGAAAAAAATGATGATAAACCAAAATAGAATAGTACGGAATGGAAAATAATATTGAAAAAAATCGAACGAATTATATATCTATATATAGCTTACATTTCCTTATTGAATTTTTCGAACCTTGCTTTAAAACTTTATATATATATATATATATATATATATATACGATGTTTCAAGGGAGATTTTTGTTTTATTTCATGGATGATTACTCTAATTTGGACTTGGATTTTGATCTAATAATTGTAATAATAATAGTAATTCTTAAAAAAAAGTAGTCTATTTAATAGATGGAAAACCATTTATGACTTAAAAATTAGATAAGTTGTTTGTGATCTTATGAGTTGGAATTTTTTTTAATCTATTTTCCATTGTTTTTTTTTTCATTTCTATTGCATGGTTGCTTCCTTATATTTTTATTCTCATTCTTTTTCATTCCCTACCTCTCATCATTGCTATTATTAATTATATGTAAGTATATTTTTCTTTTTTTTTTTATAAATATTTTTCTTATACGATATTTTATTATTCCTTGGTTAATTATATAATGAAAACTAAATTTCTTTGATTAAAATAATCGTAAAATTAATCTAGTCGTATAAATTCTCTCTTTTTTTTTAAATTTTTTTATTTCATCACATATTACTTTTTTTTGAAGAAAATATATTATCTAGTTATCTTAATATTTTTTTATTTCACTTGAATTACTTTTTTTGTTTGAAGAAAACGTTTAACCTAGTTACTCTTTTTTTTATTATTTTTTATTTTACATAGAACTTTTCTTTTTTTTTTTTTGGAAGAAAATGCATTATCTATTTAGCTTAATACTTTTTTTCTCCTGATTTCACTTGAATTACTTATTTTCAATAGTCTTAGACATTTTTTTTTGAAGGGTTTAATCGTATTACTCGTATGTATATATACAACTAATAAAACTAATAAAAACTTTCAGTTTACCTGTATATATAAAACTAATAAAAACTTATATGAAACTTTGATGTTTTTCCTTTAAATAATTTTAGTCATAAACCGATTAAAGAGAATTTTTTTTTTTTGTATAATTTCAAAACTAACTGTATACATAAAAGTATTAAATATTAATATTTTTTAGCAATACTTTTTCCTTAAAAAACTATTCTAAATTGTTTTCTTTAAAAAGTCATTCAAAAACTTATTCCTACCTCAATGGAAAAGACACCCTCAAAATAATTAAAATGGAATAGTTGCAGGGAAAAATGATTTACTATTACAAATCTTTTTCAACTTGGTCAAAATACCCATTCATGGAACAAAAACAAAACCTCCATTGAAAACTCTCCCTATATATATAAACATATAGGTATTTCTTTAATGGTTATTATATTATTTGCCCATTAATGGGTATTTTTATTTTACATTGTTGGATTTTGAATGGATGGATAGGATAAGATTAGTAATATACCAAAATACTTAATGTAATCAATGAGTGTTTAATATAGAAAGTAATTCATTAGTGTTTATAATTATTTTTTCTTTTGTTAATATACTTTTCTTATCTTCTATATATGTCTTTGAGTGTGTAAGATTTGTCTATAATTTTAAAATATTTTCTTTTAATCGTTAGTTTGATGATAAAATTGAGAATATGCTATATACTCGTAGGATGAAATATTAAAATTTGTAATAAAAATATATATAAAAAAAGTTTCAAATCCGCAAAAAACAAAAACAAAAGTTTTGTATATACACTTCTTAAAAAGTTTCATTTTAGGCACATTTTTTTTTCCGTGTGCTATTTATCTACGAATTCATTACTCAAGTGGCTGGGGGTTAGAATCTTATAGTCTTCAAATAGGATGCAATAAAATCATATTTAGCCTCAAGTGGAAGCATGTGAATTAGATTTCGACCAAAGTTTTCATTGAAGTATCATTTTGTAGCCATTTTGTATAATTCTCCAGTTTTGGCGATGATGGTGGATGATTGTGATATCGTACTTATATAAAATGATGTTTACAAGTTGTGTTAGAAATACTTATTTATTTATTTATTTATTTTGTGTAAAGAGAATGTATTTTTTATGAGTTTGTACTTAATTGTAATTTTATTTAGGGATCTTTTAGTAAAGAATAAGTATTTTAAAGGGTAATTATATATACATCCTAACTTCACACAAAGTCACCCGTGTTAATCAATGACCAAAAGAGATAATTTAGAGAGAAAAAAAAGAAGAAAGAAAAGCACTCCTTCTTCATCTTCCTTCTTTTTTCAGTTACACAGGAATATTCTTATTCAAAATTCCCTTCTATCTTTTGCTTATTAATATTTTAGAAATTTCTTTTTATGCCTAATTCATCTCCTTCAGTTATAATTTTTTTGACTTTTTAATCTTAAATTAAAATAGAGGAAATGAAATTTCTTTGGTTTATACCCAGTTTGTTTTGTTTTATTTTTTTAATTTTCCTTCAAATATCTTGTATTTCATTTTCTCATTTTAATCATTTGTTTCTCTCATAATTTTTTGTTCAATGATTTAATCTTTTCATCTAAAAATTAAAACTACTAATTTATTTTAGTTTATAGATTTGCATGGAAGAAATTTAACTTTAGAAGGTATTTGGGTGCTTTTAATATAACTTTTGATTTTTGGACCTAATTTTGTCTTTTTATTTATTTTAAGGGTGCCTTAATAATTGTGCAAAGTGCAAATATAACTCTCTTATTTTAAATTTGGACGGTAAGAATAATTAATAGAGGAGGGACTATAGAAACATTTGTTTAATAATTATTTGCTCTATAAGTACATATTAGCTACTGAAAAGTGAGTTTACCTCAAAAATAGAAAAATAGATGAGTTATGAAATCAATTAAAATCATCTCCTTACATTCTTTTTTCCCCCTCTTTTACAATATGGTTCATTGTTATTACTAATATGTTTGAGGTTATAGTATATTTTATCACTTAAAAAACAAAATTCACATTGAGAATTCGTATACCTTCTCTTGGTGATGGCTTGGAATTAAATAGAACTCTTATTGTGGCTTTCCTTGAGGAAAAAGAATATATTGTTGCTTTTTTTTTTCCCCCTATGATTCATAACATTGTGTGTGTCTGTGTTTTTTTTTGAAAGTATGACTGCATGATATTCTAATTTGTCTCTTTTAATTTATTTTTTTAAGAAAAATGTATTATATTTATTTTTTTCTTTTTTTAAACAAAGCAATAAACTCATATCAATTGAATTATTATTTTATAAATATTACCCATCCATGGAGCGAAAAATCATTCCATGCTAGTAAGTGGAATTCCCTACAAAAATTGAAAAAGAATGAAAATAGGAATAAAAATAGGGAATGGAAATGGGTGAGTGTTACTTCGCATAGCAGGATGAAAAAAAAAAAAAACTCATTCATGAAGCAAAATAAAAAATAACCATCATAAAAATTAGTATTAGTATTAAATAATTATAAATATTAATGCAATTATTAAATACAAATGATGATCTGGACTTAAAAATTATCTGCTATACTAAGTTTAACAAGTTACTATTTAACATTAATTGCAAAGATTCTTTTAAACCAAAACCTTGCAATAAATATTTAGAATGAAAATCAAGATTCGTTATTATATGAATTTTATTTTATTTTAATTCTCAGTGTTGCATTTAATTAGTTAGTTTTTGAAAATTGGGTAACTTTTTTTGAAAATTGTATTCTACTTGACTTAACCATTTTTTTTTTTTATTTTATGTCATTCTAAAGAAAAATGAGATAATGTACTCTAAGAAAATATTTAGATAAAATCTAAAGCAAGTATGGATCTTTAACGTCTCATAGTCTTATATATAATTTGGAAAATTAAAATCTGAAAGAAATGCACGGCTACTCACTTTTCTTTTTTGGTTATTCTCTCGATACTTTGCCGTTAATGGTGATTGGTTATCCTTATATAATAATTATCTTTTTAAACCTTTATCATCTATTTACGTTTATTGGGAATTGCATTTTAAAAAAAAAAATTAAAGCTTTTTTAACTCTAAATATTAGTTCAACGACTGGTCTTAATTTTTATTTGACAAAATTAATCTTCTAAAAAGGGAAAAAGTGAGCCTAACAAAATAATCAACAATTGTGAAAACCCATCCAATAAGGTCAATATGATCTTCAAATTCTAAGTGTGTTCCCTTCTTCTTCTTTTTTTTTTTTTCTGGATTATTTGGTTAATATTTACTCGTCTAAGCTTCATAATTTTTCGTTCCATTATGTGATCAGGAGGCAGAGAAAACCCATTTAAAAAGAATGTTTGATCAGAGACCTGTATGCTATGAAATATATATTTTAATTGTCGAAATCTATTTTCTTTTCAAGTTCTTCAATCCCCAACCTTTTAATATATATATTTTTAAAAAAATTTAGATACCCATTAGTAGCTAGGAATTTCTAGATACGATTCATTTAGGTTCCTCTAGCAGAAACAAACTATTAATGTTAATATGTTTTACTCATACATGCGTAACCAAGAAACAACATCTATAATATTACAAAATGGTGACTCTATAACTTTGTACAGTAATTTACATTTTCTTATACCAATACTTTAATTAGAGTTAAATTGGATGAATGTGCCTTAACTAATGAAAATTCATAGTAATTGAAAATCATATGCATAACGTCACGAGCTGGTTTTGTAAAATCCTAAATTTTGTAAGGGTAATTAAGTAATTTTAATTCAAGGGCATTTTGGTAATTCTATATTTTTGAATTATTTTTGAATTTAAATTATTGGTGTTGAATCTAGACAAGATTAAGTCTAGGTACTTTTGGGGTAAAAGTGAAAAAGAAATTTCAAATTGGGGACAAAAGTGTAATTAAAGAGGGACTAAAGTGAAAGAATCTTTTAAAATTGTGGCCAAAGTGGAATTTCAAAAACTTTTTTTTTGGTTGAATCAGATTGCGCCACGTGTCCCACTGCTACAGTTTCGAAAATTGCATAAAAACCCCACATTTCTGCTTTCTTCTCCACGGAAGTCCCTCGAAGTTGCTCTCTGCCACTGTTCACCCGGGCTACCGTATCGCCCGACGCTTTACCCTGCATCCTTGCCCAGCCGCTGAGGAAGCCACGCCCGGTGCTGCCGTCTCACTCCGCCGCTCCGCTCTGGAGAAAAGGTCGCCCGAGGTTAGTGCTACTGGATGGTTTTTTGCCTGCCATTTCTTCCTCTGAAGTCCGATCACCTCACCACCATCACCATTGGACTCGTCTCAACTCTAGCTTTCATTTCTGACCACTCTCGGTCTCTAACTTGGCTCCGGTGAGAAGTTGATTACTGTAGCAATATTTTAATATTTAATTTTTGTGGTATTTTCGTAATTATTTCGGAATTGAATTATATATCTCGAGAAAATTTTACTACGTGAAAGAGGAGTTTAAAATATGAAATCTCATGATTTTGAAGTGTTAAAATGATAATCGGAAGATCGTTAATTATCGGGATAAAAAATGTGGTATTTTTCTAAATATTTTCAAATGTGGTATTTATATAATTTTAGGATTTTGAGCCCATTTAATGTTCGGGACCTCGAAACTGAGTTCTGACTTCGAATTTGGATTTAGTGAGGTCAGGACATAAAGTTTGATATAAAATATCACTATTTTCCGAAGTAGCATCAGAGCATGTCTAGAATGTTAAACCACTGCTTGGTTGTTTGACACTCCAAATATTGCACATTTCATATGATCATACATGAGAGTCATCTTAGGCATCACGGTATTGTAGTAGGCGGACTAGTACGCCCGCTTTCAGCGAGAGCTCGTAAATCCAGGCGGGGTTTGGGTGTTCTGAATTCAGTAGTGACCTCTATTTCTCAATCCGAGACTCTGTTTGAAAAGTTAACTTTTCAAGTAAACGTGACGAGATACGATAACAACTATCCGAATAACCCGGTGATTAATTGAGGATATTTCTAGAGTCATTAGCTCAGCATAATTACTATTTTGAGGTAGGGGATTCAATTTCCTTGTTTTCTATTATTTTCATTAAAATTAGAATTTATTCTGAAAAATGAAATTTAATGATTTTATTAAATTGAATTATTTGAATAGTTATTTTAATGAACTATGAATTTCTGAAACATTGTAGACTGCTCTAGCTATTTTTAAATATGATTTTATACAAGTTTTTATACTTGGAATTTGGTAAAACCATAGAAACTATATTTTTGGATTTTAAAGTTCAAAATGGATTTTAATTAAAAATCAGAGCATGTCTAGAATGTTAAACCACTGTTTGGTTGTTTGACACTCTAAATATTACACATTTCATATGATCATATATGAGAGTCATCTTAGGCATCACGGTGTTGTAGTAGGCGGACTAGTACACCCGCTTTCAGCGAGAGCCCGTAAACCCGGGTGGGGTTTGTTTTTTGACTATCTCTATTCGGTAGGTGTAGGCATTCGGTGTTCCTTCGATTCGGTAGAATTTGATACATGGGTGTCCCTCTGGTTTCCAAAGATAGATGTCAGGTAGAGAACACTCAATACATGTAGTATAAGTTACTTTAGTTGTGATGAGAGGATGAGAGCTCATGTGATGTGTTGATTTATGTGATGCGCATTATGCTTATTTTAATTGAGACTTTTATATGTTTTTACTTAGATATCTGGTTTTGGTTTTAGCATGGTTTTCTGTAAATGGTTTAAATCCTTAATATTTATAGAAATGCTTTCTGATACTACTAACCATACAGATGTTTTGAGATTTATAAAAGATTTTCCCAAAAGGAAAGTTGGGTAACCTACTCGGCAATTTATGCTCACCCTCCCTACTTTCTCTATAGGTGGTATTCAGTGTGACATTGACGGTCAACAAGCGGAATAAGAAGTTATGTTTTATTTGTAGTTTGAGACTTAGTAATGCTAGGAGTGTGAATACAAGACTCGTGTTTAAGTCTTATTAAATATATAGATATTGCTAGCATTCATTTTAAGTGTATTATTTCGAAAATGTCTGTAATTATATATGCCATACTAGCTTAATATTGAGGTGTGAATGATGATGCTCAGTGAACTATATGAGAATTTAGTTTTTCTTATAATTTTTCAGTCTGTATTTATTGGTGACTATGAACTGTGGGATAGGTCCACTGGTTGGAATTCATAATACATTTGTTAAAAAAAAAATTTCTAATTTTTGTGAAATTCCCCTTCTGTCACTATCCTGGAGTTTGGGTCGTGACAGATTTACCATAACATTATTTAGAATATCATTATATAATGTCACATACTCAAATTAGAAAAAAAAATCGGATAAATATACAATAATCAGTGAAATTTCACATCAATTTGATATTACCAAGCACAAGGTCATAATTTAGTGTGCTATAGTACTTGGTACAAAATTATTACATACTAAAACATACTATATATACTTAGACTAAATTGGCTGATTTTCCCTTAATTAGTTATATTTCACAATAATTCAATACCAATAAACATAATTTCACAATTTCGTGGATCACATACTCAATAGAACAATATTATATGCTTTCATTTTATTCAAAAGAAATATTATATAATTTCTTTTGCTCAATTAAAACAATTTTTCATCAGTTTTTATTAATTGGTGAAATTTCACACTAATTTATTAGTAGTAAGCATCGTATCACAATTTAGTAGGGATTGATACTTAGTAGAATATAAATTCGTAATCTCAAATACTCAACTAATATTAAAAATAGATTAGTTTGCATTTATTAGCAAAAATTTTGTATTTATTTAATACCACTTCTAATATCACCATTTTTTATATTAAAGTACTTAGAAGAACACCGTTTCTTAATGTCCGGAACTAACTTGCTAAACTTAAACTAAATGTGGATCAATTTTTTTAGTGAAATTTCATATTATTTTTGGACCACCTATTAGTGCAAATTTATTCAATTTTAGTCTTAATTAGTTGAGCATGCGAGAGTATGTAGTTGTGAATTAAGTTGATTAATTACTAAAATTTCACATTTGCCTTCAGATTTTGCTATTTACACTGACGACAAACATATGTGCTCATTCACCTCGGGTATTAGTGGTCATTAAATTAAAAAAAAAAAAAACCAATGGAACCATTCTTCTTCTCTTCAGCCATGAACCCCAATAATTGGGGGAAACTTAAACCTGGGTTATAAAATCAACTAAAATATTCAAAAATTTCGTTCCTTAACTTTGATTCAATAGAAGACCTAAAAGCAATGTGGCAATGTTGTTTCGAAAAGCTTATATTTTCTTTTCCGTTCTTTTTTCCCGTTGAAATACATTCTTTCTTTAAAAATCACTATCATATTCTTGCTATATAGTTACAAAATATTTTCTTTCAACGTATGTTGTATTTCTTTTCTTTTTAATAAGAAACATGTTTTTCTTTATGTATGTTAAAATTCATATTTATAAATGCCAAACATAATAATCATGTTTGTGGGACCCGTTCCCAAATCATACACCACGTGGACGATTAAGTGGCAGAACAGGTCACAAACAGGGCACACCGTTCCACATGTGTCCAGAGTGACTAGTTAAAGGCCACGCGAGTCGCACGTGGTACCACATAGGCCATTGGGCTGTCCGAGGTTAGGGCCGAGCTCATCCCAGACCCTGGATGGACTCGGCCCAGTCCGATTCTTATCTCGACAGCTGGGGGTCGGAAGCCCTAAGGGTCTTCTACCAGAGTACAATTGAAAGCAACTCACAGCTCCAGACCCAGACATGGCATTTAATGTGATCTTGAGTAGGTGTGCACAAGGGGCAAACCGTCCTAATAAAACGGCGATTTTTTCAAATCTCGCCCCTGACAGACTCGAGCTATAGGAGACGGCGGAAACTGGGCTACAGCGGTACAGGGGGATCACGGTAATCTCGGCCCGTGACCTCTGGAGTAAGTCTTGACGAAAAAGGTACTCGATCCTGAGATTGAGAACCAGGAGGTTCACAATTTCATGACTATATATATGAGCCATGCGTCCCCAAAAGAGAGACATGTACGCATACAAAAAGAAACATTTAAAAGTTTACGAGCAAGAGAAAAAGATATACTCATACAGACACAGAGAAAAATAAAATCTTTGCTACCCTGAATTAAAGATAAACAACTGACTTAAGCATCGGAGAGCCTTTGCAGGTGGCTTCCCCTGCCTCTCTGATCTTGCCTGAAGTCAAAAGCTCTTTGGGATAGCAAGGACACGTGGACAGTTGGAGGATACGACACGGCAGTTCAGAGACACGTGGATAGCTGGTGAAAACTGCTCTAATAGCTTGGCGCTGTCTGTGGGAAACCATTTTTTCTTTGAGTGCGAAAGGAAGAGTCGGAGTCTCACGACTGTACTCTCTCCGAACAAGAAGCCATATAGCATTGGAAGATGGCACCTTCAAGAATGATAACTAGAAGCACACGTCCCAACACTGGCGGGAATCCACCCGACGCCGAAGGAAGCTCCCGGGGAGCACAATCTGGACTGGAGCAAAAGTTGGACCAGATGCTCGCCGCACTGGCAGAAGCAAGCCAGAAAGCAGAGATCGCCCATGAGGCCGTCATAGGTTTAAAAGATGAAGTCGTGGAGGTGCGCAAGGATAACGCCCGCCTCGAGGGGCTACTGGCAAGCGAAGCCAGGAGTGAGCGTAGGGAAGATTTCGACGCAGAAGTCCAACAAGAGACTGAGGGCCAACCACCAAGGGAAATGCCTACCCCATCCTGATCACGGATGCAGGGAAAGCAATAAAGTCAAACAAGGACGTTCTGAGCTAGAGCGACGGTAGCAAGAAGACACTAAGAAAGCCTTGAAGGTGTGTTTCCCAACTGGAAGCAAGAAATGATGGCAGAGCTGAGTAAGAGACTTGGGGCCCATCACAGCCAGACCCCCGATGACCTGGCTGAGCAAATTGTGCGAGGGATCGGCCGAACAGCCTTCGCTGATTGGATCCAGATGGAACCCAAGCCGAGAGACTTCACTACTCCAACTTTCAGGCTGTTCGAGGGGAAAACTGACCCCCTCGATCACATATATCATTTTCAGCAGAAGATGGCCTTGGAAACCAGGGATGAAGCAGTAACCTGTAAGATCTTCTCCACAACCTTGGCGGGACCGGCCCTATTATGATTCAGACAGCTCCCAGAGAAATCCATAAATGGGTTCGAAGATTTTTGCAAACTTTTCTTAAAGCAGTATATGGGTACACGGAGGTAGCAGAAAACTATGCGAGACCTTGACCGGCTGGAACAAATTGTAAACGAATCTCCGAAAGAATACCTGACGCATTTTCTGGAGGTGATATCCCTAGTGCACAACGCCGATTCAGTCCAAGCCGCGAGCTCGTTCGTTAGGGGCCTGCAGCCAGGATCGATGTTATCGGACCACCTGCCCTTGAACCTTCTGTACGATATGGCAGACGTCCAGGCCAAGTCGGAAGGGGTATTCAAGGTGTTGGAAAGCTGCCAGAAAACACCCAAGGCATCCGCCGCGACAACAACAGCGCTGGCACAAGCCCCAGTCCTGCAAGGGGTAAAGAGGCCCGCTCCAGACCGAGGGCAGATTTCAAAACAGGAAGCCCCCACCCAAGGTGGTCAAGAAGGCGGCAAGAGGAGGAAAGTGTCCCTTGACCTACTGCCGAAGTACGAGCTCAACACACCGATCGATATGATCTACCTATAAAACAAGGATAGGGGAATTTTCAAAGACCCGCCCAAATCTGGCGTTCCTGAGCACATGAAAAATAGGAGTAGGTACTGCTAGTTTCACAAAGATCATGGACATGACACCATCAACTGCCGCAACCTCTACGCGCAGGTCATGGGGGTGATTCATGCCTGCAAATTGAAGCAATACGTAAAGACTGGCGGAACCCAACCGCAGGAAGACGCCACTAGGCCCAAAAAGGCAAGCAGACCTAGACCTCCAGGTCAAGAGACCAGGCCCTGAGGATAGTGTTGACCATCGTGAGTAGAACCGAGCAGACCCAGGGTTAGGAAGAGAACGAAAAGTGCCTAAGAAAAACCGAGGAGAGGGTGAAGCACCTGAGAGGGATGAGACATTCCGTTAACCATTTGAAGCTGGCTGAAAGCTACACCTCCACTGCCCCCATCGCCTTCACCCAGCAAGATTTGACCACAGTGCACCTGCCACACGATGACCCCTTGGTGATTAAGTTACAGATCGACTCCGCGTTGGTCGGAAGGGTCCTGATTGACGGTGGAAGCAGCGTCGATATCTTGTTCCTTAGCACGTTCGAGAACATGGGCATGAATCGGAATGTGCTCAGGCCGACCTGTCAGCTGTTGTTCGCTTTCGATAGTACCAAGGTCAGCCCCTTGGGTATTGTGACCTTGAAGCTCTACGCAGCGGAGAGATGCTTGGACGTGGACTTCGTCGTTATCGACTGCCCATCCTCCTTCAACATCATCATGGGTGGAGGATGGATCCACGTCATGCATGGAGTCACCTCCACCTCCATCAGGTCTTAAGATATCAATCAAAGGATGGTACCTATACGATAGACATCCAAGGAGACCAGGCCACCATGAGGAAATGTTTTTCAACAGCTCTGAAGGGACCCGATACGAGTACGAATGCCCCGACGGGGGACGAATAGCAATCAAAGGACCACTTGCCAGCATAAATAAAATGGATCAAGGAGGAGTCTGACGGGCCAGAGTCTACAATTGAAGAGCTAGTGGCAGTCCCTTTGAAAGAGGCGGAGCCGACGAAGGTAATATTAGTCAGGGCCCTGTTGCTCGAAGAGGAAAAGAACGAGCTGTTGGGATTCCTGAGGCTAAACTAAGATGTCTTCGCTTAGTCCCACGATGACATACCCGGGATTTACCCCGCACATGCTTGTCACCAGTTGAACATAGATCCAAATTCCCCTTCGATCAGGCAGAGACCCTGAAGGTTCGCACCAGGAAAAAACAGGGCGATCAACAAGGAGGTAGAGATGCTATTGGAGAATGGCCTAATCATGGAATGCGTATACCCATCCTGGATCTCTAACTCGGTGGTAGTGAAGAAGAAGAACGGCGACGACCGAACTTGTATAGACTTCACCAACTTGAACAAGGCTTGCCCGAAGGATAGCTTCCCCCTGCCAAAGATTGACCAGATGGTAGACGCAACGGCGAGATTCGACAGAATGAGTTTTTTGGATGCCTACTCGGGGTACAACCAGATCCCCCTGTATGAGGAAGACAAGATCCACGCAGCATTTATCACGGAGTGAGACCTGTACTATTACAGACGCATGCCATTTGGTTTGAAGAATACAGGGGCGACCAACCAGAGGCTCATGAACAAAATATTCGCCAGACAGCTAGGAAAAACTATGGAAGTCTATATCGATGATATGGTCGTAAAGAGCAGAGAAGCTTCGGGTCATCTGGGACATTTGGACGAGTATTTCCGGATTTTGAGACAATATCGGATGCATCTGAACCCCAAGAAATGTGCGTTCGGGATGTCTTCTGGCCAGTTCCTTGGGCACATCGTAAGCAGAAAGGGTATCGAGGCCAATCCTACCCAGTTGTCCTCTATCGCAGACGTGCAGAGACCTCGACTATTCTGGAAGTCCAGTGCCGAGTTGGGATGATAGCTACCCTCGGCCGGTTCGTCTCCAAGATGTCTGACTGATGCAAGCCTTTCTTCCAGTGCATAAAGAGAAGCTCCACTGTTGCTTCAGGGGAGGAACAGGATAAGGCACTGACAGACCTCAAGCTGTACCTAAGTCACCCACCCATCCTGGCTTTCCCGGCAGAGGGAGAGCGCCTGTACGCTTATTTAGCAGTGTCCGAAGTAGCGATCAGCGCCATACTATTTGTCGAGAAAGACAACAAGCAGAAGCCAGTGTTTTATACAAGCCGCATGCTCCTTGATGCCGAGACGCGGTATAGTATGGCGGAGAAACTGGTCCTCGCTCTGGTCAACACTAAGAAGAGACTCAGGCAGTACTTTGAAGCACACTCTATTACCGTGTACATAGATTTCCTCATCCGGCAGATCTTGGCCAAACCAGACCTATTAGGACGACTAACCAAGTGGGCCATCGAGCTGGGGATATACGACATCGAGTATCGGCCCCGAGTAGCGAAGAAAGGGTAGGTCATAGCAGATTTCCTGGTAGAAATCAAATCCCTCGGCGAGCTGCACGATCTGCTTCAAATTTCTTACCCCTGCCACCCTTCAGCTTGGACCCTCTACACTGACAGATCCACGAATGCCTTTGGGTCAGGTATCGGGATAGTCCTGCAGACCCTAACAAGACTCAGAGTAAAGAAAACCTTGAGGCTCAGTTTCCAGGCAACGAATAACGAGGCAGAGTATGAGGCCCTGCTGCAAGGCCTTGAATTGGCTCTGCATTTCGGAGTAGAGAGCATCGCAGTAATGACCGACTCACAGTTGGTTGTGGATCAGGTCAAGGGAGACTTCGAAGTAAAAGAGCCGAGATTACACATGTACTTCTCCAAAGTAATGGGGGCGAAAGCACGCCTTCATATCGAACAGATTCCCAGAGAGATGAACCAAAAGGCCGATGAGCTAGCTAAGAGCGCGTCGATAAGAGGAACGAGACACGTAGAGATTCTCCTAGAGGATAGGAATATAAAAGACCCCTTGGAGACCCCCGCATGTCATGTATTTGCAGCCGGCTCCGTAGATGAGGGATGGATGAAACCCATCACCCAGTATTTGGCATTGGGGAACCTGCCCCTAGATCCCCAAGAAGTGAGGTTGATCAGGCTAAAGGCTACCAGATACTTGATGGTGGGGGAACAACTATATAGGAGATCGACAATGGGGCTGATGCTGCAGTGTGTAGGTCCCGACGAAGCGCAAAAACTGATGGAAGAAATCCACGAGAGAGTATGCGGCAACCACTCTGGTGGACGTAGCCTCACCACAAGGCTCTGACGGCCGGATACTTTTGGCCATACATGATGACAGAGGCGGCCCAGTTCGTCAAAAAATGTGATAAGTGCCAGAGGTTCGCTCCCATGAAACGCCAACCCACAAAGGATCTCCATTCGAATATAACACCCTGGCCATTCACCAAGTGGGGTTTGGACATCGTTGGAAAGCTCCCCAGAAGTCCAAGGGGAAGAAGGTACGCCCTGCTGGCCATAGATTATTTCATCAAATGGGTAGAAGCCGAAGCCTACGCGACTGTAAAAAAAGCAGACAATTAACTTCATTTGGAAAAATATAATCTGTCGATACGGGATTCCGAAAGAGATACACGCCGATCATGGCACACAGTTCAAAAATGCTAAGCTCAAGGAGTTGTGCGAGCTGTATGATATAAGGCTCAGTTTCTCTTCTGTGAACTACCCTCAGGGGAACGGCCAAGCAGAGGCAACGAACAAAGCCATATTCATCAATATCAAAAAAAACTTGCAGGAGGCTAAAGGTAGGTGGTTAGAAGAGCTACCGGCCGTTGTTGGGCCCATCAAACCACAGAGCGGAGGTCGACTGGAAGAATGCCATTCGCCATGGTCTACGGATCAGATGCTGTGATCCCGATCGAGGTTGGCCTCCCGACCCTTCTCTCCGAAGTGGTAAGAGATGCCCCCTTAAATGAGCGGCAGCTAAGCCACAATACAGACCGCCTGGAAGAAACAAGAAACATGGCTCTGGTCCACCTGGCTTCATACCACCAGTAGGCTAGGTCCTACTATGCAAAGAAGGTTAGTGCTCGACGATTCAACGTCGGGGATTGGATCTTGAAAGTCAGAATAAGGAATTCCTCAAAACTGGACTCCAATTGGATTGGACCCTATGAGGTGATCAAAGCACTTGACAATGGTGCATATGTCCTGAAAGAACTCAAGACCGGAAAAGACTTGCCGAACACGTGGAACGCTCAGCACTTGAAAAAGTATCACGTGTGAGACACGTGCATGTGATGTAAGACCCACGTGAATGCTTATATTATTGAAAAGCTTAAATCCAAAACAGGTTAAGTTCCCTTTATGCCGCATAGATTTATCTTTTGGATTGCTATGGAAAAGGGGTCTGCCCACAGTGGCAGACCCCACGCATTATTCCCGTGTGAGACACATGCGTATGATGTAAGACGCACGTGAATGCTTATATTATTGAAAAGCTTAAATCCAAAACAGGTTAAGTTCCCTTTTTGCTGCATGGATTTATCTTTTGGACTGCTATGGAAAAAGGGTCTGCCCACAGTGGCAGACCCCACACACTATTCACGTGTGAGACACATGCATATGATGTAAGACCCACGTGAATGCTTATATTATTGAAGAGATTAAATCCAAAACAGGTCAAGTTCCCTTTTTGCCGCATGGATTTATCTTTTGGATTGCTATGGAAAAGGGGTCTGCCCACAGTGGCAGACCCCACGCACTATTCACGCAATCAAGGATTGTACTATGGGGATCACGTCGCTTGCCGACGACCCAAGAAAACGTATGAAGAGGAAAGAGCTGCCCAACCAAAAACTTACTAGCAGACCTCAAGAACGATCGTACTATAGGGATCATGTCGCTTGCCGATGACCCAAGAAAATGTACGAATAGCAAAAGAGCTGCGCAACCAAAAACTTGCCAGTAGACCTCAAGAACGATCGTACTATGGGGATCACGTCGCTTGTTGACGACCCTAGAAAACGTACGAAGAGGAAAGAGCTGCGCAACTAAAAACTTGCCACCAGACATTAAGAACGATCGTACTATAGGGATCATGTCGCTTGCCGATGACCCAAGAAAACGTACGAAGAGGAAAGAGCTGCGCAACCAAAAACTTGCCAGCAAACCTCAAGAACGATCGTACTATGGGGATCATGTCACTTGTCGACGACCCAAGAAAACATATGAAGGGGAAAGAGCTGCGCAACGAAAAACTTGCTAGCAGACCTCAAGAACAATTATACTATGGGGATCACGTTGCTTGCCGACGACCCAAGAAAACATACTGATTGATTCAAATAAATGAAGTCTTTTCCCAAGTGCAGGAGTGTCAAAGTAATAAATTACTCGGTAAGACCGAGGTCGATCTACAGGAAGGTTAGTGAATAATACAAGACCATAACACATATATTATAGGAATAAAGATGATGGAAGAAATTATGTTATAGGATGATTATGACAATATGAAAAAAAGTGACAAAAATATAACGATATAAAGTTACAAAATTAAACAGTTGCTAAGATTAGGGGATCCACTCTTGGGTACATCAAATAAGTATAACCTAAGATATTTTATCACTCGATTGAAATCCACACACAACGGAGGTTCCAATCGGAAGATTAATCATTAAAGGTTCATTATTAGTTATTTATGTGATTAGATTAGTTTTCTTAATTACCTTCTTTGATAACGCCAACACTTGCAAATGTGGTCAAGCATTCATGGTGCCACCTTATGTCTACAACAAATCAAAATTCCTTCCTAGCACAACCGGTACAAAAGGAATTAAGTATTTGTTGTGCCAAAGGTTGACTACAATGAATCAAAACCCACCACTTAACAAGGAGGGTATTAAGATTGATTAAGAAAATTAAATAGCACATATATAACAATGATTAAAGGATATAAACAATGAAGTCTACCTAGAATTTAGATTATACCTATCTTTCCCCCAAGAGATTCACCCTTTCACCTTAGCAACATGCAAGATTAAGTAAACATGATGAAGAAAAATAACAAGTATGAAAACAATATGAACATAACTATAAACATAAAACTCTTACTACTTTGAAGGCAAAGCAAGATTAAAATATCATGAATAACAAGAGGACAATAAAAGAGAGTGATCTAGTTTACAAAACTAAGATGCCCCCTAAGCCTAGCTTAAGCATCTATTTATAGGAAAATTTAGAGATACAAAGTCAAATTTGTAAACTAAGGATAAGAGCAAGTTGGCAACTTGTTTTGGCGGATTCAGTCTCTCTCAAAAATGTATCTGAAACTTCATGAATTTGGACGAGAAATGTCTTGATCAAAGAAGAAAACTTGAAACCTTATCTCTTAGAAGTCTTATTCCATCAAAATTGCATCCATTGGAGATGTATTTCTTGACTTATAGCAAAATGGGTGAAGTTAGGTTTCTGCTGAGTCAAAATCGGTTGCTGATCTTATTATGTGGAAAAATCCGATATTTTTACCCAGATTTCGGCTTCTTTTGAATTTTCTCAAAGAACAAATCATCTGGAAATTTTGTCTACGTGTCCTTAGCATCAAGAATCACTCCATTAGAGATTGTAATGAGGTCAGAATGGGCCAAACAATAAAGAGTGTCGGGCTGAACGTGAGTGTAGTCCAATTTATAATTTTGTCCATTTGAGACCCATTTAAAAATAATCTGGGCAGATCTTGTGAATTGGAATTAGTGAATAATTGAGTCTAGAATCCATGAGTTCAAGAATTGGATCAAAATCCCATGTAGTTTAGAATCTGTACCTATTTTACGAAACTTGCGCAGAAACAAATATTTAGCACAAATTAGAGGTAATTCTTGCTTTTATGCCTATGTCTACAAAAGTGCTTTAAATTAGGGAATTTAATGAAACTCTAAGTGTATAATGATGATCTAATCCTATAATAAATGTACATAATTAGACGTTCATCACACCCCCTAACTAGCATATTACTAGTCCCTAGTAATTAAAGCGTTATCACTTAACAAAATTTTCTTCCAAAGTAATCATCACTTTTTCTCTCTTTGATTTATCCAAATAAAAAAACTCTTAAATTTTAATAAATCAAATATTCTTAAGTTAAAATATTAGTAAACCTTCCTTTTTGTGATCATAAAATAACACATAATCACGGGGCTTAATTGAAAAATATAATATAAGTTCTAATATTTCACCGAGGGTAGCTTCTTTGAGTATGGGGCAAATTTTTTTTTTTGTTTTTTTTAAACACAATATTATAAAAAATACATCCTTAACCCATGTAGCGAGCTTTAGGCTAATGACTCCCAGACCAGTTGATCTCAAGGCATTAGGTGTTGAGACATCCCTACGAGCTTAATAACTCAGGTTACAGATGCATTTATGAAACAAGACAACCATAGATAGTGCAATGTCTAGTTTCCTTAAGCTTTCTCCTTTACTCTTGTAACGAGTTTTAGGCCAATAACTCCCAAGCCAGTTAGCCTTAGGGTATTAGGTGTTAAGAGTCCCATTCGGGCTTAGTTGCTCGAGTCAAGGAGGCTACAAAACTAAACTTTTCTACGGTTTTTTTTCTTTTTATTATTATTATTATCATTATTATTTTTTTTTATCCCTACCCTTAGTTGCTTCTTTTTGATAAAATATAAGAACTTGAGTATCATAGTAGTACAATTTGCAACCCACAATTAGATGTCAAAGTGTGCTTATGTGTGTGCGGAGGATGGTTTATGAATATTTGCTAAATAAGTATATGAACATAATCTAGGAGTTTGTAAATTTGAATAATTCAAGAAGAAATACATGATGAAACAATATTGGGAAATTTAAAAATCAAGACAAAATGTTATATATCCACTATGATGCGTCTCACGAGTAAACTTACTCCTTACTCTGCCATCAATGACGTAGTTGCTATGTCCAATGGTTTTAATAACAGCAAAAAGATTTTTTTTCTTTTTTTTTTTTTTTGGTGTTATCTATCCTTTCCCCCCAACTAGAATCAAACATTGTCCCAAATGTCTTAAGGTAAATGAGAAAAGTACAGAAAACATTACCTGTGATGTGAACTACTGAAAAACCTGACAGATACATTAAGAAAATAAAATGCTATGAGAAAAACCTAGTTCCGAGCGCGTTCCCATTTGGGGTCAGAGAAGTCCAGCTACACGCGCGGGTTGAATTCTGCCAAGACAAGTCATAAAAGAAGTTATACTCCCTTAAAACCGGATGAGCCGGAACTCACATCCCTATCCTCGAAACTAATCTTGTCGATCATAGCTCGAGGAGGACTCACTAATAACTCGAAATTATGTACGAAAAAATCAAACCCAAATGCCGACTGCACTACCGACAAGGGAACGACATCGTAAATAATATCTGACATTAATCCCAGACGCAGTCGACAAAAGAAAAAGAGAACAGACTAAAGAAAACTGTACTGTTTTTATTATTTATACAGATGGTTACAACAAGGGTCAACTCTACAAATATATAAGAACTAGGCACCTTAATTACCTCTGGCCAGGGGAGCACGGCTAGTTTCAGCACTCGGACCAGCCTCGGTGAAGGGTGGCATACTAGGGTCAGAGTCGTCGCTGGATAAAATGACAGCACCAGACCCCTCGCTAGTTAAAGCCCCAAGACCAGGCTGACTGCCAGGGACCTTCGAGGTTTGCTCTAGTGAACCAGAAACGGGGATAAGCTCCTTGGCAATAGAGGCAGATGTAGAGGGCCCGTCTTTTTCCGTAGCAAGCATCTTCAGCACGTCAGCAGGGTACACGATGTTGATCTCATCCCCAAGTGGCTGTATATAGTACTTGATGGAATAGTGGTCTCTCTCGACGCCTTTCTGCTCGTTAAATTGGTCTGGCATTACCACCTCGCTGTGGCCTTTGAATTCCCTGTTCTCCCAGCCAGACTTGTAACTTTCTGCAGAAAGGATATCCACCTGCCTCTGATACCTCATTTTTAGTTTCTCCGCATCCACTAGCCTATCCCTCAGCGCTGCTAGCCTCAGCTCCACCTACTGCTGTGACAAGTCGACCAAAAGGGTGAGACAACTCTACTTGAGCCCTTATCAATTTTACGTGGTCCAAATAAAGATATTGGCTTACCTCATTTGACCGGTCGAGCCTTCGTTGCAGAGAATGGGCCTCCAGTTTGGTTTTCGCCTCGGCCTTCCTCGCCTCTTCAGCATCTTCAACGGCCCTGTCACGAGCGAGGAAGGCCAGTCCCATCTCTGCCCTGGCATTTTGCAGCTCTTGCTCCTTGACCTTGAGCTCATTTTGGGCCAGTCTGATGGCCTCGGATTGAGCGAGCCCGTCGGTCTCCATCTCGGCCAATCTCATAGCCAGCTCCTCACACCTGACCCTCTCGGCACTCAGGGTGTGAGCCACAGCGCTGCTGACCCTAGGTTTATCGAGGCTCCGATACAAGTCGAAGTCAGTCCTCAACTCGGCAAGGGCAGCCTCGCTATGCTCGGCCAGTGCAGAATGGGTGTTCAACTCCTTAGTCAGGTCCCTGACGCAAGAGGAATAGAAAGACCAGATGGCGACTAGCTGCAAGATAAATGAAAAAGAGGTCAGCATCTAGCAAGGATGCTGAGAAACATAGAGGAAACCGAACAAGCCAAACCTGCGAGAAGGTACGGCTAGCGACGAGCTCAACGTTCTCCAAGGAGAGTGCCTCTAGCTCGGGTTCCGCTATTGGACCATCTCTCCCAGCTGGGCATGCACTCGAAGCAGTAGTGGCAGGGATGAAGGAAAGCTGGGTGTCGCCGAGCGCATAGTCGGCGATGGCAGGGGGCGGCACATTCTCGACAGAAGATGCCACGGCAGCCCCCGCTATATTAGCAATTTCAGTTGCTGACCCTCTTGGAGCCCCGCCTAAGTGTGATTTTTCGGTCTTGTCTTGACCATTCCCTCCCGATGGGCCACTGCGCGTGGACTTTCTTTTCCTCAGAAGGGTCAGTATGGCCCCATCGTCATCGCTGTCACAAGAAGGGGTAACCCTTCCCCTATTCTCCACCGGGCCCTCTTTTGCTTTAGATGAGCCAGCCTCGTGGCGCCGCTTTATTGGGACCAGAGGAGGGGAAGATGGCCGAGATTTCAACTTCGGAGCCCCCTTGTTGAGCTCAGCGATCTCCCACTGAGGCAAGCAGCACCAGACCCTGCGCCCGTCTTCGAACCAGAGCCGGGAGCGGAAGAGGTTGGAGCAGCAGATCCCCCGGGCAAGCTCAGGGGCTCCCCCTTGTCACATACGGCCTTTATGGCCGTCGTTTCCCCGGTCGGAGATCTGCTCGCATCAGAATTGAGGATCACGAGCACTTCATCCTCTAAAGACACCATGAGATGCCAGCCGGAAGTTACCTTAGGGCGAACCTTATGTCCAGCGGTACTCCCCTTGATGGGGGAAGGGTCTGCCGAGAGGCCCGTCTCAGAACCTATAAAGAACAAGCAACATGGTTAGATCACAACCATAACCCGATCGACAAAGCTTATGGATACAGAAATGAACCCACGTCTAGCCCTCTTAAGGGCGGCTTCCTCCTTACGGAGCCTGACGCACTCTTCAGTCACGAGCCTCATGGCCTCTTCGAGCTCGTGGCTAGTCGGTGCTACCAGGTCGTTGGAACCCGCCAACTGGCTTGAAGCCGTAACTTGATGACCCACCATGGCGATGCGATCGTGCTCGTCCTGGCGGAATCGGTTCAGGGCAGAGGCATCAAGTCAGCTCTACAGGTGCTTCATGATAACCCAGGTGTCCAGGGGGAGGGGAAGATATGAAACCATCCTAGGCATCATATTCATCACCTGGGGATTGAGGGCGGCCTGGATGTGTCGGCAGTCCCCAGGAGATCCGAAGATGACGATCCCATCCTGCCTTTTGAGCCGCCCCGCCGACAAATGCAGCTCGAACCTATTTTCTTCTGTAGAGGCTGCACAAGACAAAATAACATGAGCAATAACAGACGAGGAGAACACAGACCCGAATAGCATCATGTCATGGAAATGTTTTGGTGTATCTTGTTTTCTAGGGCTCCAATTTGAGTTCTACCACTTGAAAACTCTTGGAAATGTTTGAGGGAAGTTGAGAGAAGTTAGAAAAAGCATTGGAGAGTTTCAAGTCATGGCTGGAGAGAAAGGGAAAGCAAATGACCAAATTTGACCCAAAATCAACACTTAATGGCTAAGAAAAGATATAACTAAAATTCTAAGGGGTATTTTGGGTATTTTGCACATTACTTTCCATGTGTTCAGCTTTAGAACATCCTTAGCATAGTCATCACATTGCTGGTCACTCCTATACACCTAAGTGTAGCCAAAGTTGGTGAATCCTACCATAGAAGGTGAAAACTAGACATACTTTGACTTATGATTCTATATGGCCAATCTTATTGTAATTTGGTAGAACCTAACCCCATAACCAATCATTAAGCATACAAATAAGCCAATTACACTCCAATTAACAATGCAACCATAGGATTACTTTCATAATTATATTCTTTGTTCTTTTAGGACACCGAGATCTCTCTTTGAGGATATTGAACCTTTACACTGTATTGGGGCACTTTGACAATTATTAGTGTAATAACATGTATGTAAATGCACATAATATAATGAATGAGTATGTTACTATAAAACTAGTATTAACGACTTCTAGATGCTTAATATGCAATTAGAACATATTTATTATTGGCTTAGTATGCATGTAAGAATCTTCGGTACCACAATTCTCCGTTCCTTATAAAATTTCATCCTCGAAATTTGCTTACCCAAATAAGTATGGATACTTAGTTTTCATCTCTTCTTATGGATACTTAATTTTCATCTCTTCTTTTCTTTCCCATGTGGCCTCTTCCACTTCATAGCTCTTCCACAGTACTTTGACCAAAGGGATTTTCTTGTTTCTAAGTTCTTTATCTTTTCTATCTAAAATCTTCACTAGATGTTCCTTGTAACTCAAGTCCTGATTTATCTCTAATTGCTCAAAATTTAGAACATGTGAAGGATTTGAAATGTACCTTTTAACATAGAGACATGAAATACATTGTGTACATTCGACAATGATGGTGGCAAAGCAAGTCTATAGGCAACATCTCCAACTTTGTCGAGTATCTCAAAAGGACCTACATATCTGGGACTTAGCTTTCCTTTCTTCCCAAACCTCATGATTCCTTTCATGGGAGCAACCTTCAAGAACACTTTATCTCCAACGTTTAATTCTAGTTTTCTTCTTTGAGGATCTGAATAATGTTTCTGTCTACTTTGAGCAGCTAGTATTCTATTTCGAATCTTTTCTGCTGCCTTATTTGTCTCTCTTATTAATTCTGGACCCAGAAATTTTCTCTCCCCCATCTCATTCCAATGAATAGGAGATCTACACTTTCTTCCATACAATACTTCATATGGGGGCATTTCAATGGAAGCTTGGTAACTGTTATCGTAAGCAAATTCTGTAAGTGACAAGTATTTGCTCCAAGATCCATAGAAATCAAACACACAAGCTCTGAGCATGTATTCAAGGGTCTGTATAGTCCTCTCTGATTGCCCATCAGTTTGAGGATTAAAAAGCTGTACTAAATGCCAATTTTGTACCCATTGCCTCTTGAACACTCCTCCAAAATTTTGAAGTAAATCTAGAATCTTGATCAGAAATGATAACTTTTGGAACACCATGTAGTCTCACAATCTCCTGAACATATAACCGAGCAAACTGGTCCAAGTTACAGGTTATTCTAATTGGAAAAAAATGAGCTGATTTGGTATATCTATTGACAATTACCCAAATAGCATCATGTCCCTTAGTTATCTTAGGAAGCCCAACAACAAGATCCATAGCAATCTCTTCCCATTTCCATTGGGGTATGTTCAAAGGCTTTAATTTCCCAGCAGGTCTTTGATGTTCAACTTTGACTTGCTGGCACGTGAGACATTGCTCTACAAACTCAACCATATCTTTCTTCATACCAGGTCACTAGTAATACACCGTTAAGTCTCTATACATCTTTGAAGTACCAGGATGCACAGAGTAGGGAGTAGTATGAGCTTCTGTCAATATCTCCTTCCTAATAATTCCATCGGGCACACACAATCTATTTCCATATCTGATTACACCATCGCCAGAAATCTGGAAGGCCATCTCCTTTCCAGATTCTATCTTATTGTTTAAATTCATCATATAGGGATCCGTATTCTAGCCTTGTTTGATTTTCTTTAAAATTGTTGGTTGAAGAGTAAGAGTTGCCAATCTTTCTGTTAAACCTGTAGGCACACTCTAACTCTAACTTATGTAAATCCATTAAAAGATGTTTCATATCAACATGCTTAACAGTCATAGTAGCCAATGATTTCCTACTTAGAGCATCAGCAACCACATTGGCTTTTCCTGGATGATAGTTAATCTCACANTCCTCAAAACTCCTTTCACAATTTTCGTTCCAGTGAAACTTCACATTCTTCCTTGTTAAATGAGTCAATGGAGAAGCCAGCTTTGAGAAACCTTCAACAAAACGTCTATAATAACCCGTTAATCCTAAGAAACTATGAATCTCAGAAATATTTGTAGGTCTTGGCCAATTGCTCATAGCTTCAACTTTCGTTGGATCCACAGAAATACCATTTTCAGAAACCACATGACCAAGGAAGATAACTTTCTCTAACCAGAATTCGCACTTCTTAAACTTAGCATACAACTGCTTTTCTCTAAGAATTATCAATACGGTCCTCAAATGTTTCATATGCTCCTCTTGTGAGTGTGAGTAAATCAGAATATCATCGATGAAAACTATAACGAATTTATCTAAGAAATCTTTAAACACTCTATTCATCATGTCCATGAAAGAAGCTGGGGCAGTAGTTAATCCAAGGGCATTACTAAAATCTCATAGTGTCCATATCTGGTTTTGAAAGCTGTTTTTGGAATATCTTCCTCCTTAATTTTTAACTGATGGTATCCTGATCTTAAGTCAATCTTTGAAAACAGAGAAGCTCCTTGCAGTTGATCAAACAAATCATCAATTCTGGGAAGTGGATACTTGTTTTTGATGGTGACCTTATTCAGCTCCCTATAATCAATGCAAAGCCTCATAGTCCCATCTTTCTTCTTTACAAACAAAACCGGAGCACCCCATGGTGAAAAGCTTGGGCGAATAAAACCCTTATCTAATAACTCTTGTAACTGTATTTTCAGTTCCTTTAACTCTGTTGGAGCCATTCTATAAGGTGCTTACGAAATAGGAGCTGTACCGGGCATAACAAACTCTATCTCTCTATCAGGTGGTAACCGAAACAAATCTTTAGGAAATACATCAAGAAATTCACTAACTATCGGTACTTCCTCAGGCTTCACTTTTAACTCTTCTCTAGTATCCAGTATGTTGGCCAAGTACCCCATACATCCCTTTTCTAGTAACTTTCTTGCTTTTATTGCGGAGATTATTGAAATCATCGAGCTTCCACTAGTACCAACAAAAGTGTACTTCTCTGTACTTGGTGGCTGAAACACCACCCTCTTCAAATAGCAATCAATAGTAGCATGATATTTGATAACCAATCCATACCTAAGATAACTTCAAAATCTTGCATATCTAATACTATTAAATCTACACACAAATCTTTACCAGCTATTGGATTGGACATGCCTTGAGAATTTGATCAGAACATAAAACTTTTACTGATGGAACGGTTACACAATATTTGAAATTCAAGTACTCTGGTGTTTTGCCCAATTTCCTCACAAATGTAGGTGATGCAAATGAATGTGTAGCCCCTGAATCTGTTAATGCATGAATAAGAATACCAAAGATAAGAATCTCACCTGCTATAATAGATGGGTTCACCTCGGCATCTTCTTTGGTCATTGTATACACACGAGCTGGGACTTTCTTCTGCTCATTTGTAGCATTCGGATAATTTTTTGCATAGTGTCTAGATTTTCCACATAAGAAGCAAGCACCAAAACCCATTAAACACTCTCTATGATGAGTCTTTCTATATTTAGGACAAACAGTCCTCTGAGTAGTAGCTAATTGTGTCTGTTGGCATGTTGCTTGGTGTTTCTGTGGCTCTTGTCTTTCTTTTTGATTATGTTGCCACTTTCTTTTATTTCCACTAGCCCCTGGTTGAGATCCTCATCCAAAGGTTGTATTTCTCCTTGCCATATTTATATTCCTGCGAATTTCTTGAGCTCTTATAACTCTTAGTTCGGCTTCTTTAGCTTCAAGAGCTTTATCTGCAACCTCAGCATATGACATATCTTTATGAGTAGATATCTTAACATCCCTATAAATTTCTACCTTGAGGCCTTGAAGGAACTGGTTTACTTTTAGCTCATTGGTACTTACCATGTGCGGAGCAAATCGGGATAACTCTTCAAATTTCTTTATGTAGTCACTAATAGACATACTTCCCTGTTTCAGATTAACAAACTCAGCAGCTTTTATCATCCTATATGTATTGCTAAAATATTTTCTGTAGAATATTTCCTTAAACTACTCTCAAGTAAGCCTAGTAGTATCAGTGATGGACTTCATAGAATCTTGCCAGTGTCTAGCATCCATTTGGAACATAAAAGTGGCAATGAAACTTTGTCCTCATCAAAGATTCTAATGTAATCGAAAATACCCTTAATACTCCTAACCCACTCTTCTGCCAGCAGTGGATCAGTTTTACCCTTGAAAGCTGGAGGCTTATTCCTTGTAAACCTTTCATAAGCGGGTTCATAATTTTCTTGTCTAACTATGGCCTGTGGTAGTGCTTGATCTCCACGCCTTTCCTCCCTTTCTATAAGCCTTTCTAACTATCTTGCTTGTGTCTCAACCAACTCTGTCAACCTTCCTATAACAACATCCTTGTTGATCTCATTTTCAGTAGTACTTGTCTTATCATCCCTTTGCTCACTTGTTTAACCTTTAGCCCTTGGCATGATTCCCTGTATAGTTGCCATTTCACTTATATCCATGCATAACAGCTAAGAACAAAGACATAACATATGATATCAAAGTTAATGCTAATACAGGAAATTAAAACTTACTGGTTGACTGAGCTTTTTGTCACATAATCATACCTATGTAGACAATTTTCAGAAATGATTAAACCTCCGCTCTGATACCAACACTGTCAGACTCCCTAGCCCCATAACCAGTCATTAAGCATACAAATAAGCCTATTACACTCCAATTAACAATGCAAACATAGGATTACTTTCATAATTATATTCTTTGTTCATTTAGCATACCGAGCTCTCTCTCTCTAAGGGTATTGAACCTTTACACTGCATTGGGACACTTCGACAATTATTAGTGTAATAACATGTATGTAAATGCACATAATATAATGAATGAGTATGTTACTATAAAACTAGTATTAACGACTTCTAGATGCTTAATATGCAATTAGAACATATTTATTATTGGCTTAGTATGCATGTGAGAATAATTGGCACCACAATTTGAGACTCCACATATTGCACATTTCATATGATCATGCATGAAAGTCATCGTAGGTATCAGGGTATTGTAGTAGGCAGACTAGTACCTCCGCCTTCGGTGAGAGCCTGTAAATCTGCACGGTGTTTGTTTTTTGACTATCTGCACTCAGTAGATATAGGCATTAGATACCTTTCTGCCTCGGTAGGATTAGACACTGGGATGTCCCCCCAGTTTCCAGAGATAGATATCGGGTAGGGAATACTCAATACATGTAGTATAAGTTGCTCTAGTCATGATTAGATAGTGAGAGCTAATGTGAGGTATTGATTTATGTGATGTGCATTATGCTTGTTTTATTATAATTTTCAATATGTTTGACTTTGATACCTGGTTTGGAGCTTAGCATGACTTTTTGTCATGGCTTTTTACTTATGTTTTGAACACTTAATATTTATAATACTACTGACCATGCAGATACCTTGAGAATGATAAAAAGGCTTTCCCAAAAAGGGTAATTAGGTAACCTACTGGGTATTTTATGCTCACCCTCTACTTTCTCCACCGGTGGTGTCCAGTGTGACATTGACGACTAATAAGCAAATTAAGAAGTTATCTTTTACTTGTAGTTCATGACTTGGTAATATTAGGAGTGCGGATTTAAGACTTGTATTTAAGGCTTGTTAAATAAATGGATTATGCTACTTTGAATATGTTTGTAAGCTATTTATGCCATTCTAGCTTGATGTTGAGGTGTGAATGATGATGCTCGATTAACTATTGAATTCGTTTTTTTTTTTTTTTTAAATTATTTAGTCTATGTTTATTGATGACTATGATCTGTGGGATAGGCTTAATAGTTGGAATTCTAAATATTTTATTTATTATGCTGTTTTAAAAATTCAAAACTCTTAAAACTTTTTCTTTATAAATTAAGGAATTTCCAATTCTAGCAAATTCCCCTTCTGTTACTACTCTGGAGTTTGAGTTGTGATAGAAATTATGGTATTAGAGCCAAAAATTTAACTACCCTGGACATAGCACCATTATACTAGATTGAAATTATTTTTATGACGATATGCATAATTAGCTCACTAGTAGTTTGGTATATCATATTAGACTTTTAAAAACTCTTTCTAGGAGACCTCCGAGGTGTCATGCTTTCCTTAGGATGCAAGGTCCTAATCATCAACCTCAACCTCAACCTCAACCTCAACCTCAACCATAGCAAGAGCATTAACTCGATCAAGCTGACCATCTTCACAAGTTTATGTGCCTTCAGCCTAGACTGTATGATAAAATCCCAAACCCACTAGTTGCCAATGCATGGTTGCATGAGAGGACACGACACTTTCGGACCCTTAGTATTCCTAGAGAGTTTTGGGTTGTATTTTGCTATATCTCATTTGACGGGAAATGCTATCCATTAGTGGGAAACCATTAAGGTTATGTAGAATGTAGAAGGTGTAACATGGGAAGAATTTGAAAGACTCTTCAAAGCACATTATGCAAATGATGATCAAAAAGCTGAAGTGGTTGGTCTTCTTGAGAGACTTACTCAGGGGAATAGAATAGTGAATCAATACATGATGGAGTTCATAGAATTGGCAAGCCTTACCCTTAGCCCAGTGATGAGTGACACTTACCAAATTACGAAGTTCAAGAATGTTCTGAATTGAAATATCCACAATCGTGTTGCTATTCACTCGTTTGCCATGCTCTCTGAAGTAGTGTTAGTTGCCCAACAAGCTGAAGCTGTAGAAAATGAGTAGAGTGCAAGAAAGAATAAAAGTAATGATAGAAAAGTGAACAAGAGGAACCAAGGACAATGGTCTGCCCAAGGTTTACCAAATAGCGAAAGCTATACTAGTAGTGGTTCATCAGGTTAAGGGACGTTCGGTCCATATAGATGTTATCACTATGGTCAATAGGGCTATAAGAGAAATGAGTGCCTAAAATATTTGCAGAAATCCCCTCTTTCTCAGGGAAGACTACCTAGAAGCTATTTTGGTTCAGCACCTCACCCGAACACTTAAGCTAGATCTCATCCATCTCAGGGTGTTTCCCAAGCTTTTTCATCTCTACCACCTTACCAGCACCAGTATCACCCTTAGGGTTATATTTAGAATTTCCAGCCTCCTCAAGCTTCAGGGAGTCAAGGAGGCACGGATATGATAGCAATGGCCTAGGATCTAGCAGTAGTTGTACTGGACAAGGAAGAGGCAATAAGGGAAAAAGAAAAGTTCCTAACCAAGCTTATGCAATTTCTGGAATCTATGGTACAAATGAACACACTGGCCGAGGTATTGTTGACGATATAGTTCTTATTTTACACTCTTAGGCATGTGTTTTATTTGACACTTGTATATCTCATTCATTCATATTCTTGTTGTTTATTGAACTTTTCGGGTTAGAATTTTCTGAATTAGATTATGTCTTGACATTGGGGACACCTATGCGTAGAGTAACTGATGTGTCTAGTATGTGTAAATCTTGTTGTGTGGTGATTGGTGGTAAATAATTATTTGCTGATTTAATTGTATTGCCAATGAAATAATATGATGTAATTCTCGATATGGAATGATTATCCAAGTATCGAGCTATTTTCGATTGTTATGAGAAACGAGTGACTCTTTTTCTGGACAATGGAAAACCCATAATATGTCAAGCTCGAATGAATTTATTGAAACCAAGTTCTATCCTGAAAGCCTTTTTGGGTGGTAGGGAGAAACTTGAGTATTATGGAAACTTGTTTGCCATTGATGGTAAGATGAGAACTGATAATTAAGACCTATGGATATCGATGGTAAGCGAAAATCCAGAGGTATTTCTAGAGGATTTACTAGGGCTACTACCAGATAGGGAGATTGAGTTCTATATTGACCTTGTCCTAGGGCTCAGCCAATTTCTATTCCAACCTACCACATGGCTCCTATAGAGATGAACAAATTGAGAAAACAGTTAGATGATGTGATATCCAAAGGTTTCATTCGAAGTAGTACTTCTCCTTGGGGTGCTCTTGTTTTGTTTGCAAAGAAAGTTGTTGGTACTTTAAGGCTTTGTATAGACTATAGAAGGTTAAACCTGATGACAATAAAGAACAAGTAATCTTTTTCAAGGATTGACGAGCTATTTGATCAACTTGGTGGTTCAAAATTCTCTCAAAGATTGACTAGATATCAGGTTATCATCAGTAAAAGATAAAAGAGGAGGATATACTGAAAACAACGTTCAAAACTCCTTACGGTCACTTTGAGTTTTTGATAATGCCTTTTGGTTTGATGAATTCACCTGTAGCTTTTATAGATCTCATGAATCAGATTTTCAGTCGGTACTTAGATCGTTTTATGGTTGTTTTTATTGATGATATCCAGGTGTATTCCAAGACTCAGGAAGATCATGCCGAACATTTGAGGATATTTCTTGAAGTTTTGAGAAGTTAACAGTTATATGCCAAGTGATTAAAATGTGATTTCTGATTTTAGAAGTTAAATTCTTGGGACATGTAATTTCTCAAGAAAGTATCTCAGTCGATTCTGCTAAAGGAGAAGCCATTCTAAAGTGGAAAAAATAAAAGAATGTGATAGAGATACGAAGTTTTCTCAGTTTGGTAGGCTATTACCGTCGTTTTGTTTAGAATTTCTTAAGTTCATTGGGGATAGTGATTGTGAAGAAGCTTTCAGAAACAGAAGCACAGTTTGACAACAGTACATGTTCTTACTGTTCTTGAGAGTAAGAACTTTATGTGATGTATACCAATACTTCTAAGACGGGATTAAGATGCGTTTTGATACAAAATGGTCGAGTTGTAGCATATATTTCTCGTCAGTTGAACCCACGTGAGAGAAACTATCCTACCTATGACTTGGAACTTGCAGTAGTAATTTTCACACTCAAAATTTAGAGGTGTTATTTACATAGTGTGAAATTTGAAATATTCTCTGACCGTAAGAGTTTGAAATATCTCTTCACTCAGTGTGATTTGAACCTGAGACAGCATAGGTAGGTTGAATATTTGGAAGACTATGATTTCAAACTATAATACCATCTTGGCAAGGCCAATGTTGTAGTTGATACTTTAAGTAGAAAACCTCATGGTATATTAGCTACACTTATTTTTCAAAATTGGAGGAACTTAGTGGTAATTAGTGATTATAACTTGTAGTACTTTGAGTCTGACAATGCTGTTTATCTCAGTAATGTTGTTGCCATACCTACACTTTTCTAGACTGTGTAGCAAAGTCAATGGCAAGATCAAGAGTTGAGATCGATCTAGAATCAACTTAAAAATGGTGAACAATTGGAAGATTGGAGTACAAATAAAGAAGGATTTGTGATTTTTAGAGGAAAGCTAGTAGTGGCTAATGATCCTCATCTCAGAGAAACCATTCTTATTTAGGCTCAAAAGTCCAAATTTACAGTATATCGTAGTAGCACAAGGATGTATCATGATCCTAAGAGACAGTATTAGTGAAAAGGTATGAAACATGACGTAGCTACATTTGTGGCTAAGTGCGTGACATGTCAGCAAGTCAAACCTAAACACTAAAGATCAGCTGGACTGCTACTGCCTTTACCCATACCAGAGTGGAAATAGGATAAGATCACATTGGACTTTGTGATGGGCTTGTCAATGATACGAAGAAAGAATGACACAATTTGGGTGATTGTTGATTGTATGATGAAAACTGCTCATTTCATATTGATTAATCTGATTTTTCACTCAATAAACTTAGTCGTCTCTACATTGACCATATTGTTTGATTGCATGGAGTGCCATCAAGTATAGTATTTGTCAGCGACACAAGATTTATATCAAAGTTCTGGAAAGCTTTGCAGATGGCTTTAGGGATAGAACTAAATCTCAGTACTGCTTACTATCCTCAAACAGATGGTCAATCTGAGAGGACTATTCATATTATAGAAGACATACTTCGCTTTTGTATACTAGATTTTGGTGGAAGCTGGGATGATCATCTATCATTGGTAGATTTTGCTTATAATAATAGCTACCAAACCAGTCTTGGTATGACTTCATATGAGGTATTATATGGGAGACCGTGTAGATCACCTTTGTGTTGGGCTGATGTAGAGGAGCATGTTACTCTTAGGCTAGAGCTTATAAGAGACTATTGAAAAAATTAACAAGATTCAGGAAAGACTTAAAGTTATGTAGAGTCATCAGAAAAGCCATGCGGACCTAAAGAGACGTGAAGTAGAGTGTAAAGTTAGTATTTTTGAAAGTGACACTAAGATGTGGAATCACTAGATTTGGGCTTAAAGGCAAATTGACTCCAAGATATATTGGACCATTTGAGATTACCAATAGAATTGGGCCCGTAGTATATCGCTTGGATTTACCACCACAATTGGGCCAAGTGCACAATGTTTTTCATGTCTCAATACTTAAGAAGTAAATGCATGACCCATTGCATGTTATTCAGTATGTGGAAGTGCCATTATAGGAAGATATAATATATGGGAAACAACCAGTCTGAATACAGGAGAGAAAGCTCAAAGTGCTTTGAAATAGAATTGTATAAAAAATATTCTCATTTGTTTAACTTTCAGCTTAAAGTTATACTTTGACCCTTGTACTCAAATTTTGGGACGAAATTCTTTTAAGGGGGGAGAGGATGTAAAATCCTAAATTTTATAATTGTAAAAGAGTAATTTTTGGTCAAATAGCAAACTTGTAATTTTGAATTTTCAGGAATTTAATTAATTAAATTTGAAATAAATGTGGACACATTTGAGTCTAAGTGTATTTAGGGCAAAAGTGAAAAAGGGATTACAAACCAGGTTCAAAAATATAATTAAGGAAGGACTAAAGTGAAAGAATCTTTTTAGTAATTATGGCCAAAGTAGAATTTCAGAAAATTTTTTTCAGTCTAGTCAGGTAGTGACACGTGTTCCACTACAACAGTTTCCAAAAATTGCATATAAACTCCCTTTTTTTCTCTTCTTCTCCACGGAGGTCCCTAAGACCCATTCATTGCCACTGTTCATTTGCAACTCTTTTAACCACCGAACAGCTAGATGCGCCGCCTCACATCCTTGCCTGTCCTCTGACGATTCAACACCCATAACTGCCGCTCTTTTTTGCCGCCAACAGCTCGTGATCCGGCCACCCGAATTCACTTCCTGCCGATCGGAAAAATGACCACCATTTCTCCGTCCAATGTCCGATCAGCTCAACTCTGGCGTCGTTCAACTCATCTCGATGTCAACTTTCATTTCCAACCACTCATGACTTCTAACTCGGCTCTGGTGAAAAGTTGCTTACTGTAGTAATTTAATAATATTAAATTTTGTGATATTTTTCTAATTATTTCAGAATTGAATTATTTTGCCTAAGAAAATTATACCATGTGAAAGAGGAGATTGAAATGTGAAATTTCATGATTTTGAAGTCTTGAAACAATAACCGGAAGATTGTTAATTATTGAATTGAAAAAGTGGTATTTTCCTAATTATTTTCAAGATGTGGTATTTTTATAATTTTTGGATGTTTGAGCCTATTTAATGATCAGGACCTCGAAACTGAGTTGTGATTTCGAAATTGTACTCAGTGAGGTCAGGACATGAATTATATATAAAATATCACTATTTGTTGAAGTGGCACGAAAATAGAGAAAATAGTTCGTGAATTACACTATTTTATATGTCATAGGTCGGTTCAGCACCGGAATCTATTTTTGACAAACTTTATGTCTAACCCAATATTTATAGGTATTCCGTATTAAGTGATGACCTTTGTTTCTCAATCTACAGCCCCATTTGGAAATTCACTTTTCAAGTGAACTTGTCACGATTTGGAACGACCGTTAGAATAACCAGCTGATTAATAGAGGAATTTTCTAGCATCCTTATTTTCTATTATTTTTCATTAGAATTAGAATTTATTTTGAGAAATAAAATTTCGTGATTTTATTAAATTAAATTATTTGAATAATTATTTTAATGAACTATGAACTTGTGAAACATTGTGGACTGCTCTGGATTTTTTTATGTATGATTTGAACATGTTTTGAATTTGGGATTTGGCTAAACCTTAGGAATTATACTTTTGGATTTTTAAGTATAAAATGGATTTCTATTTAAAAATCAGAGCACGTCTAGAATGTTAAACCACTGCATGGTTGTTTGAGACTCCACATATTGCACATTTCATATGATCATGCATGAGAGTCATCTTAGGTGTCATAATGTTGTAGTTGGCAGACTAGTACATTCGCCTTTCATGAGAGCTTATATACCAGCGTGGGGTTTATTTTCTCACTATCTCCACTCGGTAGGTGTAGGCATTCAGTGCCCCTCTGGCTTGGTAGGATTAGTCAATCACGTGTCCCCCGGTTTCTAGAGATAGATGTCAAGGAGAGAGAACTCAATATATGTAGTATAAGTTACTCTAGTTGTGATGAGATGGTGAGAGCTCATGTGAGGTATTGATTTATGTGATGTGTATTATGCTTGTTTTATTATGATTTTCAATATGTTTGATCTTGATACCTAGTTTGGTCTTTAGCATGACTTTCTGTAATAGTTTTCTACTTATGTTTTAAACAGTTAATATTTATAAAAATACTTTCTAGTACTACTAACCATGCAGATACTTTGAGAATTATAAAGAGATTTTCCCAAAAATGGTAATTGGGTAATTTATTAGCCATATGCTCACCCCTCCTACTTTCTCTACAGATGGTGTCCAGTGTAACATTGACGATTAACAAATGGATTAAGAAGCTATCTTTTTACCTGTAGTTTGTGATTTGGTAATACTAGAAGTGTGGATTTAAGACTTGTATTTAAGGTTTGTTAAATAAATGAATTATACTACTTTGAATATGTTTGTAAACTATATATACCATACTAGTTTGATGTTGAGGTGTGAATGATGATGCTCGATCAACTATTGATTTTTTTTAAAAATTATTCAGTCTATGTTTATTGGTGACTATGAACTGTGGGATAAGCTCACCGATTGGAATTCTAAATATTTTATTTATAGTACTGTTTTAAAAATTCAAAACTCTTAAAATTTTTTCTTTATAAATTAAAGAATTTTCAATTCTAACGAAATTTTCCTTTTGCCATTACTCCAGAATTTGGGTCATCAGATCACTCTTAATATATATATATATTGATTGCTAATCCAATAGGTATTTTTTTTTTACTTATGGATAAGTATTTTTTTTTAGCACCATCTAATGGTGATCCAATGACTATAATAAACTACATGAAAAGACGTACATCATTAATGTTATTTCTCTTTCTTACTTTTTACAATAAAAAAATATGCATGCTAAATTTTCGTCGACCAAATTGATACTTATTGGATTGGTGCTCATATATATTTATATAGATACAGATATAATATAAATGCATACTTTTTGTGAAGCTAGCTTACGAGGGTACTTTATTTTCTGCAGGTGTCAGTATTTTTCCATGAGAGAAATATCCAGGAATACTTTATGAAAAGTATGCCCTGCCGAATAACGTGCTAAGGATGGTCCTTTTGGAAAGAAAAAAAGAAAAATTGCAGAGGAAAATAAAAGTGGTCTGTTATTTTTCTTCCTTCGCATCAAAACCATATATTGACTTTTTGTTTAATCTTCTTCTTTTACCCATTTCTTCCGGCTGCCCACGTACAACTGAAGTCAAACCATGCCATGGTATGAGAATGGAACGTTAGGCTTTGTTTTAGAGCTCGTCATTGTATAACTTTGAACGGATACGGATACAGTACATAATTATCTACGTGCATGCATATAAATAATACATTAAAGAAAAGAAAATATACACGTACGCGAATAGAATTGAAGGCGTAAATGCTAATCAAGATAATAAAAATAGTTTAGTTACTTACTAGTACTCGTTTGCATATTATAGATTAGTTAGATGTTAGTCCTTTAACCTGACTAGTACGATTCTCATCCAGGAACGAGACAAAGTTTTTAGTGTTACAAAGGATATTATACTAATTACAAGGTTAATCTTTTTAATTAGGAGCTACCCAGAGAAGAGGGAGCATCTAAACAGAGCTGTAACAAGACACAAAAATGAATGGTACTACTACGATTTAAAGGATTATAACCAGATTAAACAGACTAAAGCGCATGGCCTAATATATAGGAATCTAATTAACATTGTTTATTTCTAAATAGAGTTACCTGCCAAAAAAAAAAAAAACCTTCACGCATAATTATCTTTTTTATAATTTAAACCTTAATTTTTCGTTTTTGAATAAATAAAAAAAATAAAAAAACCTCCATATTTTGAATATCCAAAAATTAATACCATCTGTAAAAAAGCTTATATTTCATGTTTGATTATGATAATGTATTTGACACTCTGATATCGTTTATGAATTGTTTCTATTTTTTTTTTATTTTCAGTTTAGTATATACCTGAATAAAATTGATGAATAATACAGGAATCGACAAAGATATTATTGTTGGCCATAATTATAATTTTTGGTTACAGATTATTTAATTAGTAAGATCTAATGATACAGTACATGGAAGAGACTATGTCAATTAATAGCATATACAACTGCCGTAATTCTTATTAGTATCTACTTAATTATGATTTATGATTTGGCTAAAGTAAAAAAAAAAAAGGATTTAGCATATTCTATGTGCATTATATATTGTTTATTATGCCTTGAAAATAAATGATGTCATATGGACAAGTGGGCGAATGTAAGAATTATTTTAATGTGGTCCACATTTCATTTTTAAGAGATATAATTTATTTGTGGATATCAAAATTATGGTGTAATAAATATTAATAAATGCAAATTGCCAATTAGCAAATACACATACTGAGAATTAATAAGTATCCCAATAATTACACACTTTGATAGAATGTGTGTGCTTTGGGGTCTACAACAATTTTGTGATTAAGCCTTAATATATTAATTAGTCCCGAATTATCGCACGATCAGCAAAATTTAATGAGGGCATTGACAAGGTTAATTACCAATATGACTTGGTAAAATAAGGATTACGTGGCACAACTTCATTGGAGGAGATTTTACACATGTCACTCAACTTGGACCCGTCACTAAATGATACTTTCCTCACCAAGACTATATGTCGATTGCTTCACACGACATGTAGTTCACAAAAGCTCAAGAAAATCACAAAAGCTCAAGAAAATGACACTTCGCCTTGCATCAAAACCACTTGTAGTTCATCATCCTTACTCATTATCAATTCCATCCATCCATAACTTTCATTTCCTCATTTCATCTTCGTCTATACTTATATATAATCTCAACCTTATTGTTATCTCCAAACCGTGACCACTTCAACCAATTCCCACCATCATTCCTCAGTCTTTGAGCAATCCATACACCTATCTTTTGTAATTTCCTTCAAAAGTTGATCCATTTCCTTCTTATTATCACCATGATTTCTCATCTTAATTTGCATGTCGTTAGCATTAGACTTGGTCAACAAGTCCATCTGCAATGTGTGCATGTATCCACTTATTCATATATAGTGGCATGATTATATTAAGCTTTGCTTTATTTTTATTAGTTTAGCACATATATTAGCACCACCACTCATTCTCGCGGCCATGTCTAAGACTTGCTCCCCAAGTCTCTTTTCTCCTACATGCATGCATATATACATATTTATTTATACGCTTGTATTATTATTAGTATTACATCTTGCATAGCAAATTCTGTGCTAGCACAAGTTCTCTAATGTTATATATATATATATATATATCGTATATCTCTATAATTTAGCGAGTAATTCGAATTGCTGCTCTAAGTATAATTAGTTACTCCATTGCCCTTTTCTTTGTGAAGTAATCAATATTATTGCTCTAAGTATGATTGGTTATTTTATTCCTATTTTTCATTATTGTGCATATTTATTTAGTAATTTGTATTGTTTTCCCTCGCATGTAGTCGATCACATTGCTTTATTTAAATTTCAGCAATTTAAATTTAATTATTTAATATATATTTTTTTCCGATGATATGACTTGTCTTACCACCTCGGAATTCTAACCTTTCTAGTCTAATTCTAACTGGTACTATGGTCGGTCAATCTGCCTCCGTCAGTTTCTAACTCTTTAAATTCCTCATTTTATATATTTCTTTTTATTATAATATTATAATAAGTGAATTATCCTTATAACCGCCTATTACGTTCAGGCATGTGGAACGTGTCATTTTTTTTTTACAACTGCTTATTCTGCTTTGAGACATGGGAAGTCTTATGATGGCCTTTATTCTAGTGCACACTAAGTGAGTCATTAGTACAACTACTAATCTTGTCGATACACGTGAGAAGAATTGTCTCCATTGTAACTGCCTATCCTACTTCGACACGTGGAAGTATTACGATGACTCTTTCTATTGTGCATTCTAACGACTAATCCAATTTCTCTCTATTTTGTTTTAATTAAGTATAGGTCTTGCTAATTAATTAAGAGCATAAATTTCCACCCCTAATAGTTTGTAAATAGTGTATTCAGAAAACTGGTTCTCTTTTTACTTATAAAAGAGTATTGAACACATCAGATTAATATGTGCTAAAAAAATAAATAAATAAAGAGAAGCTAAGAAAGAGAGATATAGTTTCTAAGACTAGTGAATTTTTAGTAATTATTGTCTAGCTTATTAAAGATTTTGTAACTTCTCTTAATTATTGTAATTGTGAAAATCATAAAATTCTAAAATCTTATGATTATTGATTATATAAATTAGGGCTTTTCTTATTTTGCTTTTTCTTACATTAACTACTCAAAATAAAAAATAATAAAAAATGGAACAATGTGTGTAAGACCCGACAAACAAAGAACAAGCTGATAGAATTGATTAAGTGCATTTCAATTGAAGTTGAAGGGAGAAAAGCATTAAATCATATAAATCAATGTCATATTTACATTGTAAAACCTCCAAAAAAAAAGAGCATGCCATGATAATTGAAAATTGAAAATTTTCTCCCTCTAAATTTCTCAACAACAAATTAACTACAATATCAAACAAACATTGAACTATAATATCAAACACAAATACATCATAGTTTTCTACAATTAAAATTTGGAATTCACTCCAAATTCTAAGCCACATCACAATGTAGAGTGGACGCCAACTGCAGGCCAAGGCACTAACAAAAAGTCTTTCAATATGAAACTCTGGTGGCAAAGTTGTAAAATCGGGTATTTAATAGGGGTAGAATGGGTATAATACAACAAATGGAAAATTTTTAATAAAGGATTTTCCAATTTTAAAATTCAAAATATCTAAAATTTAATAATAGGTGCTACAGTATCAAATAATTACATAAAAACTCCGAGATTTCTTCATCTTCTTGACACGAGGGGCTTGTGTATGTGAGAAAGAGAGAAAGAGAGAAGTTTTGCCGACAAGCCACCCCCAGCTTCATGACGCACAAGCCTGCACCCATTGCCAGTCGCCAACAAAGACACACCAACCGTCCCCACCATGAATTACCGCTAGTCACTAGAAAATGGAATCTTCGAAGATTTCAGCCATCGCTCGGTTTTTCACTCGCCGGAGCTTTGTTTGACCCACCTCTGGTATTGTTGGATTCATCTTGTCGTTTCTGTTATTTCTCGACTATTTTCGGTTGTTAACTCATCGCTAGTAAAATTTTCACTGTTTGGACCTTTTACCAAAGTTTGTGAAAAATGATATTTTTATAAATATTTTGTTAGGTAATTATATGAGGTAAAAGAAAGTTAAAATTCATAAAAATTTTGGTCAGTAGAACTTAAAATGATATCTAGAAGTATTTTAATTTGATATTATTCTAATTCAGAATAAAAAGTGATATTTTTACAAAACTATATAGTGTTGGACTGAAGTCTATTACTATTCAATTTGGGCCTTGAGCTGAGATTAGAAAAATGTTACTTTTTAAAATATTATTGTGAAAATGTTATTTTTTACAAATAATTAGTGAAGTTGATATGTTTTCGAATATTTTCAAATGTAATATTTTCCTAAATAATTCTGTAATAATGATATTTTCTAAAATATTTCAAGAAAGTGATATTTTTGTAAACAAACAGCAAAGAAGATATTTTTCTAAATACTTTTAAAAAAGTGGACATTTTTCAAATTAATTCCAAAAAGAAATATTTTTGTAATTCTCGGATTTAAAGCCTGTTTAAGGCTTGGGATCTTGAAATTAAATTCTGATTTCAAATTTGAATTTAGTGAGGTCGAGAAATAAATTTTGATATATAATATCGCTATGTTTCGAGATGGCACACATTCCGATGTTCGTAAATAGTGTCATTTTGCGTTTCACGGGATGGGTCCCACCCCAAGACCTACTTTTGACAAATGATACTTCTAACCGAGTATTTTTGGGTACTCTGAATTCACTAGCGACCTCCGTCTCTCCGTCTGAAACTCCGGTAGAAAAATCATTTTTTCAAATGGACTTACCGGTATCCCAAAATGGCTATTTGAAAACTCAAAAGACCAATGAGAGTTTCTTCGAACGTCTTTAGCTTGGTATAGCTATGTTTTGATTTATAATTGTATTAAAACTTATTTATGAAAAAATCGTGATTTCACTATGGTTTGACAAATTGTTGAAATTTATTGGATTATACTGAGGTTGGACTGTGTGGAATATTATACGTTGAACTGTGTGGATTATTATACATATTTTTATACTATGATTATGAGGAAAAATAGTGGTGTGATGCCCATATTATAGTAAATCCCAGAATAATGCCAAGTTGAATTTAAGGCATGATTTGTTTCTTGAATGCATGGTTATTGTGAACGGTTATATTTTGTATATACCTTAGGATCACACACTTTACTTCCATTATAGCATCATGATAGTTTAAATCGCTAGCGAATTGCTGTAGCATTAGGTGAAAGACTTAGGCTCTTGCATAAGTTTTTGGCTGATATACCTACAGGTAGTATCAAGATGCTGGGTATCTCTACTATAGAGGTATTACAGGGTCGTGATAGGAGGATGATAGTTTATTCATATACTTGGTTGATTTATGATATGTATAATTATGTGGATTGTGTTTTAGTTTTGAATATGAGATTATTCAGGATATTAACTATTTTATAAACTTTGTTTATAAATGGATTTTAGAAAAGGTATTAATCAAGCAGGTTTGGTAAAAATTGCATCTATTCAAAAAGATAATTTAATTACTACTGAGTATATGAATGCTCACCCCTTACTTCTCTTACTTTCAGATATTTATATAATTGAGGTAGTAATCCCAGTGGTCAGATAAGCTGTGTAGTTTGTACTTGCAGTTCTACTCTTAATCCCTGGTGGGTATTCATACTTGGTTATTTTTCTTTCATTATTCAATTATTTAGCCAAGATTAGTAAATCTACTAAGTGGATGAGAAGAGTTTCATAGTTAAATTGAGAACTTGAAACTACAAATGATTTTTGTAAATTATTTTGGACTTTAGATTAAAGTATTTAATTGAACTAATTTTATCAAAATCCATGAATTATTTATAAGTTTCCAAATGAATTAATTATAAGTATTCTTAAATTTTAATGGGCAATTTTTCTTAAGTAATTAAAACTTCTAAGAGTTTTAACAATTATAGTATTAATAATGATTTGAGGACCAAAACGAAATTATCTATTACTTGATTTCTTATAAATTTCATAGAAATTAATATTTTATTATATTTTTAATTAAAATTACTAAAAGTCACAACTTTGGATTTTTGGTCGTGACAGAAATGGTATTAGAGCTGCAGGCCTCAGATCCACCTGGGATATTGCTTGTAATATTTCATTGTTTAAAAAGGAATTTTAGAAAGTGTTTGACAAATACTCGTACATCACTTAGGATTTGGCTTAATATGTGTCTTTACTCTGATTCGCCCTAAATCTTCCGCTCATCTCGCTAGAATGAAAGTCTAGTATCCTTGAGATGGTTATAACCTAGAAATTCTGGTCTTAGAGGTATTGGGATTGACAAGAGATTAATGAATTCTACTTTTATCTAACTTCTTTGATTCAAATAGACATTTATTCTTGTACTCTTATATCTATTATAGTGATAAGCTATATGAATCTCGTAAATTTTCAGATAACAATTCGGTGTCTTATATCTTGATTGTCATGGATTGACTTCATTTGTATGTATGCGATGGTGATATTAATCTCTTAATTTTGGTATACTTTTAAATTACTCGATTCGAGTAATTGGTAGTTGGTACTTATATTAAAATGTTTAAATTATTGACACCTTTGCATGGTATATGCCTCATTGATTATAAAAAATATTAGTATGATATATATTGAGTTTGCTTAAATGTAGTATTGTACTAAATTCATCAAGATTGGTTTGACATTAATTGTGCATCGGTAGAGTAAATGATTTATTTTCATTTGAGATTCTTTGGTGATTTATTTTTGTCTAAATTAATGAATTATGATTACATTTCCTTGTAAGTTATTTACTTATGATAAATTATTTTGCCTACTTGATAGTTGCATGCCTAGTTTACTTGTCTTTCTGAGATAAAGCTTTTGGAATTGGAAAATTTAGTTGATAACTTGAGAAACAAGTTTGATTTCTTAGAAAACTTTTGGTATGAATTAATGCAGTATAAGTATAAATTTTTGGAAAAATTATGTGTGTTTGAGATATTATATATATAATATATTGATTGCATGAATTTTTCCAAGTAAAACTTGGTAGTGAGATCCGGTTAAAATCTTCTATGAAAAAAAAATATAATAGAATTTAAATCCTAGTTTGGAAGTTTCGTTAAACCCTATTACTATGGTTTAATGTGCCTTGTTAATTAGACATATGTATACTTTTAAGTTTGTAATTATATGAGTGACTTATTTTATTAATGTATAAATAATGTTAGTGAGCATTGGATTGTTAAATCCTTGAGTAATGAATAATTTTCACTGGTTAAGTCAAGTTAGGTTGACCTTACATTGATGGTCTCGATTAGATAATTAAGTATTTGTGTAGTTGATTTAATTTGGTATCCTAAATATTGAGAACTCCTAATATTAGAGACTTAGGATGACATCTCGTTTGAATCTTGAAAGAAATTAGGTGGTACATAGTAATGCATAATATTTTCATTAGAACTTTATAAAAAAATTTATGAAAATTATAGCTATGAATTAATATACTTGATTTGGTGTTTGATAGAAATTTGAGTCATGCAAATTAATGCGTGGTATTTCTTTTGAAAATATAAACCAAGTTTCTAAAATTCTTATATAAAAAGAATATATATATATATATATATATGTATATATTGCTCATTTGCTTAAGTCAAAAAGTTTAACTGTACTATTGTTAGACTATGATACACTGTACTATTTTTCCGAAATGTTTTATAAAATCTCTATTATAAAAATTTCTTTCAAAAATATTTTTAATAAAATTATTAGAGTATGATGACTTTAAATTTATAAAACACAAAGATAGCTTTGTTAAAATGCCTTATCTAGAATTGTTCATAAATAAAGAATTGTAGAAATGTGTTTGCATATAAGTACCAGTTAAAATATGTGCTTTTAAGTTTCTTAAAAAGAAAGATTTGAAAACCTTTGGAAAAGTTTTGAAATTTTAAGAAAAACTTCAATCACGCTTAACTTAGTTGTTTAAAGGAATCGTTGGATACTCTGTTATAATTTGTTGAGAGTTGAAACTCTTAATTGAGTAATTAGAAATAAGTTCATTACTTGAATTAACTTAGACCCAAGCATCACTATGGTAACATAATTGATAATATTTGAGATCGATTTAGTTGTGGGTCTATATAGAGAGTTACTAAACTCTTACTATTATATTTTCAAAAAGAATACTTGGAGTTCAAATTTGGTTTACCGATAGCTAAGGTGAGACTATATTGTGAACTAGTATAGTACTCTTGTATGCCCTTTATTTTGTGCTATATATTTTCAAAAGTATTTTTAAAAATTATTTTTGAATTTAAAATGAAATAAAGTGTGACAGGAAACAGGCATTGCCGTGGAGACAGCCTATTCTATTGAAACTTTATTCTTGGGTATTGTTATATTATTACTAGTTTTACTTATATATTGGATATCAAGTCATTTCTATATGAATTGCCATTGTACCAAAGACTTAGAAAGTCTTTGGAGGTGATGGATGATTTAGGATTATTATTATAATCCTACATTGGATAGAGAAACTTATAAAGTCTCTTGATATAAATATAGTATGAATAATTACCATATAGTATTACCTTGGTTAAAAGACTTTGGAAGCCTTTGGGTTATACTTATTATATAGATGCTTGTATTTTATATGCTTGGATTATTCCTTGTGCTATATATTATCTTTTGTTGAAAACATTTATTCTTAATGATTCCAGTCTTGGTCTTGACTAGAAATATTTTATATACTTGGTTATTTCTCACGTGTTATGAAGAATGGTAAATAACTCATATTATTATAGTCTAGTGGTGATTTCTAACCTTTGAGTTTGTCTATGTTGTATAGTATAACACAAGTGTATTGATTTACATTTAGGATACTATTAGAGTCTTTAAATGCAGTGATTATTTTGGACTAAATTCTAGATACAGACAAATCTGATTGTCCTGGTGTGATGGTGATCTAGTATTGATCAGGGGTACAGTATCGCTTATATTTGATATTTGGTTTGCTACTCTATTTTGGTGCCTAAATACTTAGGTTATTAGAGTCTTGTATTATCAACTCTTAGTTTTGATTATCATTACTATTCCTATTTTGTGTATTAACCTAAGGACATCATTTGTATATGTTAATATCTTTGTATCTATTGATTGGTCATCTTAATAACTTTGTGTACCTATTTAACTCATGCTTTGTTTGGCAACAATACGTCGACAAGATTCTAACAATAAGTGGAGGACATATATTTCACACTCCTTATATAAACTGTGTTTGATTTGATCCTCCTATCTCATCTTTGATTGTTCACTATCTTTTTCACCGTTGTTCCTTAATGTTGCTGTCGTCTTAATATTCCTGTAATATCCCTTGTGATATATTCGAATTTCATGATGAAATTCCTTTGAGGAGAGGATATAAACTTGGTATCTAATAGGGATAGAATGGATATTACATAACTAATAGCAAACTTGTAATAAAATATTTTTGGATTTTAGAATTCAAAATATATGGAATTTAATAATAGGTGCTATAATAACGAATAATTACATAAAAACCCTCAGATTTCTTCATCTTCTTCACATGGGGGGGCTTGAGAAAGAGAAAGAATGAGAGAAAGAAGTTATGCTAACGAGCCACCATATCCTCAGCTATCAGGCATGCCAGCCTATGCCCACTGCCACTCACCAAAAAAAACACGCTAGCCTTCTCCATTGTGAACCGCCACTGGTCGCCGAAAAATGGAATCTTTGAAGATTCTGACCGCCGCATGGTCTTTCGCTCGTCGGACCTCCGTTTGACTCATCTCTGGCACCGTTGGATTAGTCTCGTCATCACCATCATTTCTCGACCACTTTTTGCCATTAACTCACTACCGGTAAGATTTTCGCTGTTTGAGTTTTTTACCAAAGTTTGTAAAAAGTGATATTTTTATTAATATTTTGTTAGGTAATTATTTTACCTGAGGTAATTGTATGAGGTGAAAGAGGGTTTAAAAACATAAAAAATTACAGTTAATAAAAGTTATAATGATATCTGGAAGCATCTTAATTTTCGAATTGAAAAATAAGGTATTTTTCTAATTCAGAACGAAGAGCAATATTTTTGCAAAACTACGTAGTGTTGGACTAAAGTTTTTTACTATTCAGTTTAGGCTTTAGACTAAGATTAGAAAATTGTTACTTTTTCGGAATATTATTGTGAAAATGATATTTTTTTACGGATAATCAGTGAAGTTGATTCTTTTTTAAATATTTTCAAAAGTGATATTTTTCTAAATAATTTTATGATAATGATATTATTTGAAATATTTCAAAAAAGTGATATTTTTATAAATAAATAGCAAAGATGATATTTTTCTAAATACTTTTTAAAAAGGTGGACATTTTCAAATTTAATTCCAAAAAGAGACATTTTTGTATCTCTCGGATTTAAAGGCTCAAGATCTCGAAATTAAATTCTGATTTCAAATTTGAATTTAATAAGGTCGAGAAACAAATTTTAATATATAATATCGCTATGTTTAGAGATGACACAAATTCTGAGGCTAATGAATAGCATCGTTTTCTGTATCATTGAGTGGATCCTGCCCCGAGAACCACTTTTGACAAATTATATGTCTATCATAGCATGTTTTTGGTACTCAGAATTCAGTGGTGACCTCTGTTTCTCCATTTAAGACTCTAGTAGAACAGTCACTTTTTAAAGTGGACTTACCAGAATCTCGAAACGACTGTTTTAATACCCAAATGAACAACGGAAGTTCCATTACTTGATTTTATATATGTTTTGATTTACAACTGTACTTTAAACATATATATAAAAAAAACGTGATTTCATGATAGTTTGATAAATTGTTGCAATTTATTGGATTATACTAGGATTGGACTATGTGGACTGTTATACATATTTTTATATTGTAATTGTAAAGAAATATAGCGGTGTGTTACTTATGTTACAGTAAATCCCAGATAATGCCAAGTTAAAATTTAAAGCATGATTTGATTCTTAGATGCATGATTATTGTGAACGGTTATATATTGTACATAGCATAGGATTACATACCTGAGTTCCATTATTACATCATGGTAGTTCAGATCGCTGGCAAGTTACTACAGTACTAGGTGAAAATCCTAGGTCCCTGGACATGTTTTTAGCTGATACTCTATCAGGATGTTCGGTGCCTCTGCTACAGAGGTATTATAGGGCCATGATGGGAGAATAAGAGCTCACTCATATACTTAGTTGATTTATGATATGTACAATTATTTGAATTTGGTATTGGTTTTTAATATGAGATTATTTGGGATATTAATTATTTTATAAACTTTATTTATAAATGGATTTTGGAAAAGGTATTAACCATGTAAATTTAATAAAAATTAATTCTATTTAAAAAAGTAATTGAATTAATACTGAGCATGTGAATGTTCCCCTTTACTTCTCCCACTTTGAGGTGTTTGTGTAATTGAGATAATAATCTTGGTTGTCAGACAAGCCGTGTAACTTGTACTTATAGTTCTACTCTTAATCCTTGGTGAGTGGTCATACTCCACTGACTTTCTATTTTTATTCAATTATTTAGCTAAGATTAGTAAATCTACTAAGTAGATGTATGAAGATGGCTTTATAGTTAACTTGAGAACTTGAAACTACAAATAATTTTGTAAATTATTTTGGACTTTGGATTTAAGTTTTTAATTGAACTCATTTTACCAAAATCTATGAATTATTTATAAGTTTCCAAACTAATTAATTACAAGTTTCCTTAAATTTTAATGGGCAATTTTTCTTAAGTAATCAAAACTTCAAAGAATTTTAACAATGGTAGAATTTGTAATGATTTAAGGATCAAAACAAAATTATCTAACACTCAATTTCTCCTAAATTTTATAGAAATTAATATTTTATTATATTTTTACTTAAAATTACTAAAAGTCACAGCTTTAGATTTTTGTCGTAACAAAAGCTTCCACGAATAGATGATGTTGACTCTAGGCTATGGCACTGAAAGATAGCTGAGTGATTTGAAACACTAGCGATAGAGTCATCTTGCCATGAATAAAGGAATTGAGGAAAGCACACATAGAATAACAATGAGGTCGACAAGTTGTGCAATCAGATTATCATCAAAGGAAGACAACAGATCACTAAAGAACAAGGAGTAGGGATGACAATTTTTTATACGATACATAAATACGACCCCAAAATGATACCTAATAAATAGTTTGAGTGATATATTTAATTTTTATGACAGTTTTAGGTTGACATATATAATACGATTATAACAAATGGTAGGTTTTGGGTCAATCTACTTAACCCAAACATGACTCGTATAACTGTTGGACAAATTAATATACTGTGTGCATTTTTCCCTGATTTTAGGACACTACTTTTACCGTGTGTAATGAAATGGAAAAGTAAATATAAATAATTGGTATTAAATACTGTTTACAAGCCTTGTATTTTACATGTGGTATATTAGGAAAATTTGAGAGAAAAAATGTGTAAAGGCTGGTGAGGCTTACACTATAAATAAGTTCCTCATCTCTTAGTATTTCTCATTTAATTGAGAGTGAAAATTGAGAGTTTTTATTTTTGAGAATTAGAGAAAATATAATTAATTTTCTCTTGAGTGTAATTAGGATCATAATTATAAGTGACTGTTTATAAACATTTGTAATATTTCTCCCTATAGTGAATATGTGCAGTAGCTTCACAGATGTAGCCAAATTGGTGAACCATATAAATTTTATTAGGTATCTTATATTCGCTTTATTTCAGCATTTATTTCAACTTTATTATTATTACTTTCATTATTTTGTGTCTATTGGGAGGTTATTCCTTAATAGTTTTGTGTCAACACGACATGACACATATATGACTTACATGTTTAAGAATATTTTAATATTTTAAATATAATTTTGATTAATTCTAAATATTTTTACATGTGTTTAGTTGAATAATTAATTGGTGTGTAAGCGTGTTAAAACTCACTAATTGTGTCAAGCGGATCATAAATATATATATGACATATTTATTATACGGGTTATATGTATTGTGTCATATTACATGTTTATTAATCTTATTGTATTCGAATTTGAATTTTCGATATGTTTATTAACAGTATCATATTCGAGTTGAAGTATTATCACGTTAGATAATACAAATTATCAGTCCTAGGAAAGAAAATGTCCCCAGCTGGAAAGAGAATGTCACTGGAAGCGCAAGAGGAAAGTAGGTTAAGATAGAGAGAATGTATGAGCTAAGGAAGCTTTTATTTCCACCTATTACCCCTGTCATAGGAACTACATGGAGAGCATATGATATTTGACGCCTATTTTTAACAGAAGTGCTAAGCAAAAGGACTAATATATGTTGACTAACGACAAGATTTGGGAAGTCAAATGCTAAAGAAATTTAAAAAAAAAAAGGGAAAATGAGGACTTAAGTGATCCATCTGGAAAAGAATGAGATCGATCCGAGGTGATATTAACTATGCAGTTGTTATGAAAAGTTACTATGTAGTCAAAGTCAGACATCATTAATAAAACTTAAAAAGAAGTTAGAACTGCTGTACCCTTTCGCATTCGGCGGCCTGCGACTTGGTCTAAGGGTCTACGAGGCTTAAGTTTCCAATATCGGCATATGAACGTATTAAATGCCTTCAATTTCTAAACCCCACTACTAGTATGCTTTTCCATATATCGTCCCATGACGAAAGTAACATGTAATCTGTTCGTTATTTTTCTTTTCATCTTAGCTTTCAAAGTTTGGTTTTCTAATTGTCCAAACACATAAATTTCTTGACCCTCTAGCTTAGTTAATTTTACCGCACATTAATTCCATTTTCATACCAAAGAGAGTAAGAGATGCTTAATTTCCTTTAAATTTCTCTCTTTTCTTTGAAATTATAGTCTGGACTTTGGAGTTGTGAAGTGTGAAATCATATATATAGTTGCAAGAAAGTAAGGTTTAAAGAAGATTACTTCAGGTTATGTCATGGGTCCCATACTTATAAGCACGTTAATTCTTTTCTTTTATTGGTTAATTAGTTCTATT
>JXTB01000046.1:346672-369184 GCA_002914805.1 Parasponia andersonii
ATATATATAATATACGTATGTGTATGTAAAAAAAAACTAAACTGGCTGAAAAATAATTTGACCAATGTAGCTTGTAGTGTATATACATATTAAATATCAACAATTACATATTTATCTTTTTGGATAATTTGATCACGGTATATGTGTAACATCATTTGTATTTATAACGTGATGAAGTGTCGTTCGGAAACTTGTAAAATCCTAAATTTTTATAACGGTAATTACATAATTTTAATTCAAGGGCATTTTGATAATTCTATATTTTTGGATTAATTAAATAAAAATATGAAATTATTTTAAGATTAAATTATTAGTGTTGAATCTAGACAAAATAGAATCTAAGTGCATTTGGGATAAAAGTGAAAAAGAAAGTAAAAATCGGAACAAGAGTGTAATTAAAGAAGGACTAAAGTGAAAGAATATTTTTAAAATTTGTGGCCAAAGTAGAATTTCAGAAACTTTTTCAGTCAAACCAGATTACGCCACATGTCCCACAATCTACAGTTTCAAAAATTACAAATAAATCCCCCATATACTTCTTCGTCTTCACCGAGGCCCTCCCAAGCACACCCTCGGTTACTATTCATTCGCAACTCCTTCGGCTACCGAGCAGCCTGATGTGCTAGCCTGCCCTGACCGGAAGATGTCGGCAAAGCAGCGCTTGGTGCCGCCGTCCCATTTCTCCACCTCTCGCCGGAGAAAAAGTGATCCGAAATCATCGCCCTCGGAACGGAAAATCGTCCACTGTTTCCTCCTTCGACGTCCGATCAACTCGCTGTCGCTGCCGTTGAACTTGTCTCGAGTCCAACTTTCATTTCTGACCACTCTCGGCCTCTAACTCGACACCGGTGAGAAGTTGACTACTGTAGCAATTTTATAATATTAAATTTTTGTGGTATTTTCGTAATTATTTTGAAATTGAGTTATTTATCCCGAGAAAATTTTACTACGTGAAAGATGAGATTGAAACATGAAATCTCATGATTTTGAAGTGTTGAAATGGTAACCGGAAGATCATTAATTATCCAAAATGAAAATTTGGCATTTTTCTAATAATTTTTCAAGTGTGGTATTTTTATAATTTTAGGATTTTTGAGCCTATTTAATGCTCAGGACCTCGAAACTGAGTTCTGACTTCGAATTTTGATCTAGTAAGGTCGATACATGAATTTTAATATAAAATATCACTATTTTATGAAGTGGCACGAAAATCGAGAAAATAGCTCGTGAATAGCATCGTTTTGTGTGCCCCTGGCCGGTCTCGCACCGAAACCCGTTTTCAACAAATTTTATGTCTAACTAACATTTTTGGGTGTTCTGAATTCAATGGTGGCCTATGTTTCTCAATTTGAGGCTCTGTTTGAACTGTAAACTTTTCAAGTAAACTTAACGAGAATCGAGGACGACTGTCTGAACAATCAGGTGATCAATTGAGGATATTTCTAGCGTTATTAACTCAACATAACTACTATCTCGAGGTAGGGATTCAATTACTAGATTTTATACATGTTTTAATTTGAAAATTTTCATTATAACTATTTTTGTGAAAAATCGTGAATAAATGATATTCTGATAAATTGCTGAAAATTATTGGATTGTGTTGAGATTGGATTGTATGAATTTTATACATATTTTTATATTATGACTATGCGGTAAAACAACGGTGTGCTGCCTATGTATAGTAAATCCCAGAATAATGTCAAGTTGAATTTTAAAGCATTGTTTGGTTATGTATAACATAGTTATTATGAATATTTTGTTACATATTGTACATACCATAGGATCACACATGAGATACATCTTAGGCATCGTATTGTTATAGTAAGCGGACTAGTATACCCGCCTTTGGTGAAAGCCTATAAACCCGCGCGGGGTTTTTCTGATTATTCCCATTCGGTAGGTATAGGCATTCAGTTGCCCCTCCGGTTCGGTAGGCTTAGACACATGGGTGTCCCTCCAGTTTTCTGGGATAAATATCAGACAGAGAGTACTTAGTATACGTAGTGCGAGTTACTCTAGTTCGTGATATGAGGATGTGAGCTCATGAGATGAGTTGATTTATAATATGTACAATCTTGCGATTTTTGACTTTAGTTTTGAATATGTGATTATTCTGGATGCCACTTGTTTTATAAATTTGGTTTATAAATGGATTTTAGAAAAGACATTAACCATGCAGGTTTGATAAAATTACATTCACTAAAAAAGGTGATTGAGTTTATACTGAGCATTCTCTTGCTCACCCCCTACTTCTTCCCATTTCAGGTGTTGACCTATTTTGTGGTAATTATTCTGGTAGCTTGGCAAGCATGTTTGGGATATGCTTGCAGTTCCAATCCTCTTCATTGGTTGGTTTGTACTCAGTATCAATTTCCCTTTTCTAAGTTAAATTTATTTAGCCAATAGTAATATATCTACTGAGTAGATATATGAGGATGATTTTTGTTATTAAATCGATTACTTAGAAAATAAAATGATTTTATGTAAATTATTTGAACATTGGGCCTAGGGTTTTAATTTGAACTATTTTATTAAACTTCATGAATTAATAAAAGTTTTTAAATTAGTTAATTATGATTTTCTCTCATCTTAAAATGAAAAATTTACTTGGAAATTTAAAACTAGTAGATAATATCATAATTTTTAAATTTGTCCAATCTTGTAATTTATTTACTTTTGAAGACTAAACTTAAATTTCAAGTACTTAAATTTTTCTGAAATTTTAGAAACTACTATTCATCACTATTTTTACTTAAAATTACTAAAAATCACGCGTTAGATTTTTGATCATGACAAACTAGCTTGTTTGTATATCCTTTTGGTTCACTAGCTTCTAGACTTAAGGGAATTATGTACGTAAAACTCTTTGCCCTCTCTTTATTAGCTAAAGTTGTTGGCTAGTTGCACCTAATTCATCGACGTTTAATTAGTTATACATCTAACAATAGACAGTCACGTGTTTGGAGGAAAAGGAAAGGAAATTAATGAAAGAGACAGAAAACGTAATGTAATAAAATCCTTTCCTATCGAGGACACAAAGTTTCTCAAAACAAGAGAAAATATACTCTTTAGTCTTCATTGTAGGTATATATTATTCCAACTTACTATCTAAACTTTATCCAACCAAAAAAAAAAAAAAGAAAATACAGAATTAACAACCAATATGACTTGACACCTATGCACAACAAATTTTCCTGAATAGTCGCGGCCATGGGCGCACACGAATTAGTAACTAATGTACATTTGTCAACAATCAACATATATCTAATGTACATTTGTCAACAATCAACATATATCTTTATATTTTTATTTACTTTAGTTTTGCAATGGTATTATGACTAAGCTTATATAGAAAGGATTTTTACATAAGAGGTAAGTGAAGTCTCATAAAAGACCTCACTTAATCAAACGGCTGCAAAGACCTTCCGAATTAAGCACAAAGAAGCTATTTAGATACTCAGTTTGAACACTGTGAATATTCCTTGACCACGGTAGAGATAGGTATAGCTAGGAAGGTACATAGCAACTACGTTGTAAGCGTAAACCGCACTTTGGAAAATTTGAACATTTCTTGTGTGACGAAATTTCCACATAACATGATATCTTTCACACTGAAAAAAGAAGAGCATACCACATAATTTTAGCTAAGTACTATAATCGAGAAATAAATAGTACTATAGTACGAGAGAATTAAATAATCTTGATTAATATGAGGGCTATAGCAATATTCTCGTTGGCCGGGATGGTCATGGTGGTGGCGATGGTTGCGGTTGCGCCGCCGATGGTGAAAGCGGATCTGAGTCCAAGCGAGTGCAAGCAAGAGCGGAACCAGCTAGTGAACGAGTGCAGGCCGGTGATATTCGGGCGAAACCCGTCGGCCAACTGCTGCCAACGGGTGAGGGTGACTCACGTGGAGTGTGTTTGCCCCTATGTCACCCCAAAGCTTGCTAATCTCGTTAACGTTGAACGTAGCATCAGGCAAATCCAAGGCTGTGGAAGGACTGTTCCCCACAACTTCAAGTGCGGCAGTGAGTTTCTCTCTCTCATCTCATATCATATCTTTGTGATCGACATATAATATCAGATGCATGACGTATATATATATATATATAACTACTTATATATATATATATATACATGTATATGTATGTGAAACATGAGTAATCATCAAGATCCCTGAGACATTTTTCTTTGGCTGGAAATCTCCGAGACATTATATTTATAGATGAATGTACGTCCCATATATTATCAACTTAAAAAAACCAATCTGAGTTAAAAATCGATAGAGGATTTAAAAAATATTAATATTTTGTGATTCAAATAATCACAATATAATACTCTTGGATCATTATATATATGTTATAACTGTGACATATTGTCGGATGGATATATGGTAAATAGGATTTCTATAAGTATATATGTGGCCATAAAACTATGTATGTACAAGTATAATTTGGGACTATTAAGGACCATGTGCTTAGTTTGGAATCATTTTTATCTTAATTTATTTTTGTTTTTAAAATTGCGAAAGCCGAAAACAGTGAAAATTTTTAAGGAAACATCTCGATTAAAATATCAAGATATCTGCGCTTTATTTCAGTATTAAAAAGAAATGAAGTTGAAACGTTAGCTGCAAATTTTTAACATGAGAAATTCAACTTTTATTTTTGACTTCAATACCCATATGAGTGGTTCAAGATCCATATAGCATTTATATTCCAATAATATATATACACGCGCACCTACATATATACCCTTTGATGCTATTTTAATTTTCTTAAATATATATATATATATAGATTATGGAATTTATTTATGTTTTCTGCAGGCGTCACTACTCCATGAGAGAACGTATATATCTACGCATTTGTTCAAGAATAAGGGTGGTCTCTTTGTTGTCTTCCCTGGGAAAACTAATACATGTACTACTTTTGAGCATGTATCAACTCTGTGGGAATGGTTAGACTTTGTTCACTTTAATTGTCATCCTGTAAGGATGTATAGATTGTATTAAATAAGATCAATCAAAATCAACGTTTTATTTCTCTCTCTCTCGCAGTTAAGGTGTAAAAATCCAGAATTTTCGAGCTTAATTTGGATATTTTACCAATTTTCCGGATAAAATATTGTGGGGATTAATTTGTAAAAATTTTGTACAGAATGACTAAATTACAAATTTTGGGGGACTAGATTGATAGAGATTTGAAATTTTGGAGACTTATGTGCAATTTTTAAAAAATTGCACAGCCCTATAAGATTGGGCCACGTGTCCGTCCTCTTTCTTCTCTCTCTCTCTTCTCTCTCCTCCCCCCCGAATTCTCTCTCTTCTCTCTCTCGGCAGCGCCACCGTCGAAGGCCGCAGGACCGCCGCCCACCCACCGTCCGGGCCGCCCACTGACCGACGCCGACTCGCTGAGCTGCCGCACACCTCCGCCGGTCATCAGCAACTGCCGCCGGCCACCAGATCGCCAGAAAATGCCATTGATGCCGTCTTGACCCATTTCGGATTTTCGGCCGCCGGCGACGATTCCGACCACCATTCGGCCTCAAACTGGTCCCGTTGGATTCGTATCGTCGCAAGGATCATCAAGATATATATATCTCAACTCCATTTTGCCCGGATTGAAAGTTTCCATTTTTGGGCATTTCGAGTTTATGGTTGTTGTTCTCGATCCGGCCGTTGGATTGTGTTTTTGACTACATTTTTGGAATGTACTCGGAAAATGGAGAAGTTTGATATATATATATATTTGTGGTTTGGTGATCGGCACGAAAATCGAGATCGGATGGTCAAGATTTTATCTCGTTTTGCATGCCACCGGTCCGGTTTGGCCTGGACCTAAATTGGACAAGTTATATGTCTAACCTAGCTATTTTGGGTGCTAGGAATTCAGTGAAGAGATCCGTTTGTGGAATTGAAGCTCCGGTGAGAACGTTGGTTTTTCGCAAGAGGACGATCGAGGGCTTGGAATTGGTTTCCGACCCTCCGGACGATCGTCAACGACATCTTAAGGACTCAATAGCGTAGTGTGACTATTCCGATGAGGTAGGGGTTTAGTTACCTTTTTTATACTGTTTTTGAGTTAAAACTTATTTTCTGCAGCATATAAGAACAAGTGTGTTTTTAATGATTTGAATTATATGTGATGGAATCTGGTTATACGATATATACTGTACTGCTCTGGGAATTTGCTGTGTGCAGGTTATTTTGGCTATATAAAAAATAGGGCCGTTATGCTGCTCGTTTTTCTATAAAATCCTATTATGTATGTTTTACTGAAAAACCAGAGTACAGTAGTTGTTACACTTCAGTTCTATATTGCACGTGTCATAGGATCATACATGAGCACCGTATTAGCATCGTGGGTTTTACAGTGTGGCGCTGCATGCCCCACCATTGGTGAAAGTCTATAAACTCGCACGAGGTCTTGTTACTTCTGATTACCTCCCTATTTGGCAGGTGTAGGCAATTCGGTTGCCCCTCCAGGCTTGGTACGCGACACATGGGTGTCCCCTCCGGGTATGGGCTTAGGTATCAGGCAGGCTATTAGGTACACTTAGTGCCATCATCCTAGGTTTCCACAGATGAGAGGATGTGAGCTCATTAGTGTGGGTTGATTTGTGTCATGTGCATATGGATTGATAGTTTTGATTATACTATTTTATATATACTGACTCCCGGTTTGGATTATATATATACGCGTGTGTATGTTTTGGATTTGAACTAACCATGCAGGAGTTTTTCCCAGAACTATTTTTCTCCGAGGTAACTATTTTCCTACTAGACATTGTATGCTCACCCCCCTTACCTTCCTCCTCAGGTGGTGTCCAGTACGATCTTGGTGATCAAAAGGAGTAAGAGGTCATCTTGATTACAGTTCGTCTCTTGGTAATACTAGGAGTTGTTGTCGTAGTCTTTGGACTATTTGGATTTTTGTGTTAGTATTGAACCAAGATTACTGCTTTCTATTTTGTCTGCAAACTTATGTATGCCATTCTGGTGTTTAACTTTTTGGTGAATGATGATGATGCTGGGTTTTGTATTTAATTTCACGTTTTTATGTAATTGTTCAATCTATGTTTGATGGTGTATACGAACTATAGGAGTGGTTCACGAGATGGAATTCTAATTATTTTATTTAAATAGACCGTTTTTTTTTTTTATAAAAACTAGAACTTTTGACACTTTTCAAATAAATCAAGGAATTTCCCACTTTTGTGAAATTCCCCTTCTGCCACTAGCCCAAATTTTGGGTCGTGACATAAGAAGTCTTTGGGAATTTGCCGAATCTTTCTTATAAACCATCTATTTTCTTTGTTCTTTATTTTTTTCTGGGCCAAAGACTTAACTAATTTAAGAATAATTCTCATTTTAGTGTTTTCCAACCAAAAGACCCATTTTGCACTTCTACGATCAATGAATATCCAATTAGAATAATTACAAAATATAAAATAATTAACGTATGTTAAATGTTTTGTTTCTATGTTAACATATACAATTCGAATTAGGTGGACAATGAAAAATATGAAAAACTTAGATAATCAGAGTCCGAGTTGATAACTAAGATCTTGAGTAGCACCAAACTTATGGGACCATTTCTGCAAGTGATAAGAGTCTTAAAAGTACCAAGCATATCGCTATAATGTAAAAGTCTAAAGTTTTTAAAGGGTATTTTTGTCTTTTGAGCATTTAAAAACATATTAAATAAATAAAATAAAATAAAATAAAATGAAATCATATAAATTGAAAATTCAAATTTTGGATTTAAATGAAATAAAAGAATGAAATTTGGGGTTATTTTGTAATTTTTAGAAACATGTTAATGCCCATTTAAAATAGACATGTGGCTATCTCACCCTCGTTCTCTCAGCTCTCTCTTGATCTCTTTCTCTCTCTCTCTGTGAAATTCGGCGAAAACGCCGAAAAACTGGTAGAAGTCTGACGAAGCCCTTACTAACGTCGTCGAGAGCCGCTGCCAGTGGGAATCGACAGCTAAGCTCTAGATGAAGCTAACACTGATTGTTCCATTGCTTGAAACAGCCTAGTTCGCCACTGGTGACGCGTAAGAGCCACGAGCTGTTTTCCGACGTCAGCGCCGATTCTGGCAATGTTTCACCGTGAAACTGGTCGGGTTCTACTCGTCTCGTCACGGTCTTTCACAGAGTATATATATCTTGGCTCAATATTATCCAGATTAAATTTTTCTATTTTTGTCAATTTTGAGCTATTTTAGTTTTATATTTAAAATTTTCAAGCTGACTATTAGATCGTAAAATAAACCTTATATCTGTGATGTAATCGTGAAAAAAAGAATTTTAATATATATTTTGACTATATTTTGTTACGGGCACAAAAATCTAAATCTAACGGCTAAAATTGCCTCGATTTGTATACTATGAGCGCAAGTTCAACCTGAGCCCGAATCTGTCAAATTATATATCTAACCTATCATTTTTTGGTGTTGTAAATTTAGTAGTGAAGTCCGTTTCACTATCTGAAGCTCTGATTGAAAATTGAGTTTTCAAACCTATCAATCAAAAGGTTTGAAAACGATATCCAAACAATGCCAAACTTTCTTCATAGCCTAATGGACACTTGATTGAGGTAAGGATTCAATTACTTGATCTTTAAATTAGTTTAATTTGATTTTTGACATATTTTTGATAAATATAGAATTTTGAAAAAATTATTTGTAAAAAATTATGATTTATATCTGTTTTGATATGATTTCAGATATAAACTATATGTGAGGTACATCACACTGGTTAGCGTGTCATGTATACTATTTGGAGCAGTTTTCTGCAAGAAATTGGATTTTTGGCTTTTGATCAAAAATAGCTATTATGCTGCCGAAATTGTTTTTTTAAAAAATCCAATATGATTTGAAAACTCAGTTTTGAGAAATAAAAGTGGTTTGATTAAAGAATACTGCATAGTTGTTTTGTAATTTTGTAGAAATAGTGCATATCCTTATTCTATCACTCATATAGCATTTACATATATTCACACACTTACGTGGCCATCGGACTTACAACGTTTCTTTAGGTGGCTCAGACTTATGGGTGATCCACTAGGACACTTTGGACATCAAGATTGCATACATGGTTATATATTGGCTTGAATAGATATATATTGGTTTTGATGAGTGTTTTACAATAGTTTGGAATATTTGAACTATTGACTATGATTTCTACTTCGGTTTTGTAAACTGTTTTGAATGGAATACTAGCAATAAAGTACCTTCAATGTGAGTATATTTTCTTACAGATAAAAAACTTGTAATCGATTTTCTATTGAGCATTCACATGCTCATCCCCTATCTCCTCCCACTTTCAGGTGTTGATTTAATTTTTGAGAAAATTATCTTGATAGCTTGACAAGCTTGTTTGACATATGTATGTCATTTTCTGCATCTCTAATAGTTGGTTCCTATTCTAATTCATCTCTTCCTTTCCTTGTCAAATTTATTTTGCTAATAATAGTATATTACTAAATGGATGTATGGGGACAGTTGCTATTAAATTGAGCACTTGGAAATATAAATGATTTTATGTAAATTATTTGAACATTGAACTTAAGGTTTAATTAGACTCGCTTTTCTATAATTTAAAAATTCACAAATGTTTCTAAACTAATTAATTAGATTTTTCTTTAAACTTTTTTAAAAGGATTTTCCTTGAAAATTTAAAACAAATGAAAAATTTCTTGATTATGAAATTTACTTATTTTTTAGAACTAAATTCTAAAACTTTAAGTACTCAATTTCTTTGAATTTTGGAAAAACTACTATTTATCACTGTTTCAACATAAATTTACTAATAGTCACGACTTTGGATTTTTGATCGTGACATATAAGGTCTACAAGTGGACTCCACATAGTTAAGCAAGTCACTACCACGTTTTACTTGAACTGCTGAAATTTTAAATTTTTTCATATTGTAATGCTCACTTTGATAGACCACAACTCTCTAGTTATAAATCTATTTTTGATGATCTGTATACCATTGCCAAGCTCATTGAATAAGCTTTTTTTTTTAAAAAAAAAAAAGAAATATCAAATAAGCTTTCTAATCATACTACATACGACCCAAATAAATTAATAAAAGTCACTGAAAAGTCAGTCATAGTTATTATTATATTTTTTATCTTTGTCAAACACTTATAAGTCTATAACTTTCTGTTTAAAAAACTAGATCACTTAAAATTTGTCTTGTTTGAATCCTAAAATTAGAGGCTTAAGTTTATATCAAATTTATCTCTAGAATTCATAAATAATCAGTGGATAAATTAAAACTCTAACTCTAGATATTTAATTCTAATCCCCAAATCCAACTATTACATGAAACTTAATCGATCAAGAATTTATTACCTCAACAATGAGTCTCAATAATCTATAATAATATTCTTCTTCTTATTCTTCTTCGAAAATTCTTCTTCTTCGAAGTGTAAAGTTGTCTCTTCTATTTTTTAATATATAAAGTCATCTTTCTAATTTTTATTTTAAAGTGTACGTATAAAATTGAGCAGATTATTAGACTTCTAGAGTTTCTTAAAATGTCTCTAAAAAAATTACTAAAATAACTCTATATAAAACTTATAATTAAAAGCTACTTAGTCTTTTTCTCTTTTTTCTTATTTTCTCTCTTTTTTCATATATATAATTCTTTTTTTTTTAATACGAGGTTAAAGTTACAATTTTTTTTTTTTCAAAAACAAAACATTTTTCTCTTCTTGGCTCTCTCACTCTTCTTCTCCTTTGTCCTTGAATTTCCACCTTCGCTTCATTCTCAAGCACAACTCTTTCATTACTGCCGTCATCCCTCTGCTTCTCCAGCCCAACCATCTCAACTATCATTGATTGAGCAACCATTGGAGCATTCATACCGGAAAATCGCGATAAACGTAGGAGAGAGATCAAGTAAGGATCGTGCGTTTATTTATATAAAGAAGTAGGTGCTTTTTTCTTTTCTTTTTTTCTTTATATTAAAGGAGGGGATCGTGCGATTCAGGTTGGGCAAGGTTTTGAACGATTTTCTTTTCTTTTATTTTTTAAACATTATTTTATAACAACTTCTCGTACAGTCATTCAATACAATGCCACATAATAAAAATCATGTGTAAAGCAACGTATAGAAACAAACATTATCCTTCATTAGTAACAACCAATATTGATTTCGATCTAACAGATGAAAAAACTTCTCCCATATGTACGAGGATTTTTGCCACTAGAATCAAAAAATTATAAAATGACCATACATAACATTGTACTGATTAAGCAATGATAAATGTATTCTACAAAAGCAAAATAAAAAATAAAACTATATATCTACACCTATGCACTTGATATGTAATGTTGTAAGAGTAAGATAAGATTTCCCGAATAGTTGGCCAAACTCTTACACACATTCAACAAATATTACGTCTTTCCCCCCCCCCCCCCCTAGCTACTGCTAAATACTTGGACAATTAGTTTTCTTGTGCAGTGGCAATCCTAATTGTAACTTAATTATTGTTGTATGGTTTTTTTGACCACAACAAATAATTGACCAACTTAATCCTCAAAAAAGGCAACTAGCTAATTGAAGATGAGATAATTAACTATTACTGTGTAGTCACCTAATCTCAATATTATATTGTATTTTATTGTGTAGTTTCCTATTCATAAAATTGGGAAACCTAAAGTTACCCTCACCTATATAAAGGGAGCTCAGTCTCATAATTTTTGATCCTACAATCACTTTACTATATACTCTCTATAATTCTCTCTTTGTTCTCACCTTGAATTTAGAGAAACTCTTGTAATTTTCCAAAAAATAGTGAAGAACAATGGACGTAAACTCATCTTTTTTGGGGTTGAATTGTTATAAAATTCATGTCTTTTTACTTTGCTATATTTTTCAATTCGTTTCACACACGAGCCACATCTTGCAGTTTCTTAAATTCATTGCTGACAAAACCTCCGTCAAAAATTGGTGCTAGAAGGAGGGTTATTCCAGCAAAGTATTGATTAATTTTGCTTCTTCAACAATGGCAAACATTAGAAATACCACCAGAAATACTAGAGTCAGCCAAAGTCAACTTTAAAGTACTGCAATTGTGCAGATCGATCCTGCTCAGGATCAACCGACCATGACTGCACCTAGGGAGAACATCGTTCAAAGACAAGATCGAGTGGAGGATTCGCTAGCAAATTTTTAGCAAATTACCAATCAGATCAATGATTCTCTAAGGAGACTTACTGAAGGATAGATGGTGACTCCACCATAACAAGAGCATCCCAGAGATCACCCTACTCGATAACCCAAAAGAGCAATTCATATTTGAGTGGTAGGAAATTGTGACTAGCCTAGAACCCAATAGGAGCGCTATGTAGATCGCACTTTTAAGGGAAAAGGCAAGGCTGCAGACTTACCACAGGGGTCTTGTACAAGAAGTTTAAGCACAAACCATGATCGTGGATAACCTTCTAGAAGGGCCCCCATTTGCCGTGACCATCAGAACAATGAACAAAATCATAAATCGAGAAATGTCTTTGAGAGGATAAGCAGGGAACTGAGTTATAACTCTGTATACCTGAGACAGCACTCAGATTAACAATGTCAAGGTAGTCATGAGTGATCCACATTGCATCGTAAGAACCGAATATCATCATGTCAAACGGTTTCAATAGAATCTTATCAGAGGTCACTACAGACTCTGCTCGAACAACTTGTTTGACCAAAGACAACCCCTACGAGCAAGAGATAATGCCCTTCCTCCTAATATTGATGTTCATAATCTGAGGATCGCGTTAGATGCATTTTCTAGATGGGATGATGAGTTTGTGGATGGATATCGTCAATCGCCATTCAATAAAGAAGCTAAAAACACTTTTGACAGGAAAACTGATCTATAGGATCACTACAATGATCTGATAGAGCTCCATCAAGTTGATGACCTTACATGTTGCAAGTGTTTTACTGTGACCTTCACAGGTGAAGTGAAGAAGTAGTTTCGAGGACTTCAGCCTAGTTCTATCTTGTCTTGGTAGTAACTTCAGACCATATTCTTGAGATAATTTTAAACTGCGAAGAACTTTATTGTTCCTTTAATCAATCTGTCTACCATTCAACAAGATCCAGAGGAAACTCTACGATCATACCCCAACCGTTTCACTTCAGAATTGACAAAAGTCAACAACCCACTGGAAGGAGGAGTCCTAACTTTGATGATAGCTGGAGTGCGACTCGAGACTAGACTCTGGGAAAAATTACTAGAGCGAGAATGTAGGACTCTTGAAGACTTGTACTAGGGAGCTAGTCGATATATAAGAGTAGAATCTTCTTGAGAAAATCTTCATAAGACAAAGAAAAAATGAGAAAAAGATACAACCAAGGATGCGATCACAACTAATAATAATAACAAGAAGTCAAAAAAAAGGAAGAACGAGCAACCAGTTGAAAAGTTGCCCGAGCCAAAGAAGCAAGAGATTCTAAGGGCTCCCTTACGATTCAACAATTATATCAAGCTGAGTGCACTTATAGATCATATTTATGTAGTCACACATTAGCAGGAGCAGTATCGTCAGTCGGGGCTGATGAAGCGGGATAGGGCAAAATATGATAACAATAAGTTTTATTGGTATCATAACGATATTAGACACCATGCCAATAACTACTATGTCTTGAAAGATGAAGATCGAGAGGTTAATTAGAGAAAAGCGGTTGCGGCAGTACACCTGACAAGATGATGGAGATTTACGTTAATGATATATTGATGAAGTCGAAGAAAGCTGAAGATCTCATCAAGCACTTTCATGAGATGTTCAAAATTCTTTAAAAATATCAAATGAAGTTGTACCCCCCAGAAGTGTGCATTTGGTGTAAGATTTGAGAAGTTTTAGGAATCCATGATCAATCAGCGAGGTACCAAAGTTGATCCTCAAAGATCCAACCCTTGATTGACATGCAGTCGCCTCGCAAACCTAAAGATGTATAGAGCCTGGCGAGAAGAAAGGCTACACTGAGCTGATTTATCTTAAGATCAACCAAAAAATGCCAACCACTCTTCGAGGTACTGAAGAGATCGAAGAAGCTGAAGTGGACCGAGAAGTATGAGCAGGCATTCAAAGATTTAAAGAAAAACTTGGGTTCTCTTCCACTCTTGTCGAAGCCAAAACCAGGGGAAAAATTGTACTTGTATCTCTCTATTTCCAAATATGAGATGAGCACTGCGTTAATTCAATAAGAAAAAAATATACAGTGACTTGTATATTATGTAAGCAAAAGACTATTTCATACCGAAACGAGATATTCGGAGATGGAAAAGTTGGAACTAGTGTTTGTCATCACATCTATACTATGCCCATAGCAATACTATAGATTTATTTTATTTTTTAATCCGGGTCCATCAATGTATAAAGAGATTAGCATACGTCTAACTTCAACACCGAAAAAAAAGAGTATACAATTAATTCTATCCTCCTGGTTGAGAGAATTAATTAAAGACTAATATGAGGGCTCTAGTCCTGTCGTTGGCTGGGATGCTGGCGGTGCTTGTAGTTGCGATGTCTATTGCGAAAAGCGGAGCTGAGTCCAATTGAGTGCAAGGAGGAGCGGAACCAGCTGGTAAACAAGTGCAAGCTCGTAGCTTACGGGCTTGAGCCGTCAGCCATTGCTGCAAACAAGTGAGGATGGTTCATGTCGAGTGTCCATAAGTCACCCCAAAACTTGCTGATCTGCTTAATAATAATGAACGTACCATCAAGCAAATCCAATATTGTGGAAAGACCGTTCCCAGAAACTTCAACTGCGGCAGTGAGCTTCTCTCATTCATCTCATATTGTCTCTATTATTCGACACATATATATACATATATATATTATGATCGTTGATCATTAATGATGCATGATATATATATACATATATATATATATATATAAAGTTACTAGCCTTAATTAAATGTGTGTATATATGTAAATGATCGTCAACATAAAAAGTCCTCTAAAACATTATATATATATATATATATATATATATTATATATATAGACCATATATATTATTCTCAGTATCAATACGATTGGTTATCATCATTATATAGCTGTAAATTAAATATTGTCGGATATGTATTCATGGTAATATAGGATTTATACACACACATACACAATTACCTGGGGATTATATCTTGGCCGGGGGCTTTGCTTTTGGTAAAATCTATGTAGCTATACATATATTTGAAGTATAGATTAATGGTGATTTTGTTTTCTTAAACGGCATCTTGATAAGAAGAATATATTTACGTGCTTCATTTCAGTTCTTTTAGAAAAAGTGAAAAATTTAACAAATTTAAACCCCGTCAAGTTTTAAATTTTATATTTGATTTTAATGTTAGTTGATTCTTGTTCACTGCTAAAAATATCTACTATTACGGCACGTGTACGGACACGCTGTGATAACTGATTAACTATCACGGTGCTTAATAAGCACCGTGATAAACGGAGGCAATACCACGGCGTCTAAGAAGCACCATGATATCTCATCTTTAACGGCGCCCAAGGGCGCCGTTGTATTTAACTTTCATGGTGCCCATAAGGTGCCATGATACACTTTTCTCGGCGCCGAGCTAGGAGCCCAATATAAAGGGCCTCAAAACGAGCCCACAGACAACTCACTCCCCTTTCCTCTTCACTTCCAGCCACGGCCAAGTCTCCCTCTTCCACCATTTTTACCATTTTTTCCGGCAAACAAGGTATATTTAAGCTTTTAAACTCGTTTTTGTCACTAAAATTAGATTATTCATTGTCTTAACCATGGTTTTGACGAATTATTTTGTAGAAATTTCATATTTTAAGTTATATTTGAAAGAGTTTATATTTAGAACCCTAATTTATCAAATGTGAATATCTTGAGCATGTAGTATTAGTTAGACTATTTATTTACTAGAAATCTTATTTTTGGATATGTTTTGCTATTTAAGTGCAAATTAATCCGAATTTGTTATTATTTTGTTGCTATTTTTTTATTTATTTTAGGCGAAATGTGAGTTCATTTAGTTGTAAAAAGTTTCAAATTGAAGGTGTGTTATATGAATTTATACCAATTTCATGTTTATTTACTAGAAATCATATATTAGGTTATGCTTTTTAATTTCTATCCTTGGTGTCACTTAATCCAAATTTATGCAATTTTAATTGAATATTATGTAGTTGTTTAGAAATTTACATATTCAATGTTTTTAATTGGGTGAAGTCATGTGGAGTTGATCATTAGTTATAAAAGTTTAAAATTGAGGTAGGCTCTCTCAATTTCTACAAATTTTATGTTAAATACTTTAAAAAGTTAACTTGAGATCTTTGATTCTAAAATTTTTTATTTGTTGGATATAGATTGTTGTTGTAGAATTCTATATCATTTTTTAGTTATCAAAATTCTTATTTTGCATATATACTTATTTCAAATATATGAATTTTCAAATTTAAAGTATTGTGGATTATAGATGTTGAGTTTTATTTATCATTTTAGTTTGCGTATAGGTTTTAGTAGAAGTTAGAGTGCTTAGATTACTTGTGAATTAGCAAACTGAGGTATATTTTCTTAAATGTTTTTCTTTTATTGACTTATGTCACTTTCACATTGGTTTTATCTTATTATTCTAGAAAATTTAAACTAGATGAGATATGATATCATATAAGAAATTGTACGTTGTGGTGATATGATGATGTTATAATTGTGTGGGATTACTTGAGTTTATTATTTGTGTTGATATTATTTTGTCATATGTTATATTTAGTTGATTGACAAATTGTTTGTAACAAATAAGACTATTTAAGAATAAATTAAGTTCTGAATTTAGTAGTACTTAGAAATATAAGAATAATTTAAAATGAGTGTTAATGTATAATTGGTGTTTTAGTTACTCAATTAGTTAATGCTAGAAATAGGGGAGATTATGTACAATTTTTTATGGTACTCAATTTAGTTAGATTTTTATATCAGTTATTTAAATTTGTTTTTGTTTTTCAATTGTGCTTAGAATGGATAAGGAATGGATATTGGTGGATAGACTATCGACTGAATATAGAAAGGGAGTTGATAGCTTTTTGGAGTTTGCTATTGAAAATATCAAAGATTCTAATTTAATTCCATATCTATGTATTAAGTGTGGAAATTTGCAAAAGAAAGGTGTTAAAAAGATAAAAGAACACTTATATTTCAATGGAATAGATCAAAGTTATAAACAATAGATTTGGCATGGTGAAAAGGTTCCAATTACCGGATTTTCGTCAAAGAAGAGTATAAGAGATGATTATGAGTTAGATTTAAATGATGATCTTTTTGAAATGATCGATGATGCATAGTATGAAACAGATGTAGATCCTATTAAGTTTCCATCATTACTTAATGATGCTAAGAAACTGATCTATCCGGGTTATGCGAAATTTACAAAGTTTTCTACATTATTGAAATTGTATAATTTGAAAGCAAGGCATAGATGAAGTGATAAGAATTTTTCAGACTTGTTAACTTTACTAGGAGAAATATTGCCAAATGATAATGAGATGACACCTTCCTTTTATGAGGCCAAAAAGACTTTATACTCATTGGGTATACAATATGAGAAAATTCACGCTTGCCCAAATGATTGTATTTTATATCGAAAGAAATTTAAAGATGCAATTTGTTGTCCAGTATGTGGTAAGCCTAGATGGCAACAGAATAAGAATTCTGAAGAGGTAAAAGTTGGAACCCCTGCTAAGGTTTTATGGTATATTCCTCTAATTCCTCGTTTTACCCATTTATTCCGAAATTGTGAGCATACTAAAGATATAATATGGCATGCGAATGAGAGGATAGAAGATGGTAAACTTAGACATCCAGCCGATTCATTGGCTTGGAAAACAATAGATCATAAATGGCCTTCTTTTGGAAGTAATCCAAGGAATCTTCATCCTGGTCTATCTACGGATGGTATTAATCCTCATACAACTCTAAGTAGCAAATACAGTTGTTGGCTTGTAATGCTTGTAATCTATAATCTTCCTCTATGGTTGTGTATGAAAAGAAACTTACACTTCTTACAATGTTAATATCAGGACCTAGATAACCTGGTAATGACATTGATGTATATTTAGCCCCGTTGATTGATGAATTGAACAGTTTGTGAAATGATGGTGTGAAAGCCTATGATGCATATAAGGATGAAGATTTTACTCTCAAGGCTGTGTTACTGTGGATAATCAATTACTTCCTTGCATATGGGAATTTGTCTAGGTTTTCCACTAAATGATATAAAGCATATCCTATTCGTGAGGAGAAAACATGTTGTCAGTTCTTAACACATGCTAGAAAATTGAGTTATATGGGACATATAAGATTTTTACCTCACAAATATGTATATAGAAATTGGAAAAAAGCATTTTATGGTGCTCAAGAATTTGAATTGGCACCACAACCTTTAACTGCGACAGATATACTAGAAACAGTCTCTAAGCTCAAATTTAGGCTTGGAAATGTTAAAATAAGTGATATCAGTAAGAAAAAAAAAGATGCAGTAATGTGAAGATTGTAAAAGCCCCAAAGAATTGTTGGAAGAAGAAATCTATATTCTTTGAATTGGAGTATTAGCAACATTTACTTCTGAGACATAATTTAGATGTCATGCATATTGAGAAGAACATATGTAATAGTATAATTGGAACTTTATTAAATATTCCAAGGAAGAATAAGGATAGTATTGGTGCTCGTATAGATTTTGTTGACATGGGTGTTCGAAAAGAGTTAACTCCTAAAGTGAGGGAGAAGCGAACATATTTACCCCCTGCTTGCTTCACATTGAAAAAGGAAGAAAAATATCAATTATGTCAATCTTTATTTAATGTGAAGGTTCCTGAAGGCTATTCTTCTAATATTAGAATATTAGTGGATAAGAACAATTTAAAACTAGTTGGACTTAAATCTCATGATTGTTATACACTAATGCAATATCTACTACCTATAGCGATTATGTCTGTATTACCTAAAAATATTCGATATGCAATCACCAGATTATGCTTATTTTTTAATGGAATTTGTTTTAAGGTGGTCGATATATTTAAGTTAGACGAACTACAACGTGAACTTGTTGTAACATTGTGCATGTTCGAGCAGCATTTTCCTTCTAATTTTTTTTGATATAATGATACATCTTACTGTACATTTGGTTAGAGAAGTGAAGTTATGTGGTCCTGTTTATTTGAGATGGATGTATCTATATGAGAGATACATGAAAATTCTAAAAGGATATGTTAGAAATCGAAGCCGGCCAGAAGAATGCATTGTAGAGTGTTATATAGTAGAAGAGTATTTGGCAAATGTAGAAGCTATCAGAATACCTGCATCTTCAAATATTAATAAAAGCGTAAGTGGTGGTATCATGTATACAGTTAAACGAGAACAACTAGACCAAGCATATCGTATTGTGTTACAAAATATAGCTGAAGTCCAACCTTTCATTGAGTAAGTTTTATTGTGAATTAGATTTTTATTGATTGAATGTTGAATTCTTTAATAATAATGGTTTACTTTGGGGATGATTTGTTGAAGGGAGCATATAAATTGGATCAAAACACAATTCTCAATGAAATCAAAAAGAGAGAAATGGATCCATGATGAACATCATCGAACTTTTATTAGTTGGTTTTGCGAATGGGTAATTCCAATTCGTTGTTGTCATTAATAGTTTTATTTCATTTTTTTTCCTATTTTAGAGCATGAGTACTAATATGTTGGGTTTTCTAATTATTAATTTTTCATTTTGAATAGATTGTAATTAAAATGAACAAGGTAACACACAATCTATCTGATACATTGAAATGGATATCACGTGGACCATCATTGGATGTAATTAAGTTTAATACTTATCAAGTTAACAGTGTTCGTTTTAGTAAAAGAGACCGAGATAACATAAGAATAACCCAAAATAGTGGGGTAAGTATTGTTACAAAAACCATACAATTTTCAAGTTCTAAGGATAAAAACCTAATAGATGGTGATATGGTATACTATGGTGTTATCGAGGAAATTTGGGAACTTGATTTTGTTACATTTCAGTTGCCGGTGTTTATGTGTCAATGGGTGGAGAGTAACCATGGGGTTAGAGAAGATGAGTAAGGCTTCACTTCAGTTGATCTAAACCGGATAGGTCACAAGAATGATCCATTTATATTGGCAACACAAGCAAAATAAGTATTTTATGTCAATGATCCACTTGATGCTCGATGGCTAATTGTTTTTGCAATAAAACTGAAAGAATATCAAAATTTAGGAGTTGAAGATAAGAACGAAATACTTGTTACTCATGAAATATTCTCAAAAAGAGTTTCGGTGGAGGCTTTGATAGAAGATATTAATGAAGATGATATTACATGTTTATGAAATGATGGTGGAAGTATTTGGATTGATAATCAAAGAAAGAAACTAATAAGGTACAAATCAAATAAGTTATATCATTTTGTTTCATTTTTATATCTTTATGGATTGATGTTTTGTTTTTTTAAATATATTATCTCTTATGTTTATATGCTTATTATTTTCTATCTTAATTTTTGATCTATATTTGTGGTTTTATTATTTAACAGGTAATTATTGACATGGAAAATGAAGGTGAAGATGATGTTTATCAATTTACACCATCACAAAGTAGTCAAGGTGAAAGAAAACATAAAAAGAAACCAAGAGGAATGACTCAAATGAAGAAGTTGATTATAAAAAGAAGTTGTCGCGTACAATGAATGGGGACAACCAACTGGGGATGAAGGTAAACATTTGGCAAACTTTTGTTCCCTTATGGTTCGTCGCAAGATCCCAATCAACATTGATAATTGGACGTTTGTACCAAAGGACCTAAAAGATAAGCTTTGGCATATAATATTGGTATGAACATGAATCTTTCTATTTCATATTAATTAGAATATATATTTGGTATTAACATATTTCTTTTTTACATTATAGGAAACATTTGTATTGGATTACAAAGTAAAAAAAGAAATTTTAAAAAGTTGTAGGAAAATGTGAAGAGATTTTAAGTCTATGATTACAACTGAACTGATTTATGAGTATAGATATATTTGTCCAGAGTTATTAGAACACCCTCCAGTATCATATGCACTATGGATTGAACCTAAAGTTTGGCATGAGTTTGTTAAGAAAAGAGTAAGTGCAGAATAGGAGGAAGCTAGGAAAATACAACAGGGAAGAGCAACGCAAAATAAATATCTACATTGTATGTCTCGCTTAGGTTATGCTGGATTAGAAGCTAAGATTGAAAAAGATGATGGCCAATGTGGTATTGATAGTTCCGAGCTATGGAGTAGAGGACGGGCTCCTAAAAAAGGAGGCCATACTGATAAAATCAAAGTGATAGTTGATAGAATTGTAAGTTGCTTATTACAACATATTGATTATATTAATTTGTAATTTTGTTAAAAGTATAGCATAGTCTAATGCTCAGTTCTATACATATTTTGTGGGAAGATTATACTCAACAATTACAAGAGGGAAATCTCGAGATAGATAGTTCTAATGATATCTTAACAATGGCTTTAAGCAATCTTGAATATTCTAGATATGTACAGAGAATGGGATTTCACGTTAGTCACAGAAAATATTTTCATCAACCTACTCCAACAAAGAAGCAACAATCATTTGATTTGAAACAATGGCAAGATGAACAAATACACAAGATGTAACAAATGCTTAAAGAACAAGAAGAACGGTTCAAAGCAAAAATTGTTAAGATTCAAGCAGGACAACAAAATAATGTTGGTGGTTCTAATACAACTCCTTCACAGCCAGAAGTTCAAAGGGAAGAAGTGCAGTCACAAGAGATACATATAAATCCAATGGTGGCTGTAGAAACATCTTCACGACTACAAAAAGTATGTTTATATGGGTTTCTTTCTTATTTTTTTACTAACTACTTGTATTTATAAATTGTGTTTGATTTTCTATATTGTAAAATCGACCATGCAAGCTTGTAGTAGGGTCTCGTGATAACATAGTTGCTTTAGGACATGTACAAGAGTCAACCTCATCAATTATTATTCATAGTAGAGAATTGGGAGAGCATAATTTTCGTGTATCAGTAAAGGTTATTCTTGATGCTACAGCCCTAATTCCTATTCCAAATCTAGATAATGATATAAGGTTGGTAAGTGACGCACTTGGATCGCATCTTGCATGGCCTAAAATGCTTGTCATCATTGAAGATAATTTGGTATGCAGACCCATTTTCCAAATAAATTCATCCTTTATTGAATTCTAATGTAAATTATTAACTTGTTTGTTAATATTTATCATTTATTTGGATTTTAGGAGTTTAATGATATAAATAGGTATCAAACGGGGAAGAATAAATCTTAACAACCACAGCCACATCAAACACAAGAAAGAGTACATCCACAAAGAAAGAAAGTAGAATCTGTTACACAAACACAGTTTAGATTTGTTGATGGTGCACCAGCTTCTATAAGATTACTATTGAATACCATTCAAG
>JXTB01000046.1:369665-384622 GCA_002914805.1 Parasponia andersonii
TCTAATTTATAGTTTGATTGATCACTTTCTAACAAATAAGGTGCTTGAATTTGTAGTTTAATAGACAAAATTTCTATACAAAGGATGATATCAACGGACTTCTTGAAGAGTGGGTCGAAGAACTAATACAATTTCTCATTTGAGGTTCTTAATCTTTGTTTATTTAAACTATGTAGTCTTTGATGATCATGTTATTTTGGCTTAAAAAACTAATGTATATATATATATACTTAGTTTATAGACTATATAGATATGATTATGATCAAGTTATTATATTAATTTAATATTAGTATATAAATTTATATTTATACTCCATTTTATTTCAAATATTTGGTGTATTTAATGAATTTGGATTACATTTATAAGATTTTAAGGGCTAATATAGACAAATATATTACAAATACCCCCTGGAAATATATACTACGGTGCTTATAAAGCGCCGTGGAAGGTCCTTGGTATCTAGATACTAAAGCGCTTAAAAAGTACCGTGGAAGATGATTTTCACGGCGCCTATAAAGTGCCTTGGTAGCCAAGGCCTGTTACGGTACCTGGAACTAAGGCGCTTTTATAGGCGCCGTAAAAGACATTTCAAGATACTTATAATGCACCTGGAAAGGCCTTTTTTATTGTAGTGGTTCAAGATTCAAATAGGAAGATATATCTTACATATGTTTACATATAAATATGGAAATATATATATATATATATATATATATATATATATTACTATTAGACTATATACATAACCTTTGATTCTATTTTAGTTTGTTTGTTATATAGCTCTTGGTGGTCTTATTAGTTTATATTTTCTACGGGTATCACTACACCCGGCCGATACGGAATATATACTGAGAAATAACTAATAAGGATGTGCTCCTATTTTGTCGTCTTCCTTGGGACTTACATGCATACAAATAATACATGTACATGTACATTTTGTAAGCATGTATATAGATAACGAGATCATTAACTTTTTAATGCAAAGAAATATGAAAATTTATCTAGAAATAAAAAATCGATTAATTAACATGGCTTTCAGGTGGCGGGTAATGAGAAATATAAAGAAAGATATAGAGTAAATATTGATAAATAGCATGTTTATTTCAATCAAATTTTCATTTTTTTGGTATAGTTTTTCGCGATATGTAGCACGCAATTTCTTTCTATCAGGAGCGTAGCGTGAGTGATAAAGGTGCCGATTGAATCTTTAAATCTACTGCCGGTATAGGAATGACCTTGTTACCTTATGTCTGTTGTAGAAAGACTCTATGAATACTCATAGTTAGTGGCGTTATAAGAATAACCACCATAAATTCCACTACTCAAGAGCATTTACTGGAATTATTTAGGCAAAGAGAGAGATAAGAGAGAGAGCGTATATTTTCTCTATATTTATTTTTCTGCCTTAGGAAAATAAAAATAAGTCTCAGACTCATACGTACGTATCCATTCCTACTCATTAAGGATATTTCCTAATTGTTTAATCAATAAAAAATATTCCTTAATGAATAGGGAGATAATTAGCATTAAATACGTCCAAATATAAATTTGACACATTCACATCTCGAACCTATTAGAAATTATTACGTACGCACTTTTATCTTTTATTACAAGCCATTAATTGCAAGATTCTAATTAATGTGAGAATATTTGGAAATGGTCTCCTTTCACATTAGTCTACAATAATAAGCCATGCACCAACTATGTGCGCCTAACAAGACTTTGGGCCAAGAAGTCCAATATCTCTCATTCGCACATAGTGTACATGATAAACATATCTCTCATCATCGTCCTACCAATAATTCCATTCATACTTGGCGAATGAGCAGTATGACCATTGAGCCACCTTTAAAAGAAAGCTCAGGAGTACTATACTAAATCTTATGAGGTCTAGTATAGAACATTCCTAAGTGTCTTATTTTGCCCTAGACTTATTCAGCCACATCAGATCTAGTACCTCTAATCCCTTATATCTATATTTGGAAGTTATGTAAAGACTCCTCTCGTTCTTGTGTTCACAATTATACTACAATACCCAGTAGTGATATAATTTTTCAACAGTAAACATAAAACTTGGACGTATTACTAAATAATCTTCCTTTCGTCCTCGAATTAATTAGCTTTGGTCTAATTCTTTTCCTAACAATGGTCTTTTAGGTCGAATCAACTATGATCATAGGAGATATATCAAAGTAGCATATATCATACCTCTGCTTTATAAAATAGTCAAAAAATCATATAGGGCACAATAAAGTATGAGATCAAAATAAGTATAATGATTTATAAGGACTCATATAATGAAGAAGTAGGGATATATTCTTTTACTTTCTCATTTTGGTCACTTAAGCACATGTGATATGAAACACATGCTATGGTAGGATACTCTCTTTAAAAAGAGTGTGTGCCTTATTCTTAAAATACCGTACAGATCTTAGTCCAATTGCCTTTAAGCACCTGACTCAAATACTCTATATGCTCGCTTAATCTAGCGATATATTGAGTTTGGCATGTGGCTATCTAACGGGTCACATATGGATAATGGGAACAGTAATTTATCCATATTCGATCTTCCAAGATCTCATTTTGGCTCTTTTCAAGACGACACTTAGTTCACAATCTCTACATTGAAAGCAAAGTGTCTCATCATTACTCACTGACTAGCACTGAAGGAGATTTCTCGTGTAAGAGAGACAATCATTACCCATTGGCATTCTAGTATAGTGGTTGAGCAAGCAACATACTCCAATTCTATGGTGAATAATACTATACAGGACTACTTCTTGCTACTCTAAGATATGGTGCCATTACTGAGCAAGAAAGCATAACCAGAAGTTTATTTGCGCTCATCTAGGTCACCACCAAAATCAACATCACTATAGCCGATTAAACGCAAATTTGGCGCTTGATAACAAAGCATGTAATCTGATGTCCTTTTAAGGTATCAAAGTATTCTCTTCATTGCTTTCCAATGAGTAAAGCTGGGATTCAACTGGAACCGACTGACTAACCCAATGGTATAGTAAATATCGGGTCAAGTGTACATCATATCATACGTCAAACTTCCAATAGCACTGGTATAGGGAACTCATGCCATGTAGTCTATTTTCTCTTGAGTCTTTGGACACGTGTCAAGGCTTAAGGTATCATTCTTTGTGATAGAAGTGTCAATAGGTTTGTAGTTTTGTATCTGAACCAATATTTTTATAATGTAATTCTCTTGAGACAAACCAAGAAATTTCCTTGAGCGGTCTATAAGGATCTTAACTCCGAGCACATAACTCACTTCACCCATATCTTTCATCTCAAAGTTTGAGGATAACCACGCCTTAGTGGCGACTATCACCTCCTTATCGTTTCTAGCTAAAAGTATGTCGTCTATATACAATGAAAGGATAAAAAAAACTATTATTGGACCATTTGATATATAAAAATGGTCTTCCTTAACCATCTGAATCCATTAGAAATAATGGCTCGATGAAAACTAAAGTACCTCTATCTAGATGATTACTTTAATTTATAAATAGAACGACAAAGCTTGCAAAGTTTGTACTTTTGTCTTTTTATCTCAAAGCCCTTAGGTTAATCCATGAAGTTCTCTTCATCCAGTTCTTGATTAAGAAATATAGCTTTAACACCTATTTGGAAAAGTTTCAAGTCCAAATAAATGACAATAGCGAGAATTAGGTGAATTAAGCCAAACGTTACTGTGGGTGAGAAAGTCTCCTCATAACCAACACCCTTCTTCTGGGTGTAGCTTTTTGCCATAAGTCATGCCTTGTAACTTTCTATGGATCCGTATGATGGTGTTTGACTTTTAGAACCCATTTGTTCCTAATAGTCTTTTGCCTAGGTGGAAGATTCACCAAGTCCTAGGCTTAGTTTTTCTTTATAGACTATATCTCTTCAATCATTGCAGTTTTTCATTTCCTAGAAGTAGGAGATGATAGAACCTCTCGATAATTCTTAGGCTCATCTTTATCCTGTGAAGTGCACATGAATACTTCCCCCTCAATCTTAAAATGACGATGAGGGATGCTTCCACGTTGGCTTTTATGCAATTTTAGATTTTAACAACCAATATCTAGTAGTATACTCCTACTAACAAGTACATACCTACTAGGAATAGAATCGCTCTTGATTTCTGAAGTTGAATTTAGAATGCCTTCATTTGGTTCTTTAATCTCATATAGCTCCAAGTTTCTATCCATATCTCCTATTCTTGGAAATTCCTCCTCGAGAAAATCTACATCTCGTGACCTAATTTCAATTACACTTCCATAGGGTTATTTACCAAGTATTATATATCCCTTCGATTCATCAGAGTATTTGATGAATATGCACTTGTGTGCTCTTAGGCCTAGCTTCCCTTGCTTCTGAGAGGTAGTATGAACATACCCAGCTAAACTCCATGGGCGTAAATGGTCCAATTCGGGTTTTCATCCTATCATCACTTATAAGGGGCTGATAGAACTGATTTTGAGGGTACTCGATTAAGGATATAGGCAACAATCAATAAAGTATCCCTCAAGAAAGATATTGGGAGGTTAGCCTATGCCATCATCGACCTAACTTTTTCTAACATACGATTCCTTCTCTCTGCTATACCATTTTATTGCGGAGTGCTAGGAATTATTAGCTGATGAAGGATGTCTTTTTCATCATATAATTCCTTGAATTGCTCAAATAGATACTCGTAGTTACGGTCTATCTTAAGAGTCTTGATGTTTTTCTCTATTTGATTCTCAACCAAGTTTATGAAACAACGAAAGCATTTCAATGCGTGTAAAGTCATCTATGAAGGTCATGAAATAGGTAGCACCATGCCTTGCACTCACGTTCATTGGTGCACAGATGTTAGAATGTACTAGCTACAGAGGAATTATTGCATGCGTGGCTTTTCAAAAAGGTTTCCTAATTGAATTTCCCACTAAACAATGTTTGCAAGTGGGCAAGTTAATTTTAGCGAGATATCCTAAGAGACCATCTCTGGCTAATCTATTCATTTTATCTTATCCTATATGGCCTAGCCTAGCATGCCATATAACATAATCAACATCATTTGCAGTAGTAATATAAGAAACGATATTGTCATTATTATATGAATAAATAATATCCAACATAGTAAAACTATCCATGAAAAAACCACAACTATAAAAATTTGTTCTCAAATAAATATCACAACCAGTATTGTGAAAAATTAAAAGAAAAACCCAACTTAAGCAAACACACAATAGATAAAAGCTTTTGTCAAACTTTTGGAGCATAAAGAACATTGTCAAGCAATAAAGTGCGACCCCCATGCAATTTGAGCTTGTAAGTTCTAATGCCTAACACATACACATTGGCTCTATTCTCCATGTAGAGTCCTCCACTCCCTTTTGAAATTCAATGATACTTTACGAACCTGACTCAGTCCCTAACTATGTGTTCGGTCACTCCTGAATCAACAATCTAATGAGGATATGAATCAGCAACCATAACATGACTGGTTACATAAATGCTGGAAGAACCAAAGTCAGGGAGTACCCTTTTCGGCTCAGTGCAATTATAAGCAAAGTATCCCTCCTTATCACAGGTGTAGCATCTGCCATTCTTGCCCTTTCCATCGCACTTAGGTCTCTTACATCAGGTGATCTTTACCATTTTAAGCACAGGTCCATTACCTGAGTCAATCCTAGGAGCTTGATTCTTATGCTTAGCCCTTCTTTGCCTGCGCTGGTTATTTGCCACATCAGTGCTCCAAAGTTTTGAGTCTTTGCTTGGTTTGATAGCTTCTAAGCGCTCAACTTCAAGCTCATGGTTGCGAGACTAGTCATTAAAAGTTCTCATCTTTTCAATATGTGTCATTGTAATGACCATAGGCTCCCATGAAGGTGGTAGGATTGAATTCCCACTTGGATTTTTCGCTCTTTAGATTAAGGGTGGCCAACTACTTTCAGTTCGCGAATCATCGATGACATCACTCTAAGATGCTACTTCAAGGTATAGCTTGGGCGCATCTTATAGGAGTCAAACCTGATGTTCAACGCACGAAGTCTGGTAGCAGATGTCCCACCAAATTTAAGCTTCAAGGCACCCCACATCTACTGAGTTGTGGCATGCTCTTCAAACTTATCGATCAAGTCATTATGTATACTACTCAACATGTTAAATGCGCACAACAATCTTTCTTAAGCCAAGCCTGATAGGCTTCTCAATCACGACAATGTTGAGCAATGTTGCCATCCTCAGGTGCAAGCATCATCTGGGTCAAGGTTTCCAAAACCTCTTGCTCATCGAGGATATATTGGATTTTTTGGTGCCAAATATTATAGTTGTCACTATCTAATTTCTCTAATTTCTTCAAATCAACCATTATGCTCTTAGAAGCTATCTACTCATGTGCATAAAGGATAAACAAATAATTTAGTATACCACACATAATCATTTTGCGGCAAAATTCTAGACTAATCTAAATATTTTTCACTAGACACAAAATCACAAAATCGCTATGCTCATAATCATCTCATATGTCTAGGTTTATTATTAAGATTAAATCTAAACTTTACGCAAAATGTGTATAGGAGCACAATTAATTTTACCATTATACTCCCACTAAAATGTGACATTCGTAGCATGTTTCTAACATACATAGAACATAATTATGTGCAAAAATAAGCATATAATTGCAATTAAACAAATTAAGCATTATTTAAAATAATTACAAATTTTTAAATGCTAACTTGCTCACTATAACAATATTAAATAGTACTATAAATGAATAAGTAACTGATTATATTAAAAATATTGTCATTCAAATATATTCATGCATATTTATTCAAAAAAAATTGCACATATGCATAATCAACACAAAAATTGTACATAATTAATTTATAATGAAATGTCAGATATTATGTATAAAACACATACTTTAATTCTCACAAAAAAAATGTAACTTTATTTTTAAGTCTAGCAGGAGAAAAAAAAATATTTTCTAGAATTTTTTTTTTCGGTAACCTTCCTTTTAAAAAAATAACCAAAAAAAAATGGGCCAGGGGTCTGTGCTGGCCAGGCACAGCCCAAGGCTTTCACCCAGGCTGTTGGGCCACAGGACATGCGTGCATGGGCATGGCCCTCGGCCAATGCTAGGCCACTAGGCTCGGGCCAATGCACCTTGTGCATAGCCAAATGGTTGGGAGCCCCTCAGGGGCACTGCTGGGCCTTGGGCCGACGCTCCAAGGTGCAACCTGGGAGAAATGGCCCGACAGCTTCCAATGCTAAGCCATTTCTGTGATGCCCAAGATTCTCATATGCATACTAAGTCAATAATAAATATGTTCTAATTGCATATTAGGCATCTAGAAGTCGTTAATTCTAGTTTTATAATAACATGCTCATTCATTATGTTATGTGCATTTATATACATGTTATTACACTAATGATTGTCAATGCAGTGTAAAGGTTCAATACTCACAGAGAGAGAGAGAGAGAGCTCGGTGTGCTAAAAGAACAAAGAAGATAATTATGAAAGTAATACTATATGCACATGCATTAAGATCGTATTTGTTGATAATTTGGTCAAATAGTAATTTTTTGGTAAAATGTAATTTTTACGCATTTCGGAGCTGAATTCGCGGTGTGTTTAACATGTCAAATAGGCTTGATTTAATGTCTAGAACTCATTTATTCCATTTTATTTGTCGGCTCCAGGTAAGCACGAGGTGGCATTCAGGACACTAATTCGTATTTAGTTGCACTAAACTAGCTTAGATTAAGCTTAATCGCGTAATGTCATTTTTGTGCATTCTAATAATTGAGTGCTAATACTATGTTTGCATTGTTAATTAGAGTCTAATTGACTTTATTTTTATGTTTAATGATTGGTTAAGGGGCTAGGTTCTACCAAATTACAATAAGATTGGCCATATAGGATCATTAGTCAATGTATGATTAGTTTTCACTTTCTAAGGTAGGATTCAACAACTTTGGCTACACTTGGGTGTATAGGAGTGACCAGCAATGTGTTAACTATGCTAAGGATATTCTAGAGCTGGACACATGGAAAGTAATGTGCAAAATACCCAAAATACCCCTTAGAATTTAAGTTATACCTTTTCTTAGCTATTAAGTGTTGATTTCGGGTCAAATCTGGTCATTTGCCTTCCCTTTTCTCTCCAGCCACGACCTGAAACTGTACAATGCATTTTATGACTTTTCTCAACTTCCCTCAAACATTTGCAAGAGTTTCCAAGTGGTAGAATTCAAATTGGAGCCCTAGAAAGCAAGATACACCAAAACTAGTCAAGGTAATTCTATTAAGTTCTTCTTTCTAGGTCTTGTCCTTTACTTTCAATTCCCTACTTGTTCCCACTTAAATAATGGTTCCTTCAGGTCTTCTTGGGTCCCAAAATCTAATTCTAAGCATTGAGAATCAGTTTGGTAGAGGTAGAAATCAAGAGCTCCAACAAAAGCTCAAACTAGTCAAGGTAAGGTTTAAGTAGGAGTTTGAATTTGTAGTGAAATTCTTTTGTTTCAGCTCTTAAACCAAAGATATTATTTGATGAATAATGGTCCTAGGAACCCTTATATATCACTAGAAACATAAAATTTTGGCGGAGGATTAAAGTTAAACCTAAGGCCCCAAAGATTGCTATATATGGATTTAAGTGTTTTCATGTGTGGTAGATTAAGCTTTCCATATTTATAATATGATTTCTTAAACTTATAGTGTATATTTTATTGATTCTAGTTATTACACTTGTTTGATGGCCGGTTGTGATAGCATATAAGTGTTAAAGTTGTTTAAAGTTTGTAAAAATTGAAAGGAATTCAAGTGCACTTAGGTTGTTCCAAATGATCTTCTTTGATGTGTATATGTGGGAATTGGATTATTAATTGTTATTGCAGGTTTAAAACCATGATTTTAATTATGTGGGAATATCCTAAAAATAGAGAAGGTGCTGTCTAAATATTTTTAAAATAAAATAACACCATTTAGGAGCAAATAGAGTAGTTTTTACAAAATGATGTGCCATTTTGGACCATTTTGTGCTAATGAACTAGCATTCATATTTTATTACTTTTGAACAGTTTTTCAATACTAGTTGTTGACTACCAAGTACCTTAAGTAATTTATATGCTTTCGAGTCATTTTAAGATCACATTTCCTAATTTGGTGAAAGTTGTTATTTCGGTCTTGTTCAAGTATCTTAATGCATTCTTTTTATAAAATATGCATCTGAATAATAGTAATTTATGATAGGTGATTAGCACACTAATCTCTAGAGAATATTGACTCTTTCCACTATCAATTCCTATTCAAGACACGATAGAAGTAAAGACTTACAACAGCATCGCAAGAACTTTATGGAAGATGTAATTATGTGAAACTTACTTATTCTTGAAAGTTATGAAATGGCATGTCCATGGCACGTCTTGCATACAAATGGAGAATCTTATTGTAAGAGTATTTGAAAGTGAGTACCATTGTACTAATTTTATAAGATAAGTTTTAATAGCAATTACTAGTCTGCCTGAGCTGTATAGGTAAGTCTGTTGATGCAGACTCTCCCGTTGAAGCGGGATTTGCGGATCTTATGATATGTCTCATTGAAGCAAGACAATATTAGCGCGGTGTGGGATGCCCCTTTGATGAGGGAAGGAGTTTTCAAAAATCTCACACGACTATCACACCTTATTTTTACTCTTGGCCAGAGTCTTCACCTAATATTATCATGATCTATTGACTTATAGGACAAGCAATGTGCTAAGGGGCCCAACTAAGAATTAATTTTTAAGGAAAATGCATGGATTTAAATGTTTAAGAAAGAAAAGGGTAAAATGGGAACTTTATTAGATTTTAAAGCATTCATAAGCATGCATAGTTTTTACTTACTCAGCTTTCGCTCATTTTAGTCTTGTGATGTAGATGATAAGGCATATTTTGGTATTGATTAGCTGGTTGCCTTGTTTTCCTTTTGTCGCCATAATCATATAGATATAGACAAGCTTGACCTGTGAGCTCAATTTTGTTTTGAGATATTTTGGTGTAATGTAAATACTACTTCTGAAGGCAAAATAGACTGATGAAAACCTCTTTTGATTGTACATTTTGTGAAGACACTTTTAACAAGAAATGTCAAGCAGTTGCTTTTGTTTAAAGGTTTTGGAAAGTTCAAAATTGCCCACCTTTTTATCAAAACAAAAGATAATATTTAAGAGAGAATAATACTTCATAGTTTGACTGTATATGACAATATGGTTAAACTAAGGGGTGTGACAGTGTTGGTATCATAGCGAAGGTTTAATCATTTCTAAAGACTGTCTACGAAGGTATGATCATGTGATAAAAAGCTCAGTCAACCAGTAAGTTTTAATTTCCTGTGTTAGCATTAAATTTGATGGAATATATTATGTCTTTATTACTGGCTATTATGCATAGATGTAAGTGAAATGGTAACTATACAGGAAATCATGCCAAGGGCTAAGGGTCAAACTACTGAGTGAAGGGATGATAAGAGAAGTACTACTGAAAATGAGATCAACAAGGATGTTGTTATAGGAAGGTTGACAGAGTTGGTTGAGACACAAGTAAAACAGTTAGAAAGGCTTATAGAAAGGGAGATAACACGTGGAGATCAAGGACTACCATAGGCCATAGTTAGACAAGAAAATTATGAACCCGCTTGTGAGAAGTTTAGAAAGAATAAACCTCCAGTTTTCAAGGATGAAACTAATCCACTGCTAGCAGAAGAGTGGGTTAGGAGTATTGAGGGTATTTTCAATTACATTAGAATCTCTGATGAGGAAAAAGTTTCTTGTGTCACTTTTATGTTCCAGATGTATGCTAGACACTGGTGGGATTCTATGAAGTCCATCACTTACACTACCAGGCTTACTTGGGAGCAGTTTAAGGAAATATTCTACAGAAAATATTTCAGCAATGCACATAGGATGTTGAAAGCTACTGAGTTTGTTAATCTGAAATAGGTAAGTATGTCTATTAGTGACTACATAAAGAAATTTGAAGAGGTATCCTGATTTGCTCTTCACATGGTGAGTACCAATGAGCTAAAAATAAACTAGTTCCTCCAAGGCCTCAAGCCAGAAATTTATAGGGATGTTAAAATATCTGCTCATAGAAATTTATAGGGATGTTAAAATATTTGCTCATAAAGATATGCCATATAATGAGGTTACAGACAAAGCTCTTGAAGCAAAAGAAGCCAAACTAAGAGTTATAAGAGCTCAAAAAAATTCGCAGGAATATTAATATGGCAAGGAGAAATACAACCTTTGGAGGAGGATCTCAACCAGGGGCTAGTGGAAATAAAAGAAAGTGGCAATAGAATCAAAGAGAAAGACAAGAGCCATAGAAATGCCAAACAATAGGCCAACAGACATAATTAGCTACTACTCAGAGGACTGTTTGTCCTAAATATGGGAAGACTCATCGTGGAGAGTGTTTAATGGGCTCTGGTGCTTGCTTCTTATGTAGAAAATCTGGACACTATGCAAAGAATTGTCCGATTACTATAGATGAGCAGAAGAAAGTCCCAACTCGTGTGTATACAATGACCAAAGAAGATGCCGAGGTGAACCCATCTGTTGTAGCAGGTGAGATTCTTATCTTTGGTATTCCTATTCATGCATTAATAGATTCAAGGGCTACACGTTCATTTGCATCACCTGCATTTGTGAGGAAATTGGGCAAAATACCAGAGTACTTGAATTTCAAATATTGTGTAACCATTCCATCAAGAGAAGTTTTATGTTCTGATCAAGTTCTCAAGGCATGTCCAATCCAAATAGCTGGTAAAGACTTGTGTGTAGATTTGATAGTATTGGATATGAAAGATTTTGAAGTTATCTTAGGTATAGATTGGTTATCAAAATATCATGCTACTATTGATTGCTATTTAAAGAGGGTAGTGTTTCAGCCACCAAGAATAGAGAAGTTCACTTTTGTTGGCACTAGTGGAAATTCTATGATTTCAATAATCTCCTCAATAAAAGCAAGGAAGTTACTAGAAAAATGATGCATGGGCTACTTGGCCAACATAATGGATACAAGAGAAGAGGTAAAAGTGAAGCCTGAGGAAGTGCCGATAGTTAGTGAATTTCTTGATGTATTTCCTGAAGTTTTGTCTAGGTTACCACCTGATAGAGAGACAGAGTTTGTTATTGACTTATTGCCTGGTACGGCTCCTATGTCGAAAGCACCTTATAGAATGGCTCTGGCAGAGTTAAAGGAACTGAAAGTATAGTTACAAGAGTTATTAGACAAAGGTTTTATACGCCCAAGCTTTTTACCATGGGGTGCTCTGGTTTTGTTTGTAAATAAGAAAGATGGGACTATGAGGCTTTGCATTGATTATAGGGAGCTGAATAAGGTCACTATCAAAAATAAGTATCCGCTTCCCAGAATTGATGATCTGTTCGATAAACTGTAAGGAGCTTCTGTGTTTTCAAAGATTGACTTAAGATCAGGATACCATCAGTTAAATAATAAGGAGGAAGATATTCCAAAAACAGCTTTCAGAACCAGATATGAATACTATGAGTTTTTAGTAATGCCCTTTGGATTAACGAATGCCTCAGCTGCTTTCATGGACATGATGAATCGAGTGTTTAAAGGATTTCCTAGATAAATTCGTTATAGTTTTTATCGATGATATTTTGATTTACTCACGCTCAAGAGATGAGCATATGGAACATTTGAGGACCATGTTGAGAATTCAGGACCATGTTGAGAATTCTTAAGGAAAAACAGTTGTATGCTAAGTTTAAAAAGTGTGAATTCTGGTTAGAGAAAGTTATCTTTCTTGGTCATGTGATTTCTGAAAATGGTATTTGAGTGGATCCAACAATAGTTGAAGCTGTGAATAATTGGTTGAGACCTACAAATGTTTCTAAGATTCGTAGCTTCTTAAGGTTAGTTGGTTATTATAGATGCTTTGTTGAAGGTTTCTCGAAGCTAGCTTCTCCATTGACTCATTTAACAAGGAAGAATGTGAAGTTTCACTGGAACGAAAATTGTGAAAGGAGTTTTGAGGAATTGAAGCATCGTTTGATAATAGCCCCTATACTTTCAATACCATCCGGATCAGGAGGATTTGTTATTTACAGTGATGCCTCAAAGAATGGTCTAGGATATGTTTTGATGCAAAATGGCGAAATCATTGCTTATGCCTCTAGGCAATTGAAGGAATATAAAAAGAAGTATCCTACTCATGATTTAGAGCTAGCAGTAGTTGTCTTTGCACTGAAAATTTGGAGACACTATGTCTATGGGGACAAGTGTGAGATCTACATAGATCACAAGAGCCTAAAGTACTTCTTTACTCAAAAAGAACTGAATATGAGACAAAGAAGATGGCTTGAACTGGTGAAAGATTATGACTATGAGATTAACTATCATCCAGGAAAAGCCAATGTGATTGCTGATACTCTAAGTAGGAAATCATTGGCTACTATGACTATTAAGCATGTTGATATGAAATATTTTTTAATGTATTTAAATAAGTTAAAGTTAGAGATTGTGCCTATAGGTTTAATAGAAAGATTGGTAGCTCTTACTCTTCAACCAACAATTTTAGAGAAAATCAAACAAGCCAGAATATGGATCCCTATATGATGAATTTAAAGAGTAAGATAGAATCCGGAAAGGAGATGGCCTTCTAGATTTCTTGTGATGATGTAATCAGATATAGAAATAGATTGTGTGCCACCTAATGGAATTATTAGGAAGGAGATATTGATGAAAGCTCATACCACTCCTTACTCTGTGCATCCTAGGACTACAAAGATGTATAGAGACTTAAAGATGTATTACTGGTGGCCTGGTATGAAGAAAGATGTGGTTGAGTTTGTAGAGCAGTGTCTCATGTGCCAGCAATTCAAAGTTGAACATCAAAGACTTGCTGGAAAATTAAATCCTTCGAACATACCCCAATGGAAATGGGAAGAGATTGCTATGGATCTTGTTGTTAGAATCTTGTTGTTAGACTTCCTAAGACAACTAAGGGACATGATGCTATTTGGGTGATTGGGGATAGATATACTAAATCAGTTCATTTCCTTCATGTTAGAATAACCTATAACTTGGACCAGTTTGCTCGGTTTTATGTTCAGGAGATTGTGAGACTACATGGTGTTCCAAAAGTTATCATTTCTGACCGAGATTCTAGATTTACTTCGAAATTTTGGAGGAGTGTTCAAGAGGCAATGGGTACAAAATTGGCATGTAGTACAACTTTTCATCCTCAAACTGATGGGCAATCAGAGAGGACTATACATACCCTCAAAGACATTCTCAGTGCTTGTGTGTTGGATTTCCATAGATCTTGGAGCAAATACCTACCACTTATAGAATTTGCTTACAATAACAATTACCAAACTTCCATTGAAATGCCCTCATATGAAGTATTGTACGGAAGAAAGTGTAGATCTCCTATTCATTGGAATGAGATGGGGGAGAGAAAATTTCTGGGTCTAGAATTAATAAGAGAGACAAATGAGGCAGCAGAAAAGATTCAAAAAAAGATACTAGCTACTCAAAGTAGATAGAAATGTTATTCAGATCCTCAAAGAAGAAAACTAGAATTTAACGTTGGAGATAAAGTATTCTTGAAGGTTGCTCCCATGAAAGAAATCATAGGTTTGGGAAGAAAGGAAAGCTAAGTTTCAGATATGTAGGTCCTTTTAAGATGCTCGACAAAGTTGGAGATGTTTTCTATAAACTCGCTTTGCTGCCATTATTGTTGAATTTACACAATGTATTTTATGTCTCTATGTTAAGAAGGTATATTTCAAATCCTTCACATGTTCTGAATTTTGAGCAGTTGGAGCTAAATTAAGACGTGAGTTACGAGGAACATCCAATGAAGATTTTGGATACAAAAGAAAAAGAACTTAGAAACAAGAAAATCCCTTTGGTCAAAGTATTATGAAAGAACCATGAAGTGGAAGAGGCCACA
>JXTB01000046.1:385212-397266 GCA_002914805.1 Parasponia andersonii
CTCAAATTGGAGCCCTAGAAAGCAAGATACACCAAAACTAGTCAAGGTAATTCTATTAAGTTCTTCTTTCTAGGTATTGTCCTTTAATTTCAATTTTCTACTTATTCCCACTTAAATAATGATTCCTTCTGGTCTTCTTGAGTCTCAAAATCTAATTCTAAGCGTTGAGAATCAGTTTGGTGGAGGTAGAAAGCAAGAGCTCCATCAAAAGCTCAAACTAGTCAAGGTAAGGTTTAAGCGGGAGTTTGAATTTGTAGTGAAATTCTTTTGTTTCAGCTCTTAAACCAAAGCTATTATTTGATAAATAATGGTCCTAGAAACCCTTATATATCACTGAAAATATAAAATCTAGGTGGAGGATTAAAGTTAAACCTAGGGCCCCAAAGCTTACTATTTATGGATTTAAGTGTTTTCATGTGTGGTAGATTAAGTTTTCCATATTTGTAATACGATTTCTTAAACTTATAGTGTATATTTTATTGATTCTATTAATTATTACACTTATTTTATGGTTGGTTGTGATGGCATATAAGTGTAAAAGTTGTTTAAAGTTTATGAAAATTGAAAAGAATTCAAGTGCACTTAGGTTGTTCCAAATGATCTTCTTTGATGTGTATATGTGGGAAATGGATTATTAATTGTTATTGCAGGTTTAAAACCATGATTTTAATCATGTGGGATATCTTAAAAATAGGGGAGGTGCTGTCCAAATATTTTTAAAATGAAATAGCACCATTTAGGAGCAAATGGACTAGTTTTTACAAAATGATGTGCCATTTTTGACCATTTTGTGCTAATAAACTAGCATTTATATTTTAACACTTTTGAAAAGTTTTTCAATGCTAGTTGTTGACTACCAAGTACCTTAAGTGATTTATATGCTTTCGAGTCAGTTTAAGATAAGGTTTCCTAATTTAGTGAAAGTTGTTATTTCGGTCTTATTCAAGTATCTTAATGCATTTTTTTTATAAAATATGCGTCTTGAATAATAGTAATTTATGATAGGTAATTAGCACACTAATCTCTAGAGAATATTGACTCTTTCCACTATCAATTCCTATTCAGGACACGAGGTAAGTAAAGACTTACAACAGCATCGCAAGAACTTTATGGAAGATGTAATTATGTGACACTTCCTTATTCCTGAAAGTTATGAAATGGCATGTCCATGGCACGTCTTGCATGCAAATGGAGAATTTTATTGTAAGAGTATTTGAAAGTGAGTACCATTGTACCAATTTTGTAAGATAAGTTTTAATAGCAATTTAATAGTCTGCCTGAGGTGGATAGGTAAGTCTGTTGATGTAGACTCTCCTGTTGAAACGGGATTTGCGGATCTTATGATGTGTCTCGTTGAAGCGAGAGAATATTAACGCGGTGTGGGATGCCCCTTTGACGAGGGAAGGAGTTTTCAAAAATCTCACACGATAGTCGCACCTTATTTTTACTCTTGGCCAGATTCTTCGCCTAATGTTATCACGGCCTATCGATTTACGAGAAAAGCAATGTGCTAAGGGGCCCAACTAAGAATTAATTTTTAGTTGAAGTGAGAGAATATTAGCACGGTGTGGGATGCCTCTTTGATGAGGGAAGGAGTTTTCAAAAATCTCACACGATAGTCGCACCTTATTTTTACTCTTGGCCAGAGTCTTCGCCTAATGTTATCACGGCCTATCGATTTACGGGAAAAGCAATGTGCTAAGGGGCCCAAATAAGAATTAATTTTTAAGGAAAATTCATGGATTCAAATGTTTAAGAAAGAAAAGGGCACAATGGGAACTTTATGAGATTTTAAAGCATTCATAAGCATGCATAGTTTTTACCTACTGAGCTTTAGCTCATTTTAGTCTTGTGACGCAGATGAGGAGGCATATTTTGGTATTGACTAGCTGGTTGCCTGGTTTTTCTTTTGTCGCCATAATCATATAGATATAGACAAGCTTGACCTGTGGGCGACAATTTTGTTTTGAGATATTTTGGTGTAATATAAATACTACTGTTGATGGCAAAATAGACTGATGAAAACCTTGTTTCATTGTACATTTCGTGAAGATACTTTTAACAGGAAATGCCATACAGTTGCTTTTGTTTAAAGGTTTTGGGAAGTTCAAAATTGCCCACTTTTTATCAAAACAAAAGATAATATTTAAGAAAGAATAATACTTTATAGTTTGACTGTATATGAAAATATGGTTAAACTAGGTGGTGTGACAGTTTCATGCGCCGGAGGTGGCGCGTGTTAGTGGACAATGGCAAAGTAATTCAGCTACCATCATGTTCATCAAATTGCTCTCTGACATGCTTCGTTACTTCCAACTCGGCTAGTAAGGTGATGAGTGAGATACACTATCTCACGAAGAAAGTGTGATTTAAATCTCAAGTTACTAAATCAGGAAAGAATTTGCAGATATGATATAAAATTCAAAAAATCATGTCTCCGTAAATAAAATTCCAAAAAAATACATATTATATATGGTTAGAAAGCTAATTTCATATACATTCTGAAAATGTCAAAATCAAGCTCGAACAGGCAACTATGCGATTGAAATATGCAATCAAGTATTCAGGTAAAATAATTTTGACTCAAAAAATCTCTCAAACCATAAATCAAACGATTTCTAGATTTTTATGGCATAATATATAGACAATAATCTACCACATATTAAAAAGGCACGACCAAAAAATATGTAGAGCTATATAAACCCAAAAAAAACATGGCATATCATGGATATTTTTCGGTTTAAGAGTTCATATACCTCATTTCTTAGCCTTTTTCCAACAAAGAACAGAGCCAATTAACAGTTTCTCTGATACCAATGTTGAAAGTATGGATGACGGTGGTGCTGATTGAATCCTCAAACTTACCATCGGTATAGAAATCGCCTTAGTATCTCATGTCTGTTGTAGAAAAACTCCTATTTGAATACTTGCAATTAGTGGCTTTACAAGAACAACCACTACAAATTCTACTACTCAAGAGCACTCACTGGAATTGTTTAGATAAAGAGAGATAAGAGAAAAAACATATATTTTCTCCGTACTTATTTTTTTGTCTTAGGAAAATAAAAGTAAGTCTCAGACTCATACGTATGTATCTATTCCCTCTTATTAATGATATCTCCTAATTGTTTAGTCAATGGGAAATATTTTTAAATGAATAGGGAGATGATTAATATTAAATGCGCCTTAATATAAATTTGATGCATTTATATTTCAAACTTATTAGAAATTATTATGTACATACTTTTATCCTTATTACAAGCCAATAATTTTAATATTCTAATTAATGACAGAATATTTACAAATGGTCTCCTTTCACGTTAGTCTACAATATTAGGTTATGAACCAACTATGGGTATCTACCACGATTTTGGGCCAAAAAGTCCAACATTTTTCCCTTTGTTTTCATCCTTAAGCTTCCTATTGCCTACATGCATATGGTTGATTTATCGAGGCAACTCCAGGAAAGAAACATTCACTTTCTATTGCTAAATATTTAGTTACAGAAACTCAAAATTTAGTGTCAAGAAGTTTTCAACTAAAACCATTTTAGCAGCCCATAAACGGAGAAAATTGCTTGTAGAAAGTAGTGTAACTAAATATTATGTAATCACAAAAACTAGGGAAATGGATTTAGATATTTCTGTTTTGGGATAAAATGATTTTTCTAGTACTCTCTAGAATGACATTTCAAGGATCACCTTTATTGCTTTAGCTTGCAAATTGACCAACGAGCTCTAGTGACAACAACAACGAGAAAATGTTTGAAAGGAAAAAATCACAAAATCAATAAAGAAAACTACCTACGATCCACGCAATTTTTGAACATTTAGGCTTCTATAAACCCTGTTTCTTCTCTTTATTAGTAGTTTTCTCTCAATCTGCTCCATCCCAACCCCAAAAGGGCGAGAACTCGTTCCTTGAAGAAAACGAAAAAAAAAAAGGGAAAAAAAGAAGAAAAAAACCGCAGTTAAGAATGAAGGAGGTGGGACTTCTGCACCCAATTACAGGTTACAATGGTCAAAATCGACTACGTTATATTTCTAATAATTCATATAATGTCAATCCGATGAATATTGTTTTTAAAAGTACGTTATTTCTAGATCTATTAAAAACGACATTTGAAATAGTGACTAAAATAGTGATCTAGTTATAATGCACTCATGAATGACATCGAAGCACTCAAGAAATAATGATTTATTCGAAATAGTGACTCGTTTCTCTTATTAGGAGTCTAATTTGTTTGAGAATGCCACATTGAAAATTTCAACTATTACAAATTTACAAATTAAATATTAAGTCGAGTTCAACTCCCACAATGTGTGAGTTATTTTTCTTTTCTTATAATAATTAGAGAGCATTAATTAAGTTTTATTTTATTTATTTATTTATTTATTTAAAAAAAAAAAAGAAAATCTATAGAATAATACAACCTAATTATAACGTGGGTGAGTGGATATACTTAAAAAACTTTTGGAAGCAGCTAAAAATAAATTTTAGTAATTTGAATGTTCTAACTTCAGGTCTTTTAGAGTTTTAAATTTAACTTGTTTCTTTGCATTTTATTTTTATTTGGGAATGAAAATATATGCACTTCCTTATTTTGAGCGAAAGTTTACTAGAGAAGAAGTGTAGGGCCCGTTCCTAGATCACGTACCACGTGGTCGATTAAGTGACAGAGCAGGTCACAAAGGGGGCATGTCATCCGACGCGTGTCCAGGGTAACCATTTAAAAGCCACGCGAGTCACACGTGATACCGCATGGGCCTATGGGTTGTCCAAGACTAGGGCCTAATCCATCCCAGACCCTGGACGGTTCGTCCAATCTAGCTTTTGCCTCGATAGCTGGGGGTCAGAAGCCTCGAGGGTCTTCCACCAGAAGACCATGGGAGGCAACACGCTGCTCCAGACCGAAACAAGACATTTAATGCGATCCTGGGTAGGTGCGCACATTAGGCAAACCGCCCTGACATAATAGAAAGTTTGTCAAAGTCTCACCTCCGACAGGCCCGAGTCGTAGGGGACGGCGAAAAGCAGGCCACGACGATGCAAGGGAAATCATGGTAATCACGGCCCTTGATCTTTAGAGTAAGTCATGGTGGGAAAAGGTACTCAATCCTGGGATTGAGAGCCGGGAAAAGCTCCCCATTCTAGGATTATGTATATAAGCCTTGCTTCCCCATCGAAAAAAAGAGATGAAGATTGACATATTAAAAGAAAAACTAAATCTTTGCTTCTCGGCCTCAGGGATAAATAACTGACTTAAGCATTGGAGAGTTTTTGCAGGTAGCCACCCCCGTCTCTCCAACCCGACCTAAAGTAAAAAGTACACTGGGATTGCTAGGATACATAGACAGTTGGTACATACAACATCAGCAGTTCAGAGACATGTGGACAGCGGGTAAGAATCGCACCAACAAGAAGCATTAAGAGAATCAAGTATGTCAAAAATCCCAACTAAGTTGCACTCACCTACCTCTTAAATTCCTTGCTAAAAAAAAGCAAATATTATTAACAAGAAAAAAAAAGGACATGTTAAGAGACAGCAAACCCGATCATAAAACGTGAAAAGACCTAAAGAAAGAAAATCAAACCAGCGTTGTCGAAACCTGATAAAGCAAGACCCAATGAAGAGTGAAAAAAAAACAAAGCGTTCTCGGACTAGGAACCATTATCAAAAGCCATACAAAGGTCTCAAAATTAAATTCCGTACTAGAAGAGCCATTTTCCTGATAAGCTTCAACTCCGAAAGCTACAAGTTGATCAGCCATATTGCTTTTTTTGTTTCGTATATGATTCTTAATATAGATACATAAATACGAAATAAATTTAAATTAGAGTATATGCCTTTTTTTCCTGAAATATATGCGTATATAATTAAAATTGTGTAATTATTTATGCTTTATTCGCTATCATTTTCTGCAAAGAGCTTCAGATTTTTCCATCAATTGTTTTCATTATTCCTCTGCACATTGAAATTTAACCAGTAGACTCAATAAACAAAAAACTAACAAAACGAAACAGACAGACATGGACTAGAATTTGCTACTAAACTAGGATATATCACATTTAGTAGCATAAATTGTTGCATCCATTCAGTGACTAAAGGTAGTCACGGAAACTAATACGCACATTCGATGACTATAGCTTAGTTGCAAAAAATAAAAAAAATTCACCTACTAAAAAGCTGTAATAGCAGGGAAAAAAAAAATGTCAGCCACCGCAAGGAGGCTTTACTTTTCCCGTCAATTCTTTCGTCCCTAAATCTATATTGAAGATGGTAACTTTTAATTAGCAACTAATTAAAATTGAAAGTTTTGGTACATACTGCCACTCAAGAAACAAAAAACACACAAAACGAAACAGACAGACATGGACTAGAATTTGCTAGAGAATTACATTAGAAAAATATTGGTTCAGATACAAAACTACAAACATATTGACACTTCTATCACAAAAAATGATGCCTTAAGCCTTGACACGTGTCTAAAGACTCAAGAGAAAATAGACTACATAGCCTGAGTTCCTTATACCAGTGCTATTGGAAGTTTGACGTACGCTATGATATGTACTCGACCCAATATTTACTATGCCATTGGGTTAGTCAGTAAGTAATAAGTTCCAGTTGAATCCCATCTTTACTCATTGGAAAGCAATGAAGAGAATGCTTCGATACCTTAAAAGACATCTGATTACATGCTTTGTTACCAGACGTTAATCCTAATTTTTATGGTAGTTTTTATATCTAAATTCCAAATCCTCCCCTAATTTTTCTTAAACTGATTTGTTTTTGCCTATCAATCCTAGTTGAATTTTTTCAACTGATTAGTTGAGGTTTTGTTACTGATTGATTGAAGTTTGATTATTGACTGATTGAGTTTATTTAGTTGAGATTGTTGACTAGCTAATTAAGTTCTAAAAATCATAATAAAAATATTTATGGCGAAAATTATATTTCTAAATATATATATTTATTTAACTGGTATATGACAAAAATTGAATATTATAATTGCTATTAAGAAAAGAATTCGGATATTAAGAGCCAAGATACCAAAGAGAGTATTATAAGAAATGACCTATTTTGAGATCAATTTTAAAAATGGCCGTTTTTTAACCTATTTAATAAATAACCATTTTATAACTTTATTTTGATAAATGACCATTTTTTAGTTAATCTATTTTTTGTAAAGAAAATTAATTTTTTTATAAAGTAAATAAATTTTCAAAATATGTTTATATATATTGATATACTAAACATGAAAAAAGGTCATGTCTGACGGTTTTTGAAAAATGGCCATTTTACAAATTATTATCCAAAATCGGCGATTTCGATAAAAAGCCCTACTATAGATGACCTTAACACAACAGGACTAGACCTAAGACTTGGACCATCTGAATTCAGGCCTGTTTGCCATTTTGAGCAAAGTGTGGCAAAATTCTAGACTAATCTAAATAATTCTCACTAGACACAAAATCAAAAAATTGTTATGCTCATAATCATCTCATATGCTTAGGTTTATTATTAAGATTAAATCTAAACTTTACGCAAAATATGTATAGGAGCACAATTAATTCTACCATTATACTCCCACTAAAATGTGACATTCGTAGCATGTTTCTAACATACATAGAACATAATTATGTGCAAAAATAGGCATATAATTGCAATTAAACAAACTAAACGTCATTTAAAATAATTCAAAATTTTTTAAATCCTAACATGCTCACTATAACAATATTAAGTAGTGCTATAAATGAATAAGCAACTGATTATATTAAAAATATTGTCATTCAAATATATTCATGCATATTTATTTAATAAAAATTGCACATATGCATAATCAACACAAAAATTGTACATAATTAATATATAATGAAATGTCAGATATTATATACAAAAACACATATTTTAATTCTTACAAAAAAATGTAACTTTCATTTTTAAATCTAGAAGGAGAAAAAAAAATATTTTCTAGAATTTGTTTATCAGCAACCTTCCTTTTTAAAAAAAATAACAAAAAAAATGGGTCAGGGGTTCGTACTGGCCAGGCACAGCCCAAGGCTTGCACCCAGGCTGTTAGGCCATAGGACACGCATGCATGGGCATGGCCCTAGGCCAACACTAGGCCACTAGGCTCAGGCCAGTGCACCTTGTTCGTCGCCTAATGGCTGGGAACCCCTTAGGAGCACTGCTGGGCCTTGGGCTGGTGCTCCTAGGTGTAGCCCGAGAAAGATGACCCGACAGCTTCTAACACTATGTCGTTTCAGCCGCCATCATGTTCATCAAATCGCTCTCATCGTGATGACATGCCTCGTTACTTCCAACTCAGCTGGTAAGGTGATGAGTGAGATACACTCTCTCACAGAGAAAGTGTGATTTAAATCTCAAGTTACTAAATTAGGAAATTTGTCTTACGTCCTTTGAGATGGATGCTTTGAGCTCCCATAGTCCTGATGGTTTTTCTGGCAATTTTTTCCGATCTTGTTGGGATATTTTGAGTCCAGAGGTTGTCTCTGCTGTCCAACAATTTTTTCTATCAGGTCATTTGAGTCCAGGTATCAATTCTAATCTTTTGGTGTTAATTCCTAAGGTGGATCATGCCCTAACTATTGATCAGTACCGTCCGATTGTTTTAGGCAATTTTTTTTTACAAACTTATTACAAAGATTATTGCTGATCGCCTAGGGTGCATTTGTTCTCGGATCATTTCCCATAATCAATTTGGCTTTGTGCCCGGGATATGTATTAGGGATTGCATTGCTAGTGCTTTAGAATGTTATAACTGTTTGGATAAGAATAGCTTTGGGGGAAACCTTGCCATGAAATTGGATATCAGGAAAGCCTTTGATACTCTTCGCTGGGATTTTCTTAAAGCGGTGTTTTTCTCTTTTGGTTTTGGCAATACTTTCGTTAACTGGGTGGATACTATTTTCCATTTGGCTCGTGTCTCTATTTTGATCAATGGCACTCCCCATGGTTATTTTGCTTGTTCTAGGGGCGTTCGTCAAGGTAATCCTCTGTCTCTTTTGTTGTTTGTTCTTGCTGAAGATTACCTCAGTAGATATATCCAGCATTCGGTCGAAACAGGTGATTTTGTCGCTATGACTTCCACCAGAAAGGAAAAGGCTCCTTCTCATTTTCTTTTTTGTAGATGATGTACTTTTATTTGCTAGAGCTACAAAGACTAATGTTAGTAACATTTTGCAAGCCCTTCACTATTATGAAGATTTATCCGGTCAACAGATTAATTATAATAAGTCTTTTATCTATTTTGGCCATGTTATTTCCTCTAGTAGGCTTTCGGAATTCTTGGGTCTTACAAGTATGAGGAAAGGTAGCTCTTCTTTGACTTATCTAGGTGTCTCCCTCTTTGTTGGTTCTCCTAAACATTGCCATTTCCAACCCTTGATCGATAAGATCTAGGATAATTTGGAGCATTGGCTGAATCTTTCATTGACTAGATGGGTTAGCCTTATCAATTCAGTTATCATGAGTCAGTTGTCCTATTCCTTTCAAATCTATCGTTGTTCGGCTGCCCTTTTAAAAGATTTGACATCTTCGATTAGAAACTTTTTGTGGTCCGGCTCAACAAAGGTGTTAAAACCAATTACCGTTTCCTAGAAGAAGTGTTGCAAGTCTAAAGAGGATGGGGGGCTAGGCATTCGTGATCCTAGCATTCTTAATGCTGCCTTTCTAAAGAAGCTCTCTTGGAGTTTAATGTTGAGTGATTCTTTTGTTTTTCGATTCTTAAGGGGGAGATTTTTCTCATCTGGTTTTACACAAAGAAGGTTTTGGAAATCCTCGATTTGGTGTGGCTTGAGGGTTCATATTCAACCTATACTCATTGAGTCGATTTAGTCTATTGGTTTAAATTCTAAAGTGCGTTTTTGGACGGATAATTGGTTAGGCTCTCCCTTAGTTAATTTAATTGATCATAATGATATTATAGAGCCAGGCATGGATGCTACTATTGGTTCTTTCACTTCTGAGTGGTCTCTTCCTGTTTCTTTTATTTCCAGATTTTATTGCTAGCCGATGAGATCTGTCAAACTACTATTGGTGAGACTTCTGACTCTCTTATGTAGCGTCAATCTGCTAATGGTGATATTTCCTGTGCAGATGCATATAAATCCGTGGCTGGTGTTTCAGTAAAGGAGAGATGGGGTAGTAAGTTTTGGGCTAGCTATATTCCTCCATCATGTTTAATCATGTTTTGGCGTTTTGTACAGGACAAACTTTCGACGGAGCAGATTTTAAACCGAAGAGGATTTCATTTGCGTTCGTGTTGTCACTTTTGTTACCGTCATGAGGAAAGTGCTATGCATCTTTTTCTAACTTGTGATTTTGCTCGTTGTCTTTGGGGAGCTATTTTGTCCATTTTTAGATGCAGAATCCGATTAGATGGTTCTATAATCGATCTCTAGGTTGATGCTCTTCAAGTTAAGTTAAGCAGTCAGTTAATTCAACTCTGGCAATCAGCTATTGTGACGACTATTTGGGTTATTTGGACTACAAGGAATAAGTTGCTTTTTGACAATAAGGCTTTTTCCATTCACTCAGCAATCACTTCGATTTTTCATGCAGTTCATGAATCGAGCAGTATAGATTCAGGTTACATGTCGAATTCTGTGGAGGATCTAGAGATTTTGAAGTGTCTAAATGTCGTCTTGAATCCACCAAAGGCTCCTAAGCTTATTCAAGTTTTGTGGCATCTTCCCCCTTCAGGATGGCTGAAAGTGAACACTGATCGTGCTGCTTTTGGTTGTCTAGGTTTGGTAGATTGTGGTGGTGTTTTTCGAACGTCAAGGGGATTCTTTAGAGGCGCCTTTGCCATTCCTCTAGGTTTAGCTTATGCTTTTAAAGCGGAATTAGCTACTTCTATTCATGCAATTTCTTATGCCTGTAGTTTTGGGTGGACAAAACTCTGGCTTGAGACTGACTCCACTTACTTGGTTGCTATTTTTCAATCACATTCTCTTAATGTTTCCTGGCATTGGAAACCCTCGTGGCTACGCTGTATCAAGTTGATCTCAAAAATGACGTTTCATATTTCACATATCTATCGTGAAGGAAATGTTGTTGCTGATGTTCTGGCTTCAAGGGCTACAAGTATTCAGGCTCCTTCATGGTGGCACACTTCTCCTTCTTTTATCCATGCGACGATTAATAAGGATTATTTGGGTCATTGTAATTTTCATTTTTGTTAGCTACCCAATTTGTAAAACAATGCGCTCTTTTTTCCTTTTTGTGATTTTTCCCACTAGGTTTTACACAAGAAGGTTTTTAATGAGGCATTGTTGGGAGGTTAAGACAAGAGTTGTGTTACGGCAAAACTTTCTGGCTCCTCCTAGGGTTTGTTTTCTCTCTCTATTATCTATATTTGATGTTTAAGACACCTTAGCTTATTCTGTATCTTCTTTTCTTTTATTTTAATAAATTTACTAGAGGTTCTCCTCTAGGTACAATTTATCAAAATAAAACTAAGAACGAAATTGATTTTACGGAAGTATTCTAAGCACTAATTTTAAGATATCGACGAATAACTAAAAATGATAAAATAAATAATTTTAAAATAAATTAGTTTTTATTTCTCTGGACATATATCAAATGATTGCAAGGTCTTTCCTGAAGCCTAAAGTGCCAAATATAGATAATCATATTTATTAAAATATATATATAATTATATATTCTTAGAAAAGTTATTAGAATGAGTATTTGTTTTAATAATTAAATTTTAAATATTTAAATTATCTATCAGTCATATTAATTATTATAATTGACGAGAAGGAAACCTAACAAATATTTTTAAATAGTACATTTTAATGTCACTTATTTTAATTACAATTTATTTTATTTTGAATATCTTTTCTTTTTCTTATGATTATAAGATATTTTACAATTTTTATTTAAATATACGAATTACAATTTATTATCTCTAGTTATAATTATAATTTATTATAAAATTTTTATTTAATTATACGGATGAAGTAAACCGGGCCAAAATTTCCGAAACTGTGGGCTTTGGCTTGAAACGGAGATTGCGTGAGAACATT
>JXTB01000046.1:404079-420883 GCA_002914805.1 Parasponia andersonii
GAGAGCTTTTGACTTCAGGCAAGATCGGAGAGGCGGGGGAGGCCACCTACAAAGACTTTCCGATGCTTAAGTCAGATGGTTATCTTTGATTCAGGGTAGCAAAGATTTAGTTTTTCTTTGTATGAGTATATCTTTTAAAAATTTCTTTTTGTATACATACATGCCTCTGTTTTGGAATGCATGGCTCATATATATATTCCTGAAATTGTGAACCTCATGGTTCTCAATCCTAGGACCGTATACCTTTTTCTTCATCAGGACTTATTCCAGAGATCACGGGCCGAGATTACCGTGATTCTCCCTACATTGTCGTAGTCTAGTTTCCACCATCCCCTATGGCTCGAATCTGTCAGGGGTGAGATTTGGACAAACTGTCGTTCTGTCAAGACGGTTTGTCCTATGCATAACCTACTCAGGATCGTATTAAATGTTCTGTCTGGGTCTGAGCTGTGAGTTGCTTCCCATTGTACTCTGGTGGAAGACCTTGGGGCTCCCGAATCTCAGCTGTCGAGGTAAGAATCGGACTAGGCCGAGTCCATCCAGGGTCTGGGATGAGCTCGGCCGTAGCCTCGGATAGCCCATGGGCCTATGTGGTACTACGTGTGACTCGCATGGCCTTTAATTAGTCACTCTGGATATGTGTTGGACGGTGTGCCTCGTTTATGACTTGTTTTGCCACTTAATCGTCCATGTGGTGTATGATTTAGGAACAGGTCCCACAACTGCCCCCATTTCCCTAGTTGATGGATTCGTATCCATCAAGTGGGGAAATCATTTCTCCATTCCTCCAATTTGAGGGATACACATGGCTCCCCAATTGCCGACGCGGAGGCACACCATCCCATGTCCCAATTTTTTCAAATTTTGAAATTCTGACGCTTCGGTCTTCATTTGAGTGGTTCATCAGTTCTTTAGCCTCACGGGGATTCATCTGATGCAGCTCAACGCTAATAGAATCATGATCTTGATAGGGCTTTCCACCCTGTCAATCCTCTATAACATACATATAGTCCTGGAGGTGGTCTTTTATGCCTACAAGCTCACCCTCATCCCCAAGAAGAGCTCCTACCCCACTTTCTACCTTTAATTACTCCCGGGATGCCATATTTTCTGGGGCTTACTGAGGTCGGACAAGCAATGTGACTCCCACTCCAGGCTGTATGCCATCAGAGGGGCATGGTGCTCTCCTTGGGTGAACGGGGAGTACTTCCAAGTTCCTTTATTTTTTTGCAGAGTATATACTAGGTCGTGATTTTTGGGTCTGTGTTTACCTTGTCTATTATTGCTCACGATGTTTTTCCTTGTACAACCTCTGCGGAAGAAAGCATATTTGAGCTGCAATTATCGGCGGGGCGGCTCAACGAGTTGGAAGGGATCATTATCTTTAGATCCCCTAGGGATTGCCGACACATCCAGGCCACCCTAAACCCCCAAGTGATGAATATGATGCCTAGGATGATCTCATTCCTTCCTTTCCTACTGGATACCTGGGTCATCACAAAGCACCTGCGAAGCTAGCTTGATGCCCTGGCTCTGAACCGGTTCCGTCGCAATGAGGAGAGTCGCACCACCATGGTGGTTCATCATGTTACGGTGTCGAGCCAGTTGGCGGGTCCCTGCGACCTGGTGGCACCGACTAGCCACGAGCTCGAAGAGGCCGTAAGGCTTATGGTTGAGGAGTGCATCAGGCTCTGTAGAGAGGAGTCCGCCACCCCCAAGAGAATTAAGGGTGAGTTCATTTTCGCATGCTGGAGCTCCGTCGATCGAGTTATAACTATGTCCTAACTATGTTGCTTGCTCTTAATAGGTTTTGATGCAGGCCCTTCAGCCGACCCCTCTCTAGTCAAGGGAAGTGCCGCTGCGCATAAGGCTCGATCCAAGGTATCCGCTGGTTGGCACCTTGTGGTGTCTTCAGAGGATAAGGCACCTATGGTCGCTTCCCCCAGCACTAACGGACCTCTGACTCGAGAGACGATGGCCATAAAAGTCGTTTATGGCAAGGGGATGCCTTCGAGCCTTCCTGGGGAATCCGTCGCTCTGACCTCTTCCTCCCCCCACTCCGGTTCGAAGACGAGCGTGGGATCAGGTGCTGCTTGCCCCCGTGGGGAGATCGTTGAGCTCAGTGGGGAGGCTCTGAGGTTGAAATCTCGGCTGTCCTCCCCTCCTCTGGTCCCAATAAAGCAATGTCACGAGGCCGACTCATCCAAAGAGAAGGAGGGACCGGCAGGGAAGAGGGCAGAACTGCCCCCTTTTCCAAAAATGATGATGATGGGGCCACGCTGACCCTCATTAGGAGGAGAAGGTCCGCGTGCGGCAGCCCGTTACGGGAACTAGTCAAGACAAGGCCGAAAAATCACAATCAGGCAGGGCTCCAACGGGGGTGGCAACCGGAGCTACGGATACAGTAGCAGTCGCCGTGGCGTCCTCTGCTGAGGATGCACCGACCCTAGTTGTCGCCGAAGGCACGCTTGGCGACACTCAGCTTTTTACCATCCCTACCACCGCTGCTTCACGAGGAAAGGGTGTCCTCGCAGTTGGCGGGGTGGATTCGCGTTCCTCAGACGTGGACAACGCCCATTGAGAGGGTCCAGTTGCGGAGCCTGAGCTGGAGGTGCTTTCCTTGGAGAATGTTGAGTTCGTCGCCGGCCGTAACATTGCACAGGTTTGGCTTGTCTGGCCGCCACCTCCATTTTTTGGCATCCCTGCTGAACACTGACTTCCCTTTCTTGTATCTTGCAGCTAGCCACCGTCTAGTCCTTTTATTCTTCTCGTGTCAGGGAGCTGACTAGGGAGTTGAACTCCCATTCTGCACTGGCTGAGCGGAGCGAGGCTGCCCCTGCCAAGTTGAGGGCTGACTTCGACTTGTATCGGAGCCTAGATGAGGCTAGGATTAGCAGCGCGGTTGGTCAGGCATGAGGAGCTTGTTGCAAAGTTGGCCGAGGCAGAGGCCGGCAGGCTCGCTCAATCCAAGGGCGCCAAGCTGGCCCAAGATGAACTCAGGGTCAAAGAGCAGGACCTGCAGAACGAAGGGGCAGAGATGGGGCTGGTCTTCATCACTCGCGACAGGGCCATCGATGATGCCCAAGAGGCGAGGAAAGCCGAGGCGAAAGCCAAACTGAAGGCCCATTCCCTTCAGCGCAGACTCGACCGGTCTAATGAGGTAAACCGACATTTTTGCTTGGATCACAAAAAATTGATGAGGGCTCATGCAGAGCTGTCTCGAAAGCACAGCAAAGATCTCACCGACATTAACACTCATTTGGTCGACTTGTCGCAGCAGAAAGTGGACCCGAGGTTGGCGGCGCTGAGGGATAGACTGGCGGACACAGAGAAGCTGAAGACGAGGTACCAAAGGTAGGTGGATGTCCTTTCTGTGGAGAGTTACAGGTCTGGCTGGGAAAATAAGGAGTTCAAAGGCCACGCAGAAGTGGTAACGCCAGACCAATTCAATGAGCAGAAAGGCATCGAGAGGGACCATTATTCCATCAAGCATTACATGCAGCAGCTAAGGGAAGAGATCGACATCGTGTACCCTACTAATGTACTGAAGATGCTCAACGAAGAAAAAGACGGGCCCTCTGCATTTGCCTTTGTTGCCAAGGAAATCGTTCTCCTTCTGGTCTGCTAGAGTAAGCCTCAGAGGTTCCTTGCAGTCAGCCTGATCTTGGGGCCTCAACTGGTGATGGGTCTGGCGCAGTTGTTTTGTCCAGTGATGACTCCGATCCTAGCACGCCACCCTCTACTGGAGCTGGACCAAGTGCCGAAACTGGCTGCGCTCCCCTGGCCAGAGGTAATTAGGGCCTCTTGCTCTATATATTTGTAAAGTAGACGCTCATTGTAACCATTTGTTTAAATAATAGAAAACGTTTTGTTTTTCCAAGTTCCAAGTCTATTCCATTCTTTTACTCCTTTCGTTGGCCGCATTTAGTGTTAGGGTCAGATATCGTATATGATGTCATTCCCTTGTCAGCAACACAGCCAGCATTTGGATTTGACTCGGTTGTATATAGTATTAAGTTCTTAGTGAATTCTCCTCGTACTTTGATCGACAAGATTAACTTTGGAGACAAGGATGTGAGTTTCGGCCCATCCGGTTTTGAGGATGTATAACCTCTATTATGACTTGTCTTGGCAGAATTCGATCTATGCGTGTGGCTGGACTTCTCTGACCCGAAATGGGAACACGCCAGGAACCAGCTCTAGGGGTTGTCGACCATTGTGTGGACCCGTCGATGCAGAGGAGAAGGCCTGGACTCGGCTCTCATCGGGAGCGAACAGGGCGCTATCACTCTGATGTATCCCTGTGAGTCCATCCAAGACCTGCCTCTTATAAGTAGAGCTTCCAGATGTGCATCCTGGTCGACTATACACTTTGTACTTTTAGGAAATAATAAACAGAGTTTGATTTTAACTTCTGTCTTCATGCCTAGTCTTGTACTGGACTACTTCTAACGGGTAGGCTCTAACTCCGATCATTCTCAGTTCATGTATAATTAAACCGCTCTCTCAGTAGGGTCTGCTTCCAACGGGTAGACGCTGACCCCACTTTCCATTGTCTCGCACACGGCCAAAATGCTCTCTGGGGAGGGTCTACTTTCAACGGGTAGACCCTGTCCCCACTTTCCTTTGCCTCGCATGCGACTAAAATGTTCTCTGGGAGGGTCTGCTTCCAACAGGTGGACTCTGACCCTGCTCTCCTTTCGCTTTTCGTATAGGTAAGATGCTCCTTAGGGAGGATCTACTTCTAACGGGTAGACCCTATCCCTGCTTTCCTTTAGCTTTTCATATAGCTAAGATGCTCCTTAGGAAGGGTCTACTTCCAATGGGTAGACCCTGTCCCTGCTTTCCTTTAGCTTTTCTATAGCTAAGATGCTCCTTAGGAAGGGTCTACTTCCAATGGGTAGACTCTGTCCCTGCTTTCCTTTGAGGGCAGGTCGTAAGCTTTCGCCGCACAACTCTTTCTTCTTCGTATGTTTTCTCAGGCCATCGGCAATCCTTTTTATTGCACGATGTGATTCCCATAGTACGATCATTTTCGAGGTCTGCTGACAAGTTTTTGGTTGCGCCGCTTTTCCTTCTTCGTACATTTTCTCGGGCTATCGGCTAGCATTTTAGTGCACGATGTAATTCCTATAGTACGATCATTTTTGAGGTCTGCTTGCAAGTTTTTTGTTGAGCAGCCCTTTCCTCTTCGTACATTTTCTAGGGTTGTTGGCAAGCGACGTGATCCCCGTAGTATGATGTTTTTGAGGTTTGCTGGCAAGTTTTTGGTTGCGCAGCTCTTTCCTCTCCGTACATTTTCTTGGGTCGTCGGCAGACGACTTGATCCCCGCAGTACGATTTTTGTGAGGTCTGCTGGGTTTTTGATTGCGTAGCTCTTTCCTTTTCGTACATTTTCTTGGGTCGTTGGCAAGCGATGTGATCCCCGCAGTACGATTTTTATGAGGTCTGCTGGCAAGTTTTTGGTTGCCCAGCTCTTTCCTCTTCGTATGTTTTCTCGGGTCATCAGCAAGCGATGTGATCCGTGCAGTACGATCGTTTTTGAGGTCTGCTAGCAAGTTTTTGGTTGCACAGCTCTTTCCTCTTTGTACATTTTCTTGGGTCGTTGCCAAGCGACGTGATCCCTACAGTACAATTGTTGATTACGTGAATAGTGCATGGGGTCTGCCACTGTGGGCAAACCCCTTTTCGATAGCAATCCAAAGGATAAATCCGTGTGGCAGAAAACTTGACCTGTTTTGGAATTAAGCTTTTTAATAAAATAAGCATTTACACGGGTCTTATAACATTTACAAGCGTCTCAAACGTGACATTTTTTCAAGTGCTGAGCATTCCATGTGTTCGGTAGGCTCTTCCCGGTCTTGAGTTCTTTCAAGACATACGTGCCATTGTCAAGTGCTTTGATCACCTCATAGGGTCCAACCCAATTGGAGTCTAGCTTCGAGGAATTCCATGTTCTGACCTTTAAGACCCAAGCCCCAGCATTAAATCGACGAGCGCTAACCTTCTTTGCGTAGTAGGACCTGGCCTGCTGGTGGTATGAGGCCAAGTGGACCAGGGCCATGTTTCTTGTTTCTTCTAGGAGGTCTGTGTTGTGGCTTAGCTGCTGCTCGTTCAGTGGGGCATCCTTTACCACTTTGGAGCGAAGGGCCGGGAGGCCAATCTCGGTCGCGATCACAGCCTCTAACCTGTAGACTATGGCGAATAGCGTTCTTCCTGTCAACCTCCGCTCCGTGGTTCGATGGGCCCATACAACGGCTGGTAGCTCTTCTAACCACCTGCCTTTAGCCTCCTGCAAGTTCTTTTTGATATTACTAAAAATGGCCTTGTTCGTAGCCTCTGCTTGGCCGTTTCCCTGAGGGTAGTTCACGGATGAGAAACTGAGCCTTATATCATATAGCTCACACAGTTCCTTGAGCTTAGCATTCTGGAACTGTGTGCCACGATCAGCGTGTATCTCTTTCGGAATCCTGTATCAATAGATTATGTTTTTCTAAATGAAGTTAATCGTGTCTGCCTTCCTAACGGTCGTGTAGGCTTCAGCTTCTACCAATTTGGTGAGATAATCTGTGGCCAGCAAGACGTACCTTCTTCCCCTTAGACTTCTGGGGAGCTTTCCAACAATGTCCAGGACCCGTTTGCCAAACGGCCAAGGAGTTAGGTTCGAATGGAGTTCCTCCGTGGGTTGGCATTTCATGGGGGCGAACCTCTAGCACTTATTGCATTTTTGGACAAATCGGGCTGCCTCGGTCATCATGTATGGCCAGAAGTATCCAGCCGTCGGTGCCTTGTGGGCGAGGCTACGTTTGCCAGAGTGGTTGCCGCATACTCCCTCGTGGATTTCCTCCATCAGATTCTGCGCTTTGATGGGTCCTACACACCGCATCATCGGTCCCACTATCGATCTCCTATACAGTCGCTCCCTTACCGTCGAGTATCTGGCAGCCTTCAGTCTGATTGACCTCGCTTCTCGGGGGTCCACGGGCAGATTTCCCAATGCTAGATACTGGGTGATGGGTTTCATCCACCCCTTGTCTGCGAAGCCAGTTGCAAATACATGGCATGTGGGGGTCTCCGAACGGTCCCTCATGCTCTCGCCCTCTAGGAGAATCTCCGCATGTCTGGTCGTTCTCCCGATCGATGCACTCTTAGCTAGCTCATCGGCCTTCTGGTTCATCTCCCTGGGAATCTGTTCGATATTGAAACTGCTAAAGCGGACTTTCTCCCCTATTACCTTGGAGAAGTACCTATGTAGTCTTGGCTCTTTTACTTCAAAGTCTCCCATGACCTGACCCACGATCAACTGCGAGTTGGTCTTTACTGCGATGCTCTCCACTCCGAAGTGCAAAGCCAGTTCAAGGCCTTGTAGCAGTGCCTTTTACTTCGCCTTGTTGTTCGTTGCCTGGAAACCGAGCCTCAAAGCTTTCTCTACTCTGAGTCCTTTTGGGGTCTGCAGGAATATCCCGATACCTGACCCTGAGGAATTCGTGGATCCATCGGTATAGAGGGTCCAGGATGAAGAGGGGCGAGGCTGAGATATTTGGAGCGGGTCGTGCAGCTCGCCGATGGATTTGATTTCTACCAGGAAATCTGCCATGACTTGCCCTTTCTTCGCCATTCGAGGATGATACTCAATGTCATATATTCCCAGTTTGATGGCCCACTTACTTAGTCGTCCCGATAGGTCTGGCTTGGCTAAGATTTGCCGGATGGAGAAATCCGTTTACACAATGACTGAGTGTGCCTCAAAGTATTGCCTGAGTCTTTTTTTAGCATTGACTAGAGCGAGGACCAATTTCTCTGCCATACTATATCGCATCTCGGCGTCCAAGAGCATGCGGCTTGTATAGAATATCAGCTTCTACTTGCTGTCTTCCTTGACCCATAGTACGGCTCTAATCGCTACTTTGGACACTGCTATATAAGCGTATAGGCACTCCCCCTCTACTGGGGAAGCCAGGATAGGCGGATGACTTAAGTATTGCTTGAGATTCGTCAGTGCCTTGTCTTGCTCCTCCCCCCTGGCGACAGTGGAGGTTCTCTTTAGGCACTGGAAGAAAGACTTGCATCAGTCAGACATCTTGGAGATGAACCGGCTGAGAGCCGCTATCTTCCCGGCTAGGCGCTGGAACTTCTGAAGAGTCGAGGGTCTCTGCACGTCTGCGTTTGAGGACAACTGGGTCGGGTTGGCCTCAATACCCCTTCTACTCACAATGTGCCCCAGGAACTGGCTGGAGAACACCCTGAACGCACATTTCTTGGGGTTCAAATGCATCTGATATTGCCTCAGATAGTCTAACGTTTCTCTGCTCTTTACGACCATGTCGTCGATGTAGACTTCCTTAGTCTTTCCTAGCAGCCCGGCGAACATTTTGTTCATGAGCCTCTGGTAGGTTGCCCTTGCGTTCTTCAAACCAAATGGCATGCGTATGTAATAATACAGACCTCGCTCCGTAATAAATGCCATGTGGATCTGGTCTTCTTCGTACAAGGGGATCTAGTTGTATCTAGAGTAGGCATCCAGGAAGCTCATCCTATCGAATCCCACCATTGCATCTACCATTTGGTCGATCCTTGGTAGGGGGAAGCTATCCTTTAGGTAGGCCTTGTTCAGGTTGGTGAAGTCTATGCAAGTACAGTCGTCACCATTTTTCTTCTTCACCACCACTGGGTTAGAGACCCAGCATGGGTATACGCATTCCATGATCAGGCCGTTCTCCAGTAGCGTCTCTACCTCCTTTTTGATCACCCTATTTTTCTCTGGCGCGAACCTTTGGGGTCTCTGCTTGACCGAAGGAAATTGGGGTCTATGTTCAGCTGGTGGTAGGCATACGCGGAGTCTATCCCGAGCATGTCATCGTGGGACCACGCGAAGACGTTTTTCGTTCTGCCTCAGGAACTTCAACATCTCATTCTTTTCCTCCTTAGGCAGCAGGGCCCCGATTAAGACTACCTTCGCTGGTTCTACTTCTTTCAAAGGGACTGATACCAGCTCCTCAATCATGGATTCTGGTCCATTGGACTCCTCTTTGATCCGCTTCATTTATGCTGGCAGGCAGTCCTTTGATTGCTACCTGTCCCCGGACGAGGCACTCGCACTCGCATCGGCTCCCCTCAAGGTGGTTGAAAAATATTTCCTGGCGGAGGCCTGGTCTCCCTTAATGTCTATTATATAGGTACCATCCCTTGATAGACATCTTAAGAACTGATGGAGGGTGGAGGCGTCCCCATGCATGGCATGGATCCATCCTCTTCCCATGATGACGTTGAAGGACGACTGGCAGTCGATGACGATGAAGTCTACGTCTAAGCATCTCTCCACAGCGCAGACCTTCAGAGTCACGACGCCCAAGGGGTTGACCTTGGTACTGTTGAAAGCGAACAGCGGCTGACAGGTTGGCCTGAGCGCGTTTTGATTCAGGCCCATGCTCTTAAACGTGCTGAGGAACAGGATATCAATGCTGCTCCCACCATCGATCTGGACCCTTCCGACCAACGCGGAGTCGATCTGCAGCTTAATCACCAATGGGTCATTGTGAGGCAGGCGCACTGTGGTCAAATCTTGCTGGGTGAAGGCAATGGGGGCGGCAGAAGTGCAGCTTTCTCCCACCATCAAATGGTTGACGGAATGGCCCATCCCCCTTAGGTGCTTCACCCTTTCTTGGGTCTTTTCGAGGCATTTTTCCTTCTCCTCTTGACCCTGGGTCGGCTCTAGTCTGCCCATGATGGTCGGCACTATCCTCAGGGCCTGCTCCCTGATTCGGAGGCCTGGCTCTTCTTGCCTTTTTCGGGCCTGGTGGCATCTTCCTGTGGCTGGGATCCGCCGGCCTTCACGTACTGTTTCAACTTGCCGGCATGGATCACCATCTTAACCTGTGCGTAAAGGTTGCGGCAGCTGATGGTGTCGTGCTCGTGATCCCTGTGAAATTGGCAGTACCTGTTTCTGTTTTTCATGTACTCAAGAACGCCGGACTTGGGCAGGTCTTTGAAAATGCCCGTGTCCCTGTTTTGGAGGTAGATCACATCGATCGGCGTATTGAGCTTGTATTTCGACAGCGGGTGAAGAGATGCCTTCCTCTTTTTTCCACTTTCTTGATCGCCTTGGGTGGGGGCTTCTCGTTTGGGAGTCAGCCCTTGGTCTGGCGCAAGCCTCTTTACCCCTTGCTGGGCCGGGGTTTGCGCCGGCACTGTTGTTAGCGCGGCGGAGGCCTTGGGCATGTTCTGGCGGCTTTCCATCACCCTGAATACGCTTTTTGACTTTGCCTGGATGTCCGCCATGTCGTATGGAAGGTTCAGAAGTAGATGGTCCGACAACATCGATCCTGGCAACAGGCCCCTGACAAATGATCCTGTGGCTTGGACTGAGTCAGCGTTGTGCACTAGGGACATCAGATCTAGGAAGCGTGATAGGTATTCTCTTGGAGACTCATTTGCGGTTTGTTCCAACCAGTCAAGATCTCGCATGGATTTCTGCTGCCTCCGGGCACCTGCGTACTGCTTTAAGAAAAGTTTGCAGAAATCTTCGAACCCGTTTATGGATTTCTGTAGGAGCTGTCTGAACCATAATAGGGCCGGTCCTGCCAGGGTTGTGGAGAAGACTTTGCAGGTCACAACCTCGTCTCTTGTTTCCAAGGCCATCTTCTGCTGAAAATGGTATATGTGATCGAGGGGGTCGGACTTTCCATCGAACGGCCTAAAGGTCAGGGTTGTGAAGAGTCTCAGCTTGGGCTCTATCTAGATCAAGTCAACGAAGGCTATCCGATTGATCCCTTGCACAGTTTGTCCTGCCAGATCATCGGGGGTCTGGCTATGATGGGCCCCGAGCCTCTTACTCAGCTCCACCATCATTTCTTGCTTCCAGTTGGGAAGCACACCTTCCGGGCGTTCTTGGTGTTTTCTGTCCACTGTCGCTCTGGCTCAGAATGGCCTCATCTGGCTTTGTCGCTCCTCCTGTATCTGCGATCTGGATGGGGCGGTAACTTCCCTCGGTGGTTGGCCCCTAGACTCTTGTTGGACCTGTTCGTCGAAATCTTTCCTTCCCTTCATTTGCCAGTAGCCCTTCGAGGTGGGCGTTATCTCTGCGCACTTCTGCGACTTCTTCTCTTAAATCCAGGATGGCCTCGTGGGCAATCTCTACCTTTCAGTTTGTTTCGGCCAAGGCGGCGAGCATCTGGTCTAGCTTTTGCTCCAGACCCGGTTGTGCTTCCTAAGAGCTCCCTTCGGCGTCGAGACGTGTGCTGCTGGTTGTCATTTTTGAAGGGGCCATCCTACCTTGTGCGGCCTTTTGTTAAGAGAGAGCGCGATCGTGAAACTCCTACTCTTTTTCTCACGCTCAACGGTTTCTCACAGACGGCGCCAAACAGTTGGAGCGGTTTTCACCAGCTGTCCACGTGACTCGGAACTGCTGATGTTATATCCTCAAACTGTCCACATGTCCTTGCTATCCCGAAGAGCTTTTGACTTCAGGCAAGATCGGAGAGGCGGGGAAGCCCACCTGTAAAGACTCTCCGATGCTTAAGTCAGTTGGTTATCATTGATTCATGGTAGCAAAGATTTAGTTTTTCTTTGTATGAGTATATCTTTTAAATATTTCTTTTTGTATGCGTACATGCCTCTCTTTTGGGATGCATGGCTCATATATATAGTCCTAAAATTGTGAACCTCATGGTTTTCAATCCCAGGACCGAGTACCTTTTTCTTCATCAAGACTTACTCCAAAGATCACAGGCTGAGATTATCGTGATTCTCCCTGCATCGTCGTAGCCTAGTTTCCGCCGTCCCCTATGGCTCGAATCTATCAGGGGCGAGATTTGGACAAACCACCGTTCTGTCAGGATGGTTTGTCCCATGCGCACACCTACTCAGGATCGCATTAAATGCTCTGTCTGGGTCTAGAGCTGTGAGCTGCTTCCCATTGAACTCTAGTGGAAGACCCTTGGGGCTCCCCATCCTCAGCTATCGAGGTAAGAATCGGACTGGGTCGAGTCTATACAGGGTCTGGGATGGGCTCGGCCCTAGCCTCGGACAGCCCATGGGCCTATGTGGTATCACGTGTGACTTGCGTGGCCTTTAATTAGTCACTCTGGACATGTGTTGGATGGTGTGCCCCGTTTATGACCTGTTCTACCACTTAATTGTCCACGTGGTGTATGATTTAGGAACGGATCCCACACCTAGATTCGAAGCTGCCACTAATAAACGCTTATTCTTTTTTTTTTAATCACCAAAGAAGGTCAATTTCATTGATTTGCTCTCTGTATATATATGCTAAGAAATTTCCAAAACAACAAGGCATATTACAGTCCATTATCCCATATAATTTATCCACAATATTAAGGAAATTATTGAAATAGCCCAATTGTTCTAAGGATATTTTGGATATTTTACCCTTAAAAAAAGGATTGGATTCTTTTTCAAAGGGGACCATAGCCTCTCATCACTCTTCAATCAACCACCCAACACTCATCTTCCCTCTCTCGTCTTTTTCTTTTTTTTTTTTTCCTTTGCTTACTTTTCTTTCTTTTCTCCTTTCTCCACGTGAACAGTCGAATCTTTGTCGGCAGCTATCACTACCAGAATGTGGCACTACACCACTGACACACTAGCCCGCACTCTGCATTGACTGCTGATGAGCCAATCTAACTAGTCCTGCTGCCATTCGAAGGAGCTAGACGTACACAAAGACAATGCCTTCACCATTTTTCGATGAGTCGTCTCCATCAGACCACCAGAACTTCTAAATAGTGGTGTCGTTAGGCTCGGTTGGTCATCCTCACATTGTATGCTCGTTCGCCGAAGTTGAAACTCCTTCAGTGAGATGCCGTAACCTTGAATGGCATTTATGTAATTATTTTTGGAGCATATATGTTGTTCGCCGTGACATTTCATCGGGAGATTCGGTGACATAAGGTTAAAAGAAGTGTAATTGAGCTATATGGAGTTGGGACCGGATTGTAAGATCTTTCGAAAGGAATATATGGTATTTTTGTAAGTCAGATTTAGAAAAAGAGAAATTAGGTTAAATATGCATCATAAGAGATTGTCTCTGCTGTCCAACAATTTTATCTATCAGGTCATTTGAGTCCAGGTATCAATTCTAATTTTTTGGTGTTAATTCCTAAGGTGGATCATGCCCTAACTATTGATCAGTATCGTCCGATTGTTTTAGGCAATTTTTTTTACAAACTTATTACAAAGATTATTGCTGATCGCCTCAGTGGCATTTGTTCTCGGATCATTTCCCATAATCAATTTGGCTTTGTGCCTAGGATATGTATTAGGGATTGCATTGCTGGTGCTTTAGAATGTTACAACTGTTTAGATAAGAACAGCTTTGGGGGAAACCTTGCCATGAAATTGGATATCAGGAAAGCCTTTGATACTTTTCGCTGGGATTTTCTTAAAGCGGTGCTTTTCTCTTTTGGTTTTGGCAATACTTTCGTTAACTGGGTGGATACTATTTTCCATTTGGCTCGTGTCTCTATTTTGATCAATGGCACTCCCCATGGTTATTTTGCTTGTTCTAGGGGCATTCGTGAAGGTGATCCTCTGTCTCTTTTGTTGTTTGTTCTTACTTTAGATTACCTCAGTAGATATATCCAGCATTCGGTCCAAACAGGTGATTTTGTCCCTATGACTTCCACCAGAAAGGAAAAGGCTCCTTCTTATTTTCTTTTTGCAGATGATGTGCTTTTATTTGCTAGAGCTACAAAGACTAATGTTGGTAACATTTTGCAAGCCCTTCACTATTATGAAGATTTATCCGGTCAACAGATTGATTATAATAAGTCTTTTATCTATTTTGGCCAAGCTATTTCCTCTAGTAGGGTTTCGGAATTCTTGGGTCTTACAGGTATGAGGAAAGGTAGCTCTTCTTTGACTTATCTAGCTGTCTCCCTCTTTGTTGGTTCTCCTAAACATTGCCATTTCCAACCCTTGATCGATAAGATCTAGGATAATTTGGAGCATTGGCTGAATCTTTCAATGGCTGGATGGGTTAGCCTTATCAATTCGGTTATCATGAGTCAATTTTCCTATTCCTTTCAAATCTATCGTTGGCCGGCTGCCCTTTTAAAAGATTTGACATCTTCGATTAGAAACTTTTTGTGGTCCGGCTCAACAAAGGTGTTAAAACCAATTACCGTTTCCTGGAAGAAGTGCTGCAAGTCTAAAGAGGATGTGGGGCTAGGCATTCGTGATCCTAGCATTCTTAATGCTGCCTTTCTAAAGAAGCTCTCTTGGAGTTTAATGTCGAGTGATTCTTTTGTTTTTCGATTCTTAAGGGGGAGATTTTTCTCATTTGGTTTTACACAAAGAAGGTTTTGGAAATCCTCTATTTGGTGTGGCTTGAGGGATCATATTCAACCTATACTCAATGAGTCGATTTGGTCTATTGGTTTGAATTTCTAAAGTGCATTTTTGGACGGATAATTGGTTAGGCTCTCCCTTAGTTGATTTAATTGATCATAATGATATTATAGAGCCAAGCATGGATGCTACTATTGGTTCTTTCACTTCTAAGTGGTCTCTTCCTGTTTCTTTTATTTCCAGAATTCCATTGCTAGCCGATGAGATCCGTCAAACTACTATTGGTGAGACTTCTGACTCCCTTATGTGGCGTTAATCTGCTAATGGTGATATTTCCTGTGCAGATGCATATAAATCCGTAGCTGGTGTTTCAGTAAAGGAGAGATGGGGTAGTAAGTTTTGGGCTAGCTATATTCCTCCATCACGTTCAATCATGTTTTGGCGTTTTGTACAGGACAAACTTTCGACAGAGCAGATTTTAAACCGAAGAGGATTTCATTTGCATTCGTGTTGTCACTTTTGTTACCGTCATGAGGAAAGTGCTATGCATCTTTTTCTAACTTATGATTTTGCTCGTTGTCTTTGGGGAGCTATTTTGTCCATTTTCAGACGCAGAATCCGATTAGATGGTTTTATAATCGATCTTTGGGTTGATGCTCTTCAAGTTAAGTTAAGCAGTCAGTTAATTCAACTCTGGCGATCAGCAATTGTGACGACTATTTGGGTTATTTGGATTACAAGGAATAAGTTGCTTTTTGACAATGAGGTTTTTTCCATTCACTCAGCAATCACTTCGATTTTTCGTGCAGTTCATGAATCGAGCAGTATAGGTTCAGGTTACATGTCGAATTCTGTGGAGGATCTGGAGATTTTGAAGTGTCTAAATGTCATCTTGAATCCACCAAAGGCATCTAAGCTTATTCAAGTTTTGTGGCGTCTTCCCCGTTCAGGATGGTTGAAAGTGAACACTGATCGTGCTGCTTTTGGTGGTCCAGGTTTGGCAGGTTGTGGTGGTGTTTTTCGAACGTCAAGGGGATTCTTTAGAGGCGCCTTTGCCATACCTCTAGGTTTAGCTTATGATTTTGAAGCGGAATTAGCTGCTACTATTCATGCAATTTCTTATACCCGGAGTTTTGGGTGGACAAAACTCTAGCATGAGACTGACTCCACTTACTTAGTTGCTATTTTTCAATCACATTCTCTTAATGTTTCCTGGCATTGGAAACCCTCGTGGCTACGCTGTATCAAGTTGATCTCAAAAATGACGTTTCATATTTCACATATCTATCGTGAAGGAAATGTTGTTGCTGATATTCTGGCTTCAAGGGCTACAAGTATTCAGGCTCCTTCATGGTGGCACACTTCTCCTTCTTTTATCCATGCGGCGATTAATAAGGATTATTTGGGTCATTGTAATTTTCATTTTTGTTAGCTGCCCAATTTGTAAAACAATGCGCTCTTTTTAATTTTCAGATCCAGAGGCCGAAATTCACACGGGAGTTGATTTTCTGAAATTAAATCGGTATCTTTTCAAAATTTGAAACAATTCGATTTAAGACAACAGCTGGCATCATCGCTGTCATTGTGTTTACTCAAAAAATGAAAAAGTCTTCTCAAGTTTTGCTGAGAAAAGATGACACGTGGTTTCATCTGTCAGGAGAAGATACGTATGGTTCTGAAAAGATGTGATTTGAGAATTGATGACTCTTCGAAGATCTCGAGATAATGTCATGACGTCGCATTTATGAGCTCGCACTTAGTAGAAAGAAGCTCCATTTTGTCCTAAAGAACTAATGGAGCTGTGGGCAATTGTTGTGTGGTCTAAAAACTAGATGGTGGTTAATGCTAAAAAGGAAAAATTAGCAACTAAGAGGACGTGACAGGTCGCACAAGTAACTTAAGTACGACCTCGTCCAAGTATGTCGAATGCGACCTCCCTCTGAATAAAGTACGACCTTCTCTGAATAAGTTAAGTACGACCAGAACGAAAAAGAAACTAGACCGAGCTTCGTCAAACGGGTAATCTACAAAGAAAGGGAAACAAAAGATTCTCTTTCAAGATCGACCAGTCGTTTCATTTAAGTTATTACCCAGTTATATTGTTACTCAAATTATATTTTCTGATTATATACTGATCCGTTTTCATAATCGGGAAATATTGAACTACCTTCACCTATATAAGGGGAAGATCAATGTTGTCGTGCGGAGAGTTCTGGAGGAAAAAAATTTAACTTAAGAACTCACTTTCTGAACATATTCTGTACTCTCTTGTAATCTATCAGAAAATAGTAAACAAAAGTAAAGGTAGGCTCATCTTTTTTAGAGCCGAACCACTATAAAATTCTTGTCTCTTTTACATACTTTGATTGATCAACCATTTACACATACAAGTCATATCTTGCAATTTCTTAAATTTATTGTTGATAAAACCTCGGTCAACACTAGGATATATCACACATTTAGTAGCATAAATTGTTGCATCCATTCAGTGACTAAA